>OX457030.1:27384676-27881676 GCA_949752745.1 Protula sp. h YS-2021
ATGCTGAATAATTTCCAGGATTTGGTAAATTTCAAAGTGCATTTGGTTCATTTTCCTTGGGCCAACCTAACCCATTTAGAATACCGATCCTTGTTTCATTAAAGTTTCATTAAACTGCTTGCAGTTGTTCTTGAGATATCGTGTTAACAATAGTCAATCTAGAGCTGAAAATTTCTAAGTTCAGCTGGTCCATTGTCCTTGGACGAACCTGGCCCATTTACAATACCGATCTGTGTTTGTTCCCATAGAAGTTACATACCAAGTTTCATGAAAATCCTTGCAGCAGTTTTCAAGTTATTGTGTTAACAAGCTAATACAATAGTCAATCAAGAGCTGAAATTTTCTAAGTTCAGCTGGTCCACTTTCCTTGGACGAACCTGGCCCATTAACAATACCGATCTGTGTTTGTTCCCATAGAAGCTATATACCAAGTTTCATTCAAATCCCTGCAGCAGTGTTTTAAGTTATCGTGTTAACAAGCTCACACAATAGTCAATCAAGAGCTGAAATTGTCTAAGTTCAGTTGGTCCATTTTCCTTGGACGAACCTGGCCCATTAACAATACCGATCTGTGTTTGTTCCCATAGAAGCTATATACCAAGTTTCATTGAAATCCTTGCAGCAGTTTTTAAATTATCGTGTTAACAAGCTGTTGATGACAGACCGACCGACAGACCGACACACGGTCGATCGCATATATTCCCCACAGGTTCTAGCTGTTGGGAATAAATAACTATAAGCCATTTTATTAAGTTTCCTTGACAATTAAGCCCATATTCAGAAAGCTGTAATTTCGGTAATTTCCAACCGACCAACTATAAACTAGACATGGCAAATCTTTATTCCCTAATTATTGCATATGTGAAAGAATAATGGCTCTTACGTGATTCCTTAATAGACAAGTGGACTCCACAAGGTACCCTCGAAAGCGTCAATTTAGGCAAGTCTCAGAGGACTGTAATTTTGACATTTGTTGATCGATCAAACTGAAACCTTGACGCTGCAACTGGACTCCACAACGTACCCTCTGTGACACGAAAGCGTCGTTTTAGCGCATTTTCAGAGGGCTGTAATTTTGACAATTTTTTATCGATCAAACTGAAACCTTGACGTTACACATATACACACACACTAAAGATTGCATATATGAAAGAATAATAGCTCTTATATGATTCCTTAATAGAGATGTGGACTCCACAAGGTACCCTCGAAAGCGTCAATTTAGGCATTTTTCAGAGAGCTGTAATTTTGACAATTTTTTATCGATCAAACTGAAACCCTGACGTTGCACATATACATACACTCAAGACTGCATATATGAAGGAATAATAGCTCTTACATGATTCCTTAATAGAGTTGTCTACTCCACAAGGTACCCTCGAAAGCGTCAATTTAGGCATTTTTCAGGGGGCTGTAATTTTGACAATTTTTTATCGATCAAACTGAAACCTTGACGTTACACATATACACACACACTAAAGATTGCATATATGAAAGAATAATAGCTCTTACATGATTCCTTAATAGAGAAGTGGACTCCACAAGGTACCCTCGAAAGCGTCAATTTAACCCATTTTCAGAGGGCTGTAATTTTGACAATTTTGGATCGATCAAACTGAAACCTTGACGTTGCACACCTCCATTCCCTCATTATTAGCTTTATGAATGACAAAAAGCTGTAATCACTTAAGTTAATAGAGATGTGGACTCCACAAGGTACTTACTATCACAGGGTTCGTAGCCAAATCTGACTTGCAAATTCAAGACTTTTCAAGAACGCTACGAACCCTGTATCAAGTGGGACAGACGGACAGACAAGCTCAAACCTATATCCCTCCGTTTGACGGAGGAGGTGTCTGGACGTTTCGCCCGAACTGGTTTTGAGCCGAATTGACCATATCCCACGGAGATAACTAGGCAAATGCTGGCCTTTAAAAAAGTTCAGTGATGTTTTTTAAAATGTTGCCATCGCTTTATGGTGATCCCACAAGCCTTATGACACTTGACTGACTGGATTTCGGCTGGTCACAATGCCCCTGGACATTCTTGTTTTTTTCTTGTTCAAAATTGACTACAGTCCAAGAAATGCATTTAAGACTGCAGTCACCTATAGCATTACGAAAACCATTTAAATCCGTCTTATTTTTGCAAGGACAACTGCAATTATCACCCTGTTCACAATTGCAACCCACTGAACAGCATTTAATTATGCACACCATTAGTTATGCACAGTTAATATCGGTAAACTACGAAATGGTAAGCAACGGTGCGAAGTGTCTTTCCGAAGGCTGTGAAGTGGTAGAAAAATTTGAGTACGAAAAGGCAAGGTTACGAAACCACAATGGTACGAATTGTCGTGGGAGTTCTTAAAATAGATTGCTAGCAGACTGACCTTGACTTCTATGAAGTCCGGCTTCCCCAGCTGCACCAGGTCGGCGTAGTTCTGGATTTCCTCCGTGTTCCACGACTTGACAAGCGTCAGTCTGTAGACGGTCCTCTGGCCCTGAAAATCAAATCAAACATATTTATTTCAATTCTTTAATTCTTTGCTTGTTGACAAAAAACTTTGTAATGCCTTAGATTTGTGAGCTTTATCCAGACACCTAGCCAGTTCGGCACTTTTGGGACACATCGGCCTCTTAAATTATCAAGACACTTCGACCCTTACTTGAGAGTCCTCGGCCCTATGTCCATTTCGGTCCTTGCGAAAACAGGCACCTCATTCTTGGTTTTATTTTTTTTACCCAATCTGCTCAATATATTCTAATTTTAACCACGCAGAATTGGATCCCAAATATTTTGGTGTAATTTCGACAAATTCGAACGCTACATCGCCAGTGAACTGTAAATACAAAAAGCAACCCACCATGCCCCCTCTCACCCCAACCTCCCCCCCCAAAAAAAAATTCATACCACCACACTAGCTCACCTTTTTAGATAATGCTTTCAAGCTATCCGTGAATCGCTCCCAGAAGTCCCGAAATAAAGGCCGGTCTATTTTCTTCAAACTCTCCTTGGTACTCGCATCAACGCTCACATAGAGCTGCGTGACGGGACTCAAATTCCTGAAACGGAAACGAGGCTCGTTTGAAAGTCGAACTCTCAACGCCTTACCAGTGCTACAATGAGCTTCGCTCTGTGGATAACAGTGAAAATCAACTACAGGTCATGCCTATTCGGTGACGTAATTATTGCGCAATATGGAAAATGGTGTCCAGTATTTACAACTGCTCTGTGGTTAGGATTATTCCCGGTATCTGCCTTGTATCAAGCCATCCGCCAGCACACGCATCTCCCACCCCCGCCCCCTCCTCCCTCCTTTTTAAGACCACCTCTCTTACTCTGAAGCTGTGACGTGGTTTAGCCACAGGTATGCCACTGCACAGCGATGCCACAAATACGAAGACCTTTGACGAACCAAAGGGCAAAAAAACTAACGGAACTAGAGCAGTGTGCAAAGCCGACATATTCCCCACAGGCCCCCCATCAGTTAAACACGGCCATCAACCAAGAGCTGAAATTTTCAAAGTCCACCTGGTCCATTTTCCTTGGACGAACCTGGCCCATTTACAATACCGATCTGTTTCTACTCCCATAGAAGCCACATACCAAGTTTCATTAAAATCCTTGCAGCAGTTTTTAGGTTATCGTGTTAACAAGCTCTTGATGACAGACCGACCGACCGACCGACCGACACGCGGTCGATCGCTAATATTCCCCCTGTGGAGAATAAATAATATGTTACGCCCACGCGGGAGAGACAAGACAGGTTAAAATAAGCTTCTTAAATATTTCACTTAAAAGTCGGCGAGAAGAGGGTGGGTTCTTACATCCATAGACCTATTATTCCCCCCCCCCCCCCCCCCCCCACCCTCATCAGTTATGGCACTGTTGTTCGTCCGGCTAATGAACAGGAAAACAAACCTGATGGCTTCTGGAAACTGGGCATTGGTGACCAGGAAGGTGGAGATATTTTTGTCGTGCAGATAGCCCACAAACTTGCTGATTTCCGGATACATGATTGGCTCGCCGACGAGCGACAGGGCACAGTGCCGAGGCGTCATAGCCTCCCGTAGCCGCTCCATTTGAACACCCGGTACCCCTGCAATACGAGGTCTATGAAATGACTCCTAACTGCATTTGTAGCTAAGTATTTCTCACACTTAACCAGCAAAATGGAAGAAATGTTAACGTCATATTCATTTTGAATATCCCTGAAGAAATCAATGTATTTTAGGTACATAAACATCTACGTAATTTTGATTTATTTATTCATTTTGAATTTTTTTATTTTTTGTGTTTTTTTTTTTTTTTCTGGTGGGGGAGAAGGGGGGACGAAATTAACAGCTGGTTTGGAATAGAACTAGAAAACAATAAAACTCGCTCATCAACAAGAGAAAACTGAGCTATTCTGCCCTTACTCGTTTTGACTTCGCACACTCCCAAGATGTTTTAAGCTTTCTTCGACCTCCACCGCCAACTGATGAGATGCAATTTTTTATTTTGTTTATTTATTCACTTTTAGTTCACATACAACACGAGACTATTCTCAACTGCACAAGAGCTCCAAGTCATACAGAAGAGACTGACAAAAAAATTTCAAAAAAAAAAAAAAAAAGTGCCTGCACACCTTTGAACTGGCGGATGAGATTCACGTGGTTGCTGACAGCGCCCTCTAGGATGGCTTCCGGAGAGTCCATCTTCCAACGCCACTCCGTGCCCACCGGATTCGTGTGGTGTCTGCAAATCAATCCAATCGCATAGTCAACGACTGACTTGAAGTCAAAAATATTTTGGGAGAAACTGTTTTTTTTTTTTTTTTCAAACAACTGAGTAAGTGAAAAAATGTTGCACGGCTCAGGAAAAAACATGAGCTACAGTTTATCGACGATCCACTCCGGGGGGGGGGGGGGGGGGGTGTGGAAAAAAGCGACTCACCTCCAGCAGAGCACACACCCATTGGCGCACGCCAGACTGGCGGTCGTTTCCACCCAGCGGTGGGGGGGGGGGTGGAAAAAAGCGACTCACCTCCAGCAGAACACGCATTTATTGGCGCACGCCAGGCTGGGGGCCGTCTCCATGCAGCGGTGGGAGGTGGAGGGGGGGGGCAGGGAGTGGAATAAAAGCGACTCACCTCCAGCAGAACACGCACTTATTGGCGCACGCCAGGCTGGGGGTCGTCTCCATGCAGCGATGGGAGGGGGAGGGGGGCAAGGGGTGGAATAAACGCGACTCACCTCCAGCAGAACAAGCATTTATTGGCGCACGCCAGGCTGGGGGTCGTCTCCATGCAGCGGTGGGAGGGGGGGGGGGGGGAGGGGGAGAGGGGGGGCAGGGGGTGGAATAAAAACGACTCACCTCCAGCAGAAGACGCATTTATTGGCGCACGCCAGGCTGGGGGTCGTCTCCATGCAGCGGTGGGAGGGGGGGGGGGAGGGGGAGAGGGGGGGCAGGGGGTGGAATAAAAACGACTCACCTCCAGCAGAAGACACATTTATTGGCGCACGCCAGGCTGGGGGTCGTCTCCATGCAGCGGTGGGAGGGGGGGGGAGGGGGAGAGGGGGGGCAGGGGGTGGAAAAAAGCGACTGATCTCCAGCAGAACACGCACTTATTGGCGCATGCCATCCTGGGGGTCGTCTCCATGCAGCGATGGGAGGGGGAGGGGGGCAAGGGGTGGAATAAACGCGACTCACCTCCAGCAGAAGACGCATTTATTAGCGCACGCCAGGCTGGGGGTCGTCTCCATGCAGCGGTGGCTCTCGATGCCGTAGAACGTGTGCTTGTAGCATCCTCCCCTGCCGCGTAACATCGACTACAACAGGACGAAATGGTAACACCGGTTGACACACAAATATCACTTAGTTATTATGCTGTGATCTTATTTAAGATATACAACCTTTCAGTTCATAACCGTTTCTCGCTGTCTCTCTCCCACTCTTTTTTTTCCCGCATCGAAAAACACTATGTCAGTTTTTTAACCATGATTGGAAACATTACAATATCATGTTTTTTTTTTTTAAATTATTTATTTTTATTTATTCATCGTCAATACAATTTTTTTGTAAAATACTTGGGTGTTTTTGTTAAAAATCAGAAAAGTATTCTCATTTTTCCTTGAAACGGCCACAGCATGACGTCAGCGATACGACAACATTATAGGGACTGGGGTGCGAAAAGAGGAACTGGTAGCCCCGAGAACACCGGCTTTTATTGACACACTGACCCAGTTGGACCAGTTACACGAGCACTCTCGTACCTTCGTCCACCGGCAGAGCTTGACACCAGAGTGCGAGCCAATCAGCTTGTAGCCTTGCTTCTCCAGCGCTTTCCGCAACATCGGTGTGACCATTTCTCGTGCCTCGAAAGTACCAGCTTTCTTCTCCTCCGCTTTTCTCACTGCCTTAAAATTCCACAATCAATTCACCGTAAGTGATTGGAATACAAATACTTCTTGAAATAATGTTCATTTTCACAAAACAAGGCCGCAAACTTAAAATTACATTTTATAAAGTCAATTCGTCGGCATATCGGTGGAGTAATCGATAACTTTTGCTGATGTACATGACGATTGATTGTTATGAACAAATCTCAAGGAGAAACCTATAATGTGTCTGGTCAGATGAAGCAAACAAACCTGCCGTAAGACCCCGTTGAAACTGAAAAAGTCCCTGTTTTTCACTTATACCTGACAACAACTTTTTTCACTTACAAACTCGTCCATTTCTCAAAGTAAGCATTCAGGTACGATTTGGACTAAACACTGACCAAATGATCACCTTGGCTTTCTGAAGGCCTTGCATCATGGAGCCCAGGTCCTCCAGGTCAACCACACCCCGCTGCGTGACGTCACTCGTGACGTCAGCCGTCTCGTCTTCTGAATCGCTACCGCTTGGCGTTTCGTAGAGCTTCTGCATAAACAAAGTCGTACACACATTAAAATGCTTGCGTATTTTTAAGCGCTGCCTGGAGCATCAGGACACACTATAAATTCTTCTATTTAGTACAGTGAACACAAATTTTCTGACTCATTCAGAAAACTGCTTTTTTTAAATACCCCGAGCCTACAAGCAAAAGACTGTGTCATTCCAAGTACCGGAAAATCTCTTGTGGAAGAATCTGACTGGAAGAAAGAGCATGGTCACCTTTTCCTTATCCTGCAGCCGCCGTCACCATTCCCACAGGCGCAGACACCGCCACAAGAACCGTCGCTCGCCTCGGCGGTGGCCGGAGAGCAGTCCGCAGTGACGTCATGAATCCCGCCTCCACGCTTCAAAATCGCCGTCTAAGCCTGCCAAGAGAGAAATAGAGATGTTGGTTTCAGAATGCCTTGTGTCATTACGCAGAGCCAAACCGAAAGCGAAACCTAGAAGTTCAACAACGCTTATCAAAATCTGGTCAAAGGATGTTTTTCTCCGAAGTCAATATATACCACATTCTGAACATTAGTACCTAAGCTCAAAGGTTTCAATATACTTGCCCAATTATACTAGGCGGTGAAACAATTATACTGGCCGATTAAATTCGGGGTTGTGCAAACAAAATTGGAAAAGAAAGCGCATTACACTAAAGCACTCCAGTCTCGAGCTTTGAATGTATGTGAAAGTGACACTGTAAGAAAAGCTTCACTGGTGTTGACAGAAGTTGAATAGATTGCTTTACCCGAGTGGCTACTTCGGTCAACATTTTCATCCAGGGTCACCAAATTCGTCCATCGAGTTGCTCCTAATTTTGAAAGCCACGAGTCCAGATTTTTTCCAGTCTGAAAAAAAAAGAGCGGCATTTTGTGAGGATGGTTGGCCACAATAGTCAGTCAATGTAATTACCTGAAGCAAGTTATTGAGTACAAATTCATTGCTTACTGTGATGAATCCCCCATCACACTCACAAAATAACTGAAGTCGAAACCGAACATTCCACATGATGCACGCCACAGTAATTTTTTTCAATGTTTGGTAAACATTCAGAATGTATAATTGATAGTTTTACATGCTTTCCTTATATTTATCCTGCGTCTGGAGCAATGCACGACAATATCAAAAATTACAGAAGCTCTCTAAGGGTTCAGATTTTTTTTATTACCTTGCAAAAAATTATCAGCATATAAGGAATTCCCCAAGGCCACAACGGTGAAGTTCATGCCCTTGAGCATGACCTTGCTGACCCGGAAGTCGGTGGACGCCTCCTGCACGTACTGGAAGAACCACTCGGCACCCTCGGGACAGCTGCCCTCCGCGTAGGTCGACACAATGAATACATTCAGTTGACTGGGGCTGATCTGTACGTGTCAAAATTTCGCAATTACAGAACAACTGCCACTGCACAACCGACAGATCAGTCTTAACATTTTCACACAGCTTCCTGTTAATTAATATTGTTATACCGTCAGTGACATCATATTGTTTACCTAATACCACCCTTCTTATCCGTGTTTCTCGTAATTTCGTTTCCGGTTTAAGTCTTCTTGGTAGGGAAAACATGTGCGTTGTCTTTTCCTTTCGTTCCAACATTCAATTTCAGAGCATGCCTGCCTACCTCCTCCGTTATCTTATCTTCGGGGTCGTAATCTTTAAGATTGATTACTTCCGTGTACATCAACTCCACTGCTGATTTTTCGAGATCTTGAGCAAATTTCTACAAAGTGAGCAAGAGACAAGTTTGAACACTAACGCAAAACAAGAAATCAGTTTGATCATTACAAGATGAATCGTGACTGTACCATAACTGCTGCAATATTTTCAAAAACAAAAATTCCACCACCTCGACCGTTCGATTAATTACATTAAAATATTCAGCAAAAATAATCGCAAACCGGGCGAGCAACTCCAAAATGTTGGTCCAAAAGTTGGTAGCCGCAGGCGATCGCAAAATCTAAATCCGACGACAGTGTGATAAACTGCAACGAAGATTCCCGAACAAATGAAGTAAAATGTACTTATCACTACCTTCGCATTTCCAGTCTGAGTTGCGAAGAATATTTTTAAAGTTGAAAATCCGGCTTTTGACTTTTCCTCATCAGCATCTGGATAGATCTTCCTGGATAAATTCTTCTGTTTCTTCGCCTTTTCCTTCTTTTTGCCTGGACCATCTGGCTTAGACTCTGTCTAAAGTAACAAACCATTGTATTAACCATTTAAGAAAACATATAAACAGCGGCACAAATTGCTTTCAAAGACACACTGAATGAAATTTATTACCAAAATAGCAATAAATAAACTGGTTTTAGGGCCATTGCGTTCTCCGTCGGCCCAGCCACTTTTAAAGTTCCTGGCTCGGTAAACAAACCCCGTTTTCGTGCTCACTTCAAAAACTGCCCCACACCCAGAACCTGCAGATTGAAGAAAAATCCCATGTGGTCCAACTGGCGGCGGACTTACCTTACTATCGCCAAGCTTCCGCTGATACAAGAAGTAGCCCACGGCCACTGACGTCGCCAAAGCCACAGCAGCCGACACCGTCACGTACGTCAAGACGCGCTCTAACATGCTGACGTGACGTCACCAACCTGTCAAACCATACGCAGCAACAAGACCTTTTAGTGGATAGTTATAAATAGTGAACAGGCTGGCTCTCAACTTTTTTGGTTTATTTGTTGTTGTTGTTGTTTTTTTTTTTTTTTGGGTGGATTATTTCTGTGATGAACTCATAACCATTTCTGCATTGGATGAGAAGACTGCTTTGTTATTCAGTATGACAGCACAGTAGAACGGTGTCTCAGAACTTTATAAAACTTGAGTTTGTTTTTTTTTTTTCTTAGCATCGAAAAACTGTCCGATTATTTCCAGTGGAGTGAGCTTTTCAAAACTCCGATTTAGTTTCAATTTTGTGTATTACAACATCAGAAAACTTGTTTGCTTTGAATAACTAGGACGCTTATGATTGTGTAAATTGAACAGCTGCCATGCAATACATTGTGTATGGGTTCCGGACAGAACCCCCCGGGACCAAACCCCCCGGGACCGAACCCCCCGCGCCAAAACCCCCCATATGGAGAGGACCAAACCCCCCCCCCCCTCACTCCAACAATGATATTTGAACTTTTAAGCAGCATCGGATATTCTGTTCTGTCATCTTACAATCACAGGATCTGAAGTACAATTTATACCCTTGTCATCTAGTCTGTATGTCGATTGCAATTAAAACATCTGAAGTACGAATTCCTGTTATTATAAATCACAGGAGTCCATATTCTGTGCTTAATTACAATTATACAGCCAACTGCAATTAATATTGTCCGAAGTACAAGATATTACTGGAGAAGCCTATCAGTACGCTCCAGAGTTACCAATTTGAAAAATAATTGGCTGCTAAAAATCGGTACATCTTACGTTCGCCCGCCCAGAGTCGTTACGCCTAATAGCCGTTGGGTGTCCGGAGTCAATTGTAGGGGCGTATTGCTTTCCCGGAGTCGGTTTTTTGCAGTATAAATACAGGATCTGAGAGTGCAGTTTCAACAAGCACAATGGAATTCATTCAGTCAAATAAAGGAGGTCAAAATTATAGGAGGTCACCTTCCAGAACCACGACGACAGCAAAGTGTCCAAACAGGAAATAGGATAGCGCACATTGTTCGTGACTTTCGCAACAGAAACATCTTAGACTTTCTCAGAGGAATAGCTCACAATATTATGTTTTAAACCAACAGTGACTGTTGACATTAGTCAGTTGTAGTCATGGTAGTAAAACAGCTTTTGCAAAATGTTGTACAAATGAACTACATCTCAAGTTATAAAATCATGATTCAATAAACGTGTGTTTAAATTTGACATATTATATTGGCTTTTTGAGAGGGGGGGATTTGGTCCGATCGGGGGGTTTTGGCACGGGGGGTTATGCGCGCGGGGGGTTCGGTCCCGGGGGGTTTGGTCCCGGGGGGTTCTGTCCTAGACCCATTGTGTATATATGAAAACTAGAAAAATTCTTCTAACAAGAATGTCCAGGGACATACCGTAACCAGCCGAGATCTAATAAATCAAGTATCAAAAGACTTGTATAGTCGCCAAAAAGTGATAGTTATAGTTTAAAAACCGGCTACTGAAATTTTTTTAAGGTCGGCATTTGCCTAATCTCTGGTGATCTCAAAAAGTAAATTCCAAAGAGTCTTAACGTTGGACTAACATCACTGGCAGAAACAACCGAAATTCAAAGTCTTGTGCCTCACAATAAGCCAAATCACACTTTTGGCGTTCCCAATAAAAATCCGCAAAAATACTGCATTTCGAATAAAAACGATAAAAAATGAAAGAAATGACAAAGATTTCGCCTGAATGCCAAATTTCTCTTCAACCAAAGAGCCATCGGGTTTTTAATAACCCGTATGGTATTCAAACAAAAAATATTAAAAGTTTTACCAAATAGTTCCAAGTTTCAATTTCTTTTCTGTTCCGAGTATGAGCCGTTTTTGCGGTATTTCTTCCATATGTTTCCATCATTCCTTTCAACTTTTACCCAGTTCCCTCGCAGTTGAAAATCAAAATTCTTGCGCATTTTATTCGAAACAGCCAAAGTGTCATTTGGCTTGCGCGGTACGACTATTTGTGAAACAATAAGCCAAATCACACTTTGGGTGTTTTGACTAAAATGCCTTAGAATTTTGAATTTCGACTGCGAGGGAACCGGGTAAAAAATTAAAGATATGATAGAAAAATATAGAAGAAATATCGCAAAAAACAGCTCATATATTGAACATAAAAGAAATTGAAACTTGAAACTATTTGTTAAAACTTTCAATGAAGTTTTGAAATAGCATACGGGTTGTTAAAATCCCGAATGCCCTTTGGTGCAAGAGAAATTTGATATTTAGGCGAAATCTCTCTATCATTCCTTTCATTTTTACCCGGTTATTTTTATTCAAAAGTCAGAATTTTTGCGCATTTTATTGGGAACGCCCAAAGTGTGATTTGGCTTATGGAACGCTTCACGGCTGTGGTACTTGTATATACGGGTTGGGTTCCGGACAGAACCCCCCGGGACCGAACCCCCCCCCCCGACCAAACCCCCCGGGACCGAACCCCCCATGCCAAACCCCCCCCCCCCCATATGGAGAGGATCAAACCCCCCCCCCCCCCCGCTTTAGAGGAGCTCCAAGAGGAACTGTCCGATGAAATAACCCCGATTGCGGATATGTTGAGGATACCTACATCGGTCGGTTGCGACGTAACCAGAGAATTGCTCCAAAGTTTGACCATTGCTTGTGAAACAGAAACATCTTGGTTTTTTCCAGAGGAATAGCTCACAATATTCAGTTTTAAACCAACAGTGACCGTTGACATTAGTCAGTTGTAGTCACCGTAGTAAAACAGCTTTTGCAAAATGTTGTACAAATGAACTACATCTCAAGTTATAAAATCCTGATTCAATAAACGTGTGTTTAAATTTGACATATTATATCGGCTTTTTGAGAGGGGGGTTTGGTCCGATCGGGGGGTTTTGGCACGGGGGGGTTATGCGCGCGGGGGGTTCGGTCCCGGGGGGTTCTGTCCTAGACCCATACGGGTTATCTGAGAGAGAGAGAGAGAGAGAGAGAGAGAGAGAGAGAGAGAGAGAGCGAGAAGAAAACACATCTTCAGTTACTACTCAATGTATATTGGTACTGTCAGCCCACTCTTTCCAATAAGTCGGTGGTTGTGGCGTCTAACTACACGCTTGACCGCGTGACTCCACAATATCCAATTATCGCTCGGCAAATACAACAAATCCCTTACAAGCAAATAAAGCTTTTAAAATCTGCTAAATGATCAAACACTATCTATTTTGTCATAAACATTGACATATATTACCATTTCTTTTCTAAAAGATCATAAAATACAATAAAATCTATGACGTACACTTTTTTTTTAAATAATACTGGATACCTATTTTTTAACTATTTAACGGCTACAAAGCAATACCTGTGTGCATAAAGCTAGTTATCGTCTATCATTGCATATCCCGGGATAAGAACATAAAATGCTAAATTAATTGCGACAGTCGGTAAATCTACTTCATGCGTGTAGAGTCAGGG
Organism: Protula sp. h YS-2021; assembly: GCA_949752745.1. Taxonomy (NCBI): domain Eukaryota; kingdom Metazoa; phylum Annelida; class Polychaeta; order Sabellida; family Serpulidae; genus Protula; species Protula sp. h YS-2021. The sequence goes on from OX457030.1 coordinate 27,397,678, forward strand.
AAACATCTCCTTCTGGTTTTTCTGTTTCGATAGGCTTTTATATGGAATGTGTATTGAGGAACGGCAGTACATAATGATTAAATGAAAAACAAAAAACAACAAAATAACTATAAGAAATTGTTCAAAACCGAAAATATTCTTGGCCTATATCTGTTTGAAACCAGTACAAAATAATTCAGGTATTTCAAGATAATTCACTATTGAACTGACATTGATTATTAATGATTCAATTAATAAAGCGCTAAGGCATGAAACGTTAATAAACTTGCAGAAACTCGGGAGACATAATGATTAAATTAACCTGGTATGTAGTCTTAATTCTTACCGTATTTTATGACCATTAAAACCTCCAACTCTACAGCTTTTATCTGTTTTTCTTCATATTTCCTTACATTACCTAAGTTATCTTTATTTCCTTTTTAAATGTTCTGTAAGTTATTTCGATTTCCCCTTTTATATCGCGAACTTAGACAAAGACATTCTAGAGCTGACAACATCACGATTACAAACTTCTTTAAATGAACAAATTATCGTCTTGTTCCATTTCGATAATTACAAAATAAACAAGACAAAGTCGTTATAATTAGTAGCTAATAACTTAACACTTGAGTTAATCTGTTGCTGACATTCTTTCAGACTTCTGTCTCCAGGAGATTAATAAATTGTATACATAACAATTAAAACATATAACACTCAAAATGGACAAAAATGGTCAATCAGGAAATAAAGTTTGACACCATATATTCAAGCCAAATTTGGCGTTTACAATGCGCTAAGACCAATGTTACAAGCATAGGCGTTCTGATTGCAAGTGAAGTACCTCTACTGAGGGTATGCAGCTCCCTGCTATTTGTTACTTGTATTCTAAGTCAAATCAGAGTTTGAACATCCGGTAAGGTCAGCTTGGAACAAAGCGAAATATCTTGGGAGTGGATATTATTTATATGCTTATCAGAAAAATACGGTTCGAAATTATCAATTCTCTATTTTTGTTGTATTCTTCTGACTGTCACTTTCCCACGAATAACGCAGTTGTGGAATTTCAGTATTTTTCCCTATATCAAGCATGCAAAATTACCCGAATTGGACTAGAGTATTTGGGGAGTTAACTGCACCATCGGCTTCAATTAGTGCTTTCATTGGCTGACACTGAGATAACCTAGATTGGACCATGACTTAAAATAGCGCCTTCTCCCCTATTCATCAACAGAACATTGTGAATACCATATAAATAAAAATAATAAAATAGACAACACCATTCTGAGTTACTACTCAAAGATTATTGCTAATGTCAGCCCCAACCCTTACCCCTCAGTCGAAAGTCGGAACTGAATCGGACTACAATCTCGACCGTGTGACTGGAAGACACCGAATTATCGCTCAGCAGTTATAACGAGTATATTTCGTATAAGAAAGGAAATCATTTTTTCTAAATCCGAGGAAAGATCAAAGACCACCTTATTTGCTAAAAATATTAATTATACCTTGAACGTAACCTCTATCATCAATATTTAATATGAATTTCGACGACTAAATTGAAGAAATTTATTTTCAATTCCACCATACTGTATCTGGCTTTATCTCGGGAGTAAGCTACGACTCAAAAACCATCGCTAGGTAACGAAAAATTATCAACGGGAGCATTGTCAATTTCCCCCTCCCCCCCCCCCCCCCACGAGCCTATCTAGACAAAAAGAAAGCCTAAACGAATGTACCTTTATACTGGATACCTGTCTTTACAATTTGACGGCTACAAAGCACAGTAGCTGTATGTATAATTGTCAGTTGTCGATTATCGTTGCTCATCCCGAAGTAAGAACATAAAAAATGATATATTTATTGTGACAGGAGATAAATAGGCTTCATGCGCTCAGACAAACGAACAAGCAATAGTCGTTGTGATGACCAGAAAAGGACTTCTAGTGAGCGCATGTGGGTCTCTGCTGTATTTTACTGGCATATCAGTGTCACTTGGAAAAATTAAATTTTTACTTTTTGTTCTAATCCAAATCCGACTTTCAGCATCCGTTGAGATTAAATGGGAATAAAAACGCGAAACGCCATAGTCGTTTTGATTAAAACAGAAGCTTTCAAGCTTTGCATCTGGAGTTACCCGTCAAATCCACTGAAAAAAAATGGTTATGTACGATTCGCGCGGAAACCCGTTTCACACCTGACGTAATAATTTATCTCCAAAACAATATGTGCTATACTATAACAGTCGAAAATTCGCGTGAAAATGTTAACATGTGCTACGGACACACATCGATTAACTTTAATCAGCGCAGAAAAACTCAAAAATATATACGAAAAAGCAGGTGAGATGCTAAATATATTTGAGAGTGACATCTCATATTATAAGCAATATTACTAGATTGAAGGTTGGAAAAAAGAGGGCGAGGATTCAGATCAGAGTCTAGGTCACTGGATAATCCCAAATTTGAAAACAAATCGACATATCTAAAAGAACCCGTATGATATAGAGCAATTCTGTGCGATAGGACGTCTGAACTTATTTTCGGACTCCAGCCTTCCGTGGAGAAATATAAGGAGCAACTTCGTGATCTGAGCTTTAACGTGCATATTCAAGGTCAAAGGTCACGTCACTTGTGTTATTTTGAAAACTGTAAAACTTATCTGTGACTGCCTTCGTTAAATTTTCGGGTGTTTCGGTTCGTCGTAATGAAATTCTGTCTAATTGCAAAATTCCCTAATATCGCATTCACTGAAGTTTATTGAAAAAACGTATTGCACCTCCCGAAAACTATAAGGCAGATGTATGTACAGTAATGTCGTATCATTTATCCACAGAAGTCATATACGTGATGCTGAAACGTAGCTCATTATTTCACAAAAACGGCGATGATTTCATTTATGCCCTTGTAATGATATACTAATTTCAGTAATACTCAGCTCTCGACGCTATACAAAAACTCTTTTTTACCCTTTCTCTCCTCAGAGCATTGCACATTTTGTAGTCGCCACTGGGCTAAAGTACTGTATCTTTGTCGGTTTTGTTTCCCGTCATTTCATGGCCTTTTCAGATTAGAACAAAAGAAAAAGGTAAAATAGTTGGATTAAAAATTGAGTGTAAAACAAAACAAAATAAACGAAGGGAAATACATTGACAACATCCCAAAACAAAACCAAAAAAAGAAGAAAAATTGAAGACAACTATATCGCTAAAGCGATCGACGGCCGGCTCGGTTACATTGAAGAAGAATGTCCAAGGACATTGTAATTTTCGGTGGATCGCCAAAAAATTTAAATGAGGTCTGCCCAGTAAACATTTGTGTTTAATTTAAAAGTTATCTGATCCAAATTGTTGGAGTACAAGCATTTTGAAAATTGCTTACCAAAAATTTATAAATCCCTCCGCATTTAGCCAATTTTTGGCATATCAACAAAAAATTAAATGCATATTTTATATATATATATATATATATATATATATATATATATATATATATATATATATATATATATATATATATATATATATATATATATTTAATATTTTTTGGTTGCAAATTTAAAAAATTGCTTCTACAATTTTGATCTGAGTTTCTTTAAATTTTGTACGAATGTTCTCTAGATGTGCCTCTCTTAAATTTTTATATATATATATATATATATATATATATATATATATATATATATATATATATATATATATATATATATATATATATATATATATATATATATATATATATATATATATATATATATATATAACTAGCAAGAATGTCCAGAAACATTGTGACTAGCCGAAATCTAGTTAATCAAGTATCAGTAGGCTTCTATGGTCGCAAAAAGGTGGTAGTCATACTTTTAGTCATACCCATAAATACGTCGGACTACGCCTAAAAATGAAAACAATCTGACTGAATTCCCTTGCAGAAAAACTATTTTAAGAAAATTGATCCCCAAAACATTCAAACGGCGGCATATGGGGCCAGTTTTTGAAGGTGCGTCAAAAAAAAAAAAAAAAAAAAAAAAGAGAGAGAGAGAGAGAGGGAGAGAGAGAAATTTTAAAGAAAAAGTGGTTGTGTTAAACATGGTTGTAGAAAATTCGCACAAATTTATAAAGAAATCCGGTCAAAAATGTGGAAGAAGAAGCATTTTGAAAATAGGCTGCCAAACATTTTTAAATGCTCCCATTTAGGTAATTATTGGCGGATCGCCAGAAAAGTTTTTAAAAGACGACCGCCCAAAGAACATTTATGAAAGATATGAAGGCAATCCGATCAAAATCGTTAGAGAAGTACGGCTTTGAAAGTTAGCTACTAAAAAATGCCGCACCCCCTCAATTTGGCAAATTTTTGGTGGATCGCTAGAAAAGTAACCTTTCAAGGGGGTGGGGTAGGCGGGCGATGGCAGGCGATGGCAGGAGGGTGAACATTTATGTAAAATTTGAAGGAATTCCGATTAAAATTTTGCAAAAAAAAACTTTGGAATATTGGTTACGAAAAAATTTAAAATGCCCCCCCCCCCCCCCCCCCGTCTCGTATTTCACCAACCTTTGACGGATCGACAAAAAAGTTTCAAGAGAGAACCATCTAGGGAACAACCGTTCAAAATTGGAACGAAATCCAATCAAAATTGTGGAAGAAGCATTTTGAAAATTGGCTACTAGATTTTGTCAAATATCCCCATAGAGAAGAAGCATTTTGAAAACTGGCTACTAGATTTTGTCAAATATCCCGATTTAGACAATTTTTGGCGGATCGCTAAAAAAAAGTTTTGAAAATTTTTGAAAAGCTAACCGCCTGGTGAACATAAATGCAAAATTTGAAGACAATCCGATTCAAATTGTGGGGAAAACCTTAAAATGTTTAAAACGCCCCCCCCCCCCCCCCCCGCCTATTAATCCATTTTATTGTGGATCGCAAAAAAAAAACAAAAAAAAACAGGCCTACCCAGTAAACATCCGTTCAAAATTTTAAAAGAATGTAATCCATATTGTGGGATTAGAAGCATTTTGAAAATTGACCTCAAAAATGCATCTGCCCCTCCCCTCAATTAGCCAAATTTCTTTTGGATCATCAAAAAAGTAGCTTTTCAAGAGCAGAAAGCCTGGTGAGCATTTATGTAATATTAGCAGGTAATCCAATGAAAAAACGTGGAAGAGAAAAAAAAACATTTGGAAAATTGGTCACGAAAAGTGGTTAAAATGCCCGAAACTAGAGACTCAGTGAGACAGGATCCCCGTGTAAGATAAATTATATACAGTAAAACCTCCATTACTGAACACCTCCCAATAGTGAACACCTACAATGGACCAGTTATCTCAGTCCTAAATTCTCCCAATCACTTTTTCACCGACTTGAAAAATACCAAGACGATGCACACCTGCAGTCCCTACGACAGATAGCTATATGTGAAGTGGTGAAGACAAACATCGCACAAGTGCTATGTCCAACGTACTTTTTGGCAATTTTTTTTTTTGACAATCTGTCACTTTCATAGTTGAATTTTGCCTTGACAGCATGTAAAAACATTGTAAAACTTAATAAGCGTTATTTTAGGCTATCATATATATATATATTTTTGCTTTGAGGCTTTGATCCCAAATTCATTTGGTGACCTTATGGCAGGGGACATTATGGCCTCTGTAAAGCTATAAAGCATTAATTTAGGTTAAGTATTTTTAGCTTTTCCTTTCTAACCCTAAATTCATTTGGGGACCTTAAGGCAGGGTATGTTATGGCCGGTGTAAAGCTTAATAAAACGTTAATTTAGGTTATAGGTTAGGTTATGGCTGGGTACTTTATGTCCGGGGACTTTATGACCGGTGTAAAGCTTAATAAAGCCTTACTATAGGTTATCATACCAATACTTTTTTTGCTTTGGGGACGTTTTGGCCCTAATATTTTAGGGACCTTATGGCGGGCGAGATATGAACGGGGACATTATGACTAGGTACTTTATGGCCGGGAAGTCATGTCCGGGGACGTTTTGTCCTGAATTTCACTACGAAAAATGGCTATATGCGAACTGGAGCGAACAAAACATCGCACAGTTGCTAATTCCAACATAAATTTTGTCAGTTTTTGACAATTTTTGTCATTTTGTGAATTTTTCACCGATTTCAAAGATAATCCGACGATGCACATCTACAATATACATATTTTCATTGTGCAAGGTTGCAGGTCCCTATGACAAACGGTTAGATGGGAAGTGGTGCGGAAAACAATATATTTTATAAAATTACAATATATTTTCATAATATTGATATTTTGCATATAAAAAATCAAAACCTTAAACACTTTTGGCGAACTTGCGCGGACAAAACCATGTTTCCGGCGGACGGACAGACAGACAGACAGACACGCTCATACCTGTATCCTTCGTTTACACGGTGGAAATCAGCCAGTTTTTCAGCGGATCGACAAAAAAAGTAAATTTTTTAAGAGAGAACCTTATAGGGAACAATGGTGCCATATTGAAATAAAATCCCGTCCAAATTTGGGAGTAGAAGTATTTCAAAATTGATTACAAAAAATTTTAAAAAATGCTCTCTATTTGGTCAATTTTCGGTCGGTCACCAAAAAACTTTTTCACGAGAGAGAACAATCGTACAAAAATCGAAAGGAATCCGATCAAAATTGAAGGAGAAGCATTTTTAAAACTGGCAATAAATTTAAAAAAATGACCCCTGTTGGACCAATTTTCGGTAGATCGCCAAAAAATTCTTCTTAGTGAACATTTACGCAAATTTTGAAGAAAATCTGATCCAAATTGTGGGAGAAGAAGTATTTTGAAAATTGGCAACCAAAAAAATTATAAATGCCTGCCATTTGGCCAATTTTTGGCCTTTCGACATAACGAGAACACTCGTACAAAATTGGAAAGAAATCCGATCCAAATTGTGGGAGATGAAGTATTTTGAAAATTTTCTTTTAGTAAATTAAAAGATGCCCCCTATTTGGCCAATATTTGGCGGATCGCCAAAGAAAAGCACCTTTCAAGAGAGACTTATCTAGAGAGCAACCGTGCAAAATTGGAAAAGAATCCAATCAAAATCGTGTGGGAAGAAGCACTTTGAAAATCTTAAATTTGATTAAAATCCCAATTGTTAATTGTGCTGAATTTATTTTTGGAACAAAAGACGGTGCACTAAATGTGATCTTTATTCTGTCCAAGTGGCATATATACCAATCTAGGTTTTATAGCAAGAGGTTCTCCCTTGAAAGTTTTACAAGGGAATTGCAGATACTTATCCAGGCGGACGCAAACCATTCAGAAAGCAGTGTTTTCGAAGCAAAATGGAGTAAATTTCTCTTCCTTCTAGAGCTTTAAATGTTGGCTAAGGTTTTACAGCGGAAGAAGTATTTTTTTACACTTTTCTCTCTCTCTCTCTCTCTCTCTCTCTCTCTCTCTCTCTCTCTCTCTCTCTCTCTCTCTCTCTCTCTTATGTATGTGTTCTTTTTCAGTTTCTATGTTCTCATTGTAAAAAATAATAATAACTAGATGCTCGAGAAGCATGAATCCGCCGGGTTCGCGCAAATTGTATACCTGATTATGATTGTAAATGAACTCAAGCTGACACTGAAACTTACGAAATACTTAATTCTCTATTAAGCATAACGTGTAACGTGTAATACATGTCAAAAATAATACCTTTCGGAGGAAAGAGTAGTCATCGAACTCCATCCATATGAAACAGAAGTTAAAATCTATCCAATAATCCAGCCAAATCTTGATCACTGTACTGCGGGATGCTTAGGAGCAGCCCTTGGTAAAATCTTAAATCAATCCAACCTCTAATGCGGGCTGTAGGCGCGTGAGACCGATATGTGTAAAGCTCATTCCTAATTCAGTTTCTTCAAATTTTAAAGTTTTTTCATTTTGACAATTTTAGTCGGATCCGGTCGAATCCTGGTCACTGCACTGCGGGATGCTTAGGAGCAGCCATGGGTAAGATCTTAAATCAATCCACTCACTAATGCGGCCTGTAGGCGCGTGAGACCGATATGTGTTATGCTCATTCCTAATTCATTTCTTCCATTTTTGAAAAGTTTTGTCATTTTGACAATTTTGCTCGGATCCGGTCGAATCCTGGTCACTGCACTGCGGGATGCTTAGGAGCAGCCATGGGTAAAATCTTAAATCAATCCACCCACTAATGCGGGCTGTAGGCGCGTGAGACTGATGTGTGTTATGCAAAGTCCTTATTCAGTTTCTGCAATTTTTTAAAGTTTTGCCATTTTGGCAATTTTGCTCGGATCCGGTCGAATCCTGGTCACTGCACTGCGGGATGCTTAGGAGCACCCCTGGGTAAAATCTGAAATCAATCCACCCACTAATGCGGGCTGTAGGCGCGTGAGACTGAAATTGCACAGACGGACAGACGGACGGACGGACAGACAGACGGACAGAATGAAAACTATATCCGTCCGGTTCCCGGCGGATAATAATAAAAAAATTAAAAAAAAAAACATTTCAAAAGAGGACCACCTAGTGAGCATTTATGCAGCTTGTGGAGATAAAGCATTTTGAGACCTGGCCTCTGAATTTTTTTTAAATGCCCCCCCCCCCCCCATGTCCCTAATTTTTGGCAGATCGTCTGAAAAGCAACTTTTCAAAAGAGGACCACCTTGTGAACATTTATGCAACATTTGAAAGTTATCCGATCCAATTTGTAGCAGAAGAAGCACTTTGAAAATTGATTCAGCAAAATGCTCATTTAGTCAATTTTTGGTGGATAGCGAACAAAAAAGCCTACAAGTGAACATTTGGGCAAAATTTGCCGGCAATCCGATTCAAATTGTGGAAGTCAAAAATCTTTTGAGAACTGCCTAGCAAAAAGTTTTAAAATGATCCCCCCATCTAGCCAATATTTGGCGTATCGCCAAAAACATTCCAACAGAAGCCAACCGAATAAATATTCGTACAAAATTTTAAAGGAATCCGATCTAAATTATGGGAGTAGATGCATTTTGAAAAATTGGCTCCAAAAAAATCAAATGCTCCCTACCCTCTCATTTAGCCAATTAGCCAAAAAAAGTAACTTTTGAAGGGCGGAAAGTCTGGTGAACATTTATGTAAACTCGAAAGACAAAAAATGTAATAAATATCCTCTATTTGGCTGATTTTCGCCAAAAAAAGTTTCTCAAGAGATAAACGTCTAGAGGACAATCGTGCAAGAATGTAAAGAAATCCTATTGAAGAAGCATTTTGAAAACTGGGCATTAATAAATTAAAAATGCCCCCCCCCCCCAATTTGGCCAATTTATGGTGGATCGCCAAAATACGTAATTTTTCAAGAGAGGCCTCTCTGTTAAACATCTTTGCTAAACTAGAAGACAATCCGATCAAAATTGTGGAACAAGAAGCATTTTGAAAACTGGCAACCAAAAAAATTGTACATGTCCCCGATCTGGCCAGTTTTTTGCCGATTCCCCCAAAAAAGTAAATTTTCAAGAGAGGAATACCTAGAAAACATTCGTGCATAATTTAAAGAAAATCTGATCAAAATTGTGGAAGAAGCATTGTGAAAACTGACAACAAAAATATGCCCACCCTGATCCCACCCCACTCTCATTTGGCCATTTTTTTGGTGGATCGCTAAAAAAGTAATTTTTCAAGACAGATCCACTAAGAGAACAATCGAACAAAAGTTTAATCAAAATTGTCGGAGAAAAAACATTTTGAGCCATGACCAAGAATGCATTAAACAATGCCCCCTATTTTTCCCATTTTTGGGGATCGTCAAAAAGAGACCTACATAGTGAAGGTTCGTACAAAATTTGTCGAAAATCTGATCCAAATTGTGGGCAGGGTTCGTGCGGAATTATCTTGAGCAAATTCCAGGAGTTTCCAGATTTTAGACCCAATTTCCAGGAGTTTTCCAGGAGATTTCATAATTTTTCCAGATTTTTTAGTGAGAAAGAAAGAAAACAAAAGGTTTTTCCATGGCCTCCCACACTCCCCTACAGCCATCCTTTCCACCCATTTTATTTAATCGTTACTGTCACTAAAGAGCTAGGTACAGGTTTAGGGGCCTCATCTGAAGCTTTATTTGTAGCAAATGACATCTTACTAGCAGAGGAAACTCTTATGGCTTGTTGATGCTTTTTCCCTTTATGGCGACTTGTTCGGGCGGTTTCTCCCATATTTCCGATATCGAACGATTTCATATACAGTATACATCGAGCTTTGTATCTGTTAAATCTATCTGGAGTAAAAAAACTCTTTGTAATTTTCCTTATGGAGCCAATCATCGCGAAACACACATTTGTATTTCAACATTTTTAAATTTGTTTAAAGTTCACTAAAAATCTGAAAAACGAATAAATTTCGTATTAAGTATAATTATCCGATTTATTAAGGGGCAGGGGGAGGGGAGGATTGGGGCCAACGCGTTCGCTAATGCATACGAAAACTAGATGCTGCCACACAAATGTACGTATAGAGGCAGGGGATATACGCGTGGAGGAGGGGGAGGAGGGTAGGAGGAGGGAGGTAGAGAGAGAGCGAGAGAGAGAGAGAGAGAGAGAGAGAGAGAGAGAGAGAGAGAGAGAGAGAGAGAGGCTTGAGTCAAGGCGTACGTTTGTGCATAAGCAAGTTGGATGATGTCACAAAAGTGCGTATAGGAGGTCTAAAATCTAGAGAAAGTGCGCACGTAAATAACTCTAGGTGTACCCATGCAGTATCACATAACTTGAACTTGGAACAATGTATATCCTTTAAATTCTGATAGACCCCATTATATCTTGAAGCCTAACTGACTCATTCCGATCAGTATGCTTTCTCACCCAACCCTCCTAACATCTTTAGTCAACCCTCTTCTACACCCAACCCAAAGACTCCGTTCACACGTTAAGATACGAAAATAACATTAAAGATTTTTATCCATCCCAGGACCAGTCTCGGTGGCCTAGTGGTTAGAGTGTCCGCCTCGAGACTGGAAGATCGTGGGTTCAAACCCCGGTCGGGTCATACCTAAGACTTTAAAATTGGGACTCCTCCTTGCTACCCTGTGAGGCACGCCACATGTAAGGGTTAGAAGGAGGGCTGGAATGTCCCATTTCAGTATAATATGGCAGGGGGATCCCGATATCACCATAGCAGTTGAAAGGGATCTAAAGAACAATACAATACCGTCCATCCCACTACGCAAAACACAATATGTAATGATACAGATTTCTCAATCCCTACGCGCGCTTGAGCAGAGGCTATAAAAAGTGTGTTTGAAGAAGCTAAATTAAAAGCCTAAATATGCGTCCGCATGGGTTCGGCTAGACCGAATCCCACCGACCACACTGACTCTGCAAGGCCTTTTATCCAAGTCCTACCCCTTGTGTAAGTAATATGTGAACGGCCTAAATTCTGGAATTTTTATCTTGAATGCGATCTTTTGCTAAATAACTCAAGAATTGATTCACTGAGCCTTGCGGCGACAGAAACTTAAGGGTTCGTGCATTTGATTAGAAATAAAAGAGAAATCGACGAAAAACCGATTAGGCTTTATAAAGATTCTCATTCTATGTCACGATTATTTGGTGTCGCTGATGGCCCATGCTGAATCACTGCCACAGAATACACAGCCAACAAGTACACTGGCTTCTCTAATGCCTTTAAAGAATCATAGAATTCTATAATTGATAAGGGCATGAACGTGATTCTTTCCTAAATGCGTGTGGAGTATGTTCATTTACAGTCACACCCTCACAAAGACCTAGCCACGTAGCCTCTACATAAACGCCATTTATGAAATTTACTAGAGCGTACCTCTACTTATTTATAAACTACTGAAAAACAGATCAACAAAAGAGCAATAAGGAAATCCAATGCGCAAAATAAAGAAAATAACCCTATAACCCAGAGAATTCAAGATAAAAATTCCGGACTTAAAATGTATCACGATCATAATGGACATGGTAATATTTATCTTTATTACCAGATGTTCATATGAAAGTGTCTACGATCTACCAGACTCTGATAAATAGCACAAATGGAAAAATCATCATATTTTTATATAATTATATCAAAATCTGGATATGCATATGAATATATATATAAATTAATTATGATTTCGATTTCTAGTAGTTTTCCAGGAGTCTTGATGGAATTCCAGGAGGTTTTGTGACCATTTCCAATTTCCAGGAGATTTCCAGGTTTTCCAGGAGGCGCACGAACCCTGCTGTGGGAGAGGAAATTTTTGAAAATTGGCAACCAAAAATTTTTAAGTGCCCACCGTGAATCGCTGTAAAAATACTAATTTTTAAGACAGAACCAACAAGAGAAATCAAGAAGCAATGGTTCTTCTCACAATTATGTAAGAAGAACCATTTTTGAAATTGGCCTAATTTTGGCAGATCGCCAAAGAAAGTATTTTATCAAGAGACGCCTACTAGAGATGATTCATACAAAATTTAAAGAAAATTTAGTCAAAATTGTGGGAGAATAAGCATGTTAAAAATTGGCAACCGAAAAATTTAAATGTCTCCTTATTTTCGCGAATTTTTGGCGGATCGCCAAAAAAGGTAATTTTGAACAAATGCCTACCTAGAGACAATTCGTACAAAATTTGAAAAGAACCTAATCAAAACTGAAGGAGGAGAAGCAGTTTAAGGAAAAATTCACATACACACATATACACAAGCGCACATACGCACGTACATAACGGCAACATATGCCCCTCTACTGATGCGATAAGACCAGCCCGACGAAGGTCGGCTGGCCTAAAAATGTTATTTGGTCATTTTTCACGGATCGTTACGAAAGTATCACTTTTCAAGGACTATCCGAATAAAATGTGAAAGGCATCGGATCGAAACAGTAAAACGACACAAAAGTTTACATATATACACACCCACATGAGGACGATGGATCAATCCCCCCTTCATCTTGCTTCTTATTTCAAAGATACGATTTTTAAAGAAATACATATATAAAACGTAAACGCTGTCCGACTGAAACTGTAAGATCGGTAGGAAAGTTAATACAGACCATATCGCGTATTCTAATAACAGAAATTCCGAGGCAAATTATCAGATTATCCGATATATTAGATAAACCGAACTTCCGGTTTGAGAGGAACCCAAGACTACCCTTAATGAAAAAACGTAAATTAAACAACAAATTTAATATTTCAACTCTTATTAACGATATCTAACGTACATGATTCACAAAGAAGTCGTGGCTTTAAACAAGAGCTTCTGATAAGCACCAAGGTAATGTCTATTGTTCTAAACTAACTGCATGTTCCCGTCACATACGATAAGGGCAACTATTTTATTCCGCTGTGGAGACAAATGCAAAGAAACAGACAGCTAAATACTATTGCTCCCACAGGCGCTGCGTACACAAGGCACGCACAGAATTTGACACGTTGCGGTTATATTTAAGCAAGAGCTTCTGATAAGCAGCAACCTTAATATCTATTGTTCTAAACTAATTGTATGTTCCCATCGCATACGATAAGGGCAATTATATAACCGTGTTTATTAAAACAGCCGGTGCCGAACCTATATTTTTACCCGATTTTGTATTAAAATAGCAGGGTTATTATAATAAGGGATATTAGATTAACCGGTGATGCTAACCATTAGTGGTACGGAGAGGAATCGGGAATTCGAAAATGTATTAAATTAGCGGGTTTATTAGATTAACCAATATTAGAAAATGCGGGTAAACGGTCATCTGCCCCCCGGTCAACTGCCCCCCTTTTGCAACCCGGTCGACTGCCCCCCCCCCCCCCCCGCAATTTGACGGGGTGGCCATCTGCCCCCCCCCCTCCTTTTTTTAGTAGAAAAAAATTAAAATTAGGAAATGGTGATGTCCCAGTCTATTCGTCTCTGAAACAATTGACATTCATTGATCTTCACTGAGAGATCTAAGAGACGATTGATCTGTTCTTTGTCGCTGGTTAAAATAGATATAAAGAACGATTGATCTGTTCGTTGTCGCTCAGTAACGGGGATGTACGAAACGATTGATCTGTTCACCAAGAATGTAGGAACAGACCCCCCCCGGGCCAGACCCCCCCCGGACCAGACCCCCCCTTTTTTGGTAGGAACAGACCCCCCCCCCCCCCCAAGGAACTGACCCCCCCATTTACATACATATATATATATATATATATATATATATATATATATATATATATATGTATATTATGTCCTGAGATATATTTTTTTAAATGTTTTTTTTTTTATTTCATATATACATTTTTCTGTATTTTACAATTTTCACTTATTATTTTAAATTGCGTATTTATTAGTAATGCAACACCTTTTCATCACGATGAAAACATGTGCCAATGTCCTTTCATCATAATGAAAGGGGTGAAAGGATGTATTGATGTTGTTTCATCGCAATTGCAATTTGATAAAACTATTAGCAATAGCACAATTAATGACTGTGAGATCACGCAAATAACACAATTACAGAACTCAAATGCAATCAAAACCTCTCTGTCAAAACAGAGATGTATTCAATTGAAAGTGAAAGTGATTCTGGATATCTGCTCGCTGCTCTGTTATCCCCAAAATAACTTGATTTTTTTTAAATTTAATTTCACAGAGATACTGAAACATTATTATAATAATGAAAAATGGGGGGGGGGGGGTCTGTTCCTACCACTGCAAAAAAAGGGGGGGTCTGTTCCGGGGGGGTCCGTTCCGGGGGGGGGGGGGGTCTGTTCCGTTTACCGTTCACCAATATTGATCTTAGGAGAGACTGACCCCTAAACTAATTACAATTCTAATCGCAATTGGTTTCCTATTGGGGGTGTAGGAAAAAATGGCAACGGAAATAATGGCAACGGAAAATATGGCAAGTGGAAATAACGGCAACGGAAAAAATGGCAAAGTGAAAAAACGGAAAAAATGACAAAATAACAAAATAAAAATTTTATCACATTTGTCAGATTTATTCTTAAGCGTAGTATCACGAGCATGCTGCTCATTCTAGACAACGGCCCTAATAAATGTACTGTTGTGACGGCACCCGAACATTCATAGGATTAGCAATACTGTATACACAGGGTTTAAGTTTTGCCAAGGCAGCCCAAATAAATGTTTTGTTACGTTGACACCCGAGTATCCGAAAGATTAACGGTGCCGCACACAGGGATTATGTTTTGCCATTTTTGCTTGCACCCCAAATATCCTGACATCAAGTAGCATTAAGTGGTTTTGATTGGACTTTCTTTGATCCTGAGTAGTCAAGGTAGGCAATTTCTTTGTTTCGACTGAACTTCAGTGAAACCTGCAAAATTTGCCATTATTTCCTTTTTTTCACTTTGCCATTTTTTCCGTTGCCATTATTTCCACTTGCCATATTTTCCGTTGCCATTATTTCCGTTGCCATTTTTTCCGTTGCCATTTTTTCCGTACCCCCTACTGGTGAAATGCAATTTACCGAGGTGCAATACATTCAATAAAATAAATATAATTTTATTTATTGTGTCTTTGTAAGCCAAGAATCCAAGACGAAATAGTATATGGAGGGGAGCAAATGACCACCCCTCCACTTTGAAGGAGCCCGAACACTCGCGTAACGTCGGGCCGACGTCGGAACGGTATAAACCAGGTCGGAAAACGTCGGCATCGGCTTCGATGCATCGGTAATGCATCGGTTATAGGTTGGCAATAGTCGAATTTCCATTTTTTTCTCATTCGTCGGAAGTTCATCGGTTACCGACGTTGGCCTGATGATTATTTTCCTCAGTTTAATAGATGTTGGCAAATATTCATCGGGCCGACATCTTTTTCCGACGAACTTCCGACCAATTGGGAATTTTTTTTTGCTAAAAATATTATATTCATATATTACACGTATTTCTCAATGCATATATTATACATATATTTTTATGCACTGGTTATACGTTGGAAATAGATTAACTTCCGACCAATGGTAAAAAAATGAAACGGATGTTGCATACGTATATTCGATGTATTTAGTTATACGTACATTATACATATATTTGTATATGTTGGCTCAACGTCTGACATAGACGTACTTCCGACGGAACAAAACTTAATTGTTTTTGAAAAAGATATTACTGATGTATAACCGACGGATTACAATAATCGTATAATATACAAATATATCACTGCATCGGCTATACGTCGGAAATATACCGAATTCCGACGAAAACTAATTTTTTTATTTGAGATATTGCAAGCATGTAATATGCGTATAAAATATACGTATATTATACATATAGTTATATTTGTCGGTGAAACGTCGGAAATATACCGATTTCCAATGGATCTCAAATATATCACTACATCGGCTATACGTCGGAAATATACCGAATTCCGACGAAAACTAATGTTTTTATTTGAGATATTACAAGCATGTAATATGCGTAAAAAAATATACGCATATTCTACATATAGTTATATTTGTCGGTGAAACGTCGGAAATGTACCGATTTCCAATGGATCTCAAATATATCACTACATCGGCTATACGTCGGAAATATACCGAATTCCGACGAAAACTAATGTTTTTATTTGAGATATTACAAGCATGTAATATGCGTATAAAAATATACGCATATTATACATATAGTTATATTTGTCGGTGAAACGTCGGAAATATACCGATTTCCAATGGATCTCTAAATTTGTGTATTTCACGCATAACTTGAAATGAAAACTATATATATATATATATATATATATATATATATATATATATATATATATATATATATATATATATATATATATATATATATATATTGCGTTGTGTACGAGTGCTCCACATATTCCACAGCGTCGGAAAAAAAGATGCCGATATTGCCAACGCGTATTATACGTATTTTTTAAACGTCTATGAAACGCGAATTTTCCTATGTATAAACGACGTCGGAAATAAATCGGAAAAAAGATGCCGATATTGCAATCGTATATTATACGTATTTTTCCTACGTCTATAAAACGCATATTTTCCGATGCTTATTCGGCGTCGGAAATTTATCGATTGACGTTTTGTAGGGGACATTATGAAGAATCAATAGTGGAGCATTATGAATATACTTGAAAATTATCATTTGCCTCAATAAACTAGCCCCAGCCGCCGTGGAGTAGAGGTATGTTCCGCACCTAGGATGCAAGAGGTCCCCGGTTCAAACCCAAGTAGGTACTAGTGTTCAGTTGCAATATATAGATATGCTATGTTGTATATTGATATGCTATGGTGTATGTATGAATATGTGAATTATGAATGGTTGGTAAAGGTTCAATGGGTCAGTTAAGGTTAGAAACAATTTTTTTACGTATAAAAATCATCGAAAGTTCGTCGGAAATGCATCGGAATATAAACGTATAACCGACGTATAGCCGACGGTTGGTATCCGACGTCGAAGAATTTGTAGGGATATTTCCGACGGTGGCCCGACGTATTAAAGATATATCGGCCCGATGTATATCCGATGTACGAAGCCGCTATATCTATTATGCGTCGGGCCATAGTTAATCCTATGTGCAACCGATACATCGGCCGACGAAGTTGCCGATATTGCCGATCTAGTATAGATGTATTTTAGACGTTACGCGAGTGTTCGGGAGGGGAGGGGCAGTCGACCGGGTTGCAAAAAAGGAGGGGGCAGTTGACAGGAGGGCAGTTGATCGGGGCGACAGATGACCGGGATTCGAATACGTGATATGGTCTGTACACATGTACGGACGACGGACCCCCCCCCCCCCCCCCCCCATTCCTCTTCACCCTACTGATGACCAGACCAAGCAGACAAGTCGGCCGGTCTATTACTATGCTTCCATGTCTTTTTTTTTTTAATGTGTCATTGAAAAGCGTCAGAAGAGGACCCTTTGTTGGATTCAGTTAGCATCTGACAATTAAAATCTGATAAATTGTCGCTTTCAGTTTTAATGTCACAGTCTTGTGGATGAGACTGCTCGTGTGTATTTCCACGTACATTTTCGTTACGGGTCTTTCTCACCTCTACTTCTAACCTTTCACTTAGTTTTCTATCCCTTTTCTTTTTTAGTTTCTTTGCTTTAATAGACACGCTTTCTTCTGAATCAGCGCTGGCGATTTCTTCCGTTGCACTGCTCGATCCCTGACGAGGCGCCTCCAGTGGCTTTATTTTATTGGAATGAATGCGAATCAATCCTTAATGTATGGCACAAAAGGGCCTTGTTGGCATGATTTTAAATTTGAATGGCTTTGCTTCGCGAAATGACGTCAGCATGCATCTGTAGGCACCATAATATAATAAATGTTCCAAAGACTTAAAAGATTCCAGAAGAGCTTGCAAGAAGGCAACTCGGTTATTATTTTCAACTACATCTGCAAATATTTCCAGTTCAAAAAGAGATTCAACCATTTTTTTCAGTGGAGCAACGATGAATTCCCCCGTGATAAACATATTCGGTTTGTCTATAAGTTCTATAAGCGCTTTCTTTAATTTGAGTCTTTGTCTTGTGCTCTCGACGTCGTATTCCATTTTCCAGTTGAAAGAAAGACCTCTGGCTATTTCCAAGATTTGCTGGACAACCTCGTGCTCGCTCTGACCATCATTTTTAACGAAACGCTTCAATTCCACAAGTCCAGCCTCTAACGAGCAACTTATAAAGTTAACAAACATCCAATTATAATGCAAAAGCGACACGTATTTTGAGAATCCTGCGGGTAATGCAACTTTCTTCTCTTGTAGCAGTTCAAACATTTCAGACGGGACTTTAGCACGCTGGCTGTACTTGTGGTAATCCCCGAATATCTCAACCAGTCCCTTGAAAAAGGATACAAAATTTTCGTTCCAACAATTCATATTCTTTGATATCGTTTCCATCCCATCTTTGACCAATTCATGTTTCTTCTGCAGAAACTCATAGGCCCCGCTCTTCAGAACATACAAACGTACCGAATCCACACTGACCACCGTGTCCTCACTCACAGGGCGTTGTCTACACCATTCTGCTCTCCCATACGCCACACTGGATTCCAAATACTTACAAGCATTTCTCAGATTGCTTTCAAAATAGAACTGAAATTCTTGTTTTTGTAAATAATCAAATGGATTAGTTTGGTTGTTGTAATAAATACAAAACATGAAATATGTGGCTTTCGTCAAGTATAATTTGCCCCGAATGAACGTTTTATCCTCAAACTCCATTCCTTCTATGTAATCTGCCAATGTCTCCAAATTTTTTAGGCAGATCTCATATATTTCGGAAATTTTACCTAGTTTAACCTTTTCACCAAAATAAGCTGTGCTTTCACAAATCCTTAAAATCAGTTCACATGCAAGAAACATATCGTACAATATATCCTCGTGCAATAAATAGTTGCAAAAAGTTTGCATCTTTAAATAGTCATACACACGCTGAACTAAACCATCCTCGTCTTTTGTTTTCTCATAACCAAACTGCTCGTCCATTTTTCTTTCAATCGAGACGAACAATCCATTTTCATTCTTACATTGCTCTTTATCCACATTCGAAGCCATTTGCCTTTTTCCGGTTTTCACTAACAGATTTCCTTCCAGTCAGATATCACAACTGGCATTCTCTGGCAAGCCGTTGAATGTTACCAGCATACTTACTACATGTCATAGCTTACTTCACCGATCTTATTGATAAGACATCCCTCAAGAAATCTCTAAAGAAAATTAATTAGAAGGCACGACCTAATTATTGCGAATGTTTTAGTGCCTTTTCGACCGCACACCGCATTTTCGCACAGAAGTTTTTGTCCCGGCTGGCTGACTTATAGGTATGGGGTGCGGAAAAAATGGCAACGGAAATAATGGCAACGGAAAATCTGGCAAGTGGGGTAAACGGAACAGACCCCCAAGGAACGGACCCCCTTTTTTGCAGTGGTAGGAACAGACCCCCCAATGGGTGTTTGTTTTGACAAAGAGGTTTTGTAATTGTGTTGATGCTATTTGTGTGATCTCACAGTCATTAATTGTGTTAATGCTAATAATAGTCTTATCAAATTGCAATGCGATCACAATGAAGTTCAGTCGAAACAAAAAAATCGCCTACCATGACTACTCAGGATCAAAGAAAGTCCAATCAAAACCACTTAATACCACTTGATATCAGGGTATTTGGGGTGCAAGCAAAAATGGCAAAACGTTATCCCTGTGTGCGGCACCGTTAATCCTTTGGATGCTCGGATGCCAACGTAACAATACATCTATTTGGGGTGCATCAGGTAAAACTTAATCGCTGTGTGTACAATGCGGTTACTCTTTCTGATGATTGGGTGTCAACGTAACAAAACATTTATTTTGGCTGCATCAGGCAGAACTTAAACCCTGTGCATTATTGCTAATCCTATGGATGTTCGGGTGACATCACAACAATAGATTTATTAGGGGCGTTGTCTGGAATGAGCAGCATGCTCGTGATATTACGTTTAAGAATAAATTTGACAAATTTTTATTTTGTTATTTTGCCGGGTTTTTTTTTCGTTTTTTTTTTCACTTTGCCATTTTTTCCGTTTCCATTATTTCCACTTGCCATATTTTCCGTTGCCATTTTTCCTACACCCATAGGTATACGTGTATTTGATCGATGTAGGAATGCTTTTTTGATGCGGAAGGAGATAGAAAATCACGGGTGAAAAGCAAGCATTTTTCAACTTGGACAAAAGTTATCCCAACTTGTTTTTCTTTTCAGGAGAAACGATCAGTTCGTATTCTTTCTCCACAAGGCTCGAATAGGGGCCCTTAATTTGTCAGAAAGCGATGTATTTTACCTATATCTTCGAGTATTCATAATAATGAGATCGAAAAGAAACTCAAACTGTTCAACTCGATTTAGAAAATGACGCAGAAAAGCGATTGTTTTAAATATATTAAAACAGTATCCGTCTACCATAAATATTCATATTTGAAGCCATCTGCCTTTTATTACTTGACTAACAGATTTCCTTCTAACTAGCCATCACAACTGGTATTCTTTGGGACGACGTTGCATATTATACGGAAAACCTACTTCGCAGCTTTTCTCGATAAGCTAGATTATAATAGGAATACTCTATAGTAGACAAGGAAGTATATATAGTAGACAAGGAAGTTTAAATTACTCTAGAAAAGGAATTTTCAAAAAGGTGCAGATGAAATCACTTAATGGTATACCGGTTAAACGCATAAATCGGTTAACTGCATATTATTCGCAACTCCCAAACCATTTCCAGTGCTATCTTTTGGAAATGTAACCGGATAATTGCATACCGCTTAATCGCATAAGCTGGATAAACGCATAGCTTTTTCATGTCAAAATGGGAAGCACATCGGTTAATTGCATAATTCTGGGTGACTATCCAAACAGTGCCACACTTAAAGCAAACTAAGGGATTGAGCTGCTCCTCGTTTATTTCTCTAACTTTATTATTATTTAATACATTTGTATAGCACTTTATCTAATAATAAGCTCCAAGTGCTGCACAGAGTATACAATTATAAGTTAAAATGATAAACGTGAACAATAATACAATTATAATACTGTTACAAATTAGTTGACAAAAGCATTATTAAAAAGGTGTGTTTTAAGAGCTCTTTTAAAAGCTGCAACGTTATTTATAGATCTAAAATGAATAGGCAGCGAGTTCCATAGTTTAGGAGCAAAATTCACTAATGCTCTATCACCATATCTATTGTTGGTTCTGTGTTCTACCAATAATCCTTGACAGCCCGATCGGAGCGAGCGACAGTTCCGGTACGGTGTTATTAGATCCATTAGATATTGAGGTGCGC
The DNA here is from genome assembly GCA_949752745.1 of Protula sp. h YS-2021. Taxonomy (NCBI): domain Eukaryota; kingdom Metazoa; phylum Annelida; class Polychaeta; order Sabellida; family Serpulidae; genus Protula; species Protula sp. h YS-2021. The sequence continues at coordinate 27,419,372 of OX457030.1, forward strand.
GTCCATGAATACAGTTAAAAACTAGAATTTTGAATACTATCCGCTGTTCAACAGGCAGCCAGTGCAGTTCGATGAGTAGGGGCGTTGCATAGTTAAATCTGCTCACTTTGGAGATGAGACGAGCTGCCGAGTTTTGCACGACTTGAAGCTTTCGAATTAATGATTTATTTACGCCGTAGAGTAGGGAGTAATCCAAGCGAGATATTACATATGCGTGAACTAACAACTTAGTGGCCTGAGTAGTTAGAAATCGTCGAATTCTAGCTATGTTTCGTAGGTAAAACAATGCAGAAGATACTTTGAGGCTAATAAATTTATCCATGGTTAGCGAATTATCCAACAAAGCACCCAGATTTTTCACTGTAGGTTTGGATGAAATAACTGTAGATTCGATATTGATTTCAATACCCTCAAGTCGCGACAAATTACATTTTGAGCCAAATAAAATAAGTTCAGTCTAACGCATTGTCTTCTGTTTGCTTGACCCACTGTGTACATGGACTAACGCCACTCGCCGTTGTTAACAGTGAATCTCGAACTCTTAATCATCGCACTCTCTCAGCTCTCACTAGATAAATGACCTTTATCCTTAATCCCCACACTACATTAGCTGACGCCAAAAAATAGACACGGCCAGAGTACTCCGGATAAACGCATATATCGGATAAACGCACTGACTATGCGATTAACCGGTTTCGTCTGTATTAGGTTCATAAATTGCATTACAGTAATTACCTACTGAATTGTCACCAGTTTCATTTTTTTACGTATGCAGGCTTATCTGAACTAATCCAAATCTGTAAACCAGAAACCACACATAAATTAAGACAAAACTACATTATCACTGTCCACTGTTAGTTCATTTACCATTTCAGCCGTACACAGTTCTACCTATCACATCAGGCTCAATATAATACACACTGAAACAATGACACAGGTCACTTTTTACATACTACTGCTTCACAAAAACTAAACATTGTATATATTAGATTTCTTTCTCATTCAGGTACACATCAAAAGAAAACCTAAGCAATTGCTTCTGTCTTTCTTTGCACATAGGTGTCTGAAGCTATATCAAGTAAGTTTATCTGCTTAAAGAAATTAGAAAGCCTGTACTGCTCATATATTTAAACAAAATAAAGCAAAAAAAAGGCAGCTTGTATAATTTTAATTCTGTCTTGAAAAAAAGTCACAGGAATTTTGCAAGTAACACCAAATTGTAATCTATCCAGGGAGGGGGGTGGGGGGGGGGAGGGCATGGAATATTCACACCTCGTCGTTTTTCACCTTGGCCCCCACGCCGCGAGGACACGATACGCCTGTGCCCTTCAGCCCGCAGTAACCACCCGGATTTTTATGCAGGTATTGCTGGTGATAATCCTCAGCATAATAAAACGTCGGTGCCGCTATGATTTCTGTCGTAATTGAGCCATAGCCTTTAGCTGCTAGCTGCTTCTGAACTTCGCTTTTTGTGGCCTCCGCCAGTTCTTTCTGCTGTGGTGAGTAGGTATAAATGCCAGACCTGCAGTAAACAAGGACGCAGTGACGGAAACAAAAGCGGAAACACAAACCCCACACAAACGGTCGCGGAGGACACGGCATGAACGCTACACAAACGGTCGTGGAGGACACGGCATGAACGCTACACAAACGGTCGCGGAGGACACGGCATGAACGCTACACAAACGGTAGCGGAGGACACGGCATGAACGCTACACAAACGGTCGTGGAGGACACGGCATGAACGCTACACAAACGGTCGCGGAGGACACGGCATGAACGCTACACAAACGGTAGCGGAGAACACGGCATAAACGCTACACAAACGGTCGCGGAGGACACGGCATGAACGCTACACAAACTGTTGTGGAGAACACGGCATGAACGCTACACAAACGGTCGCGGAGGACACGGCAGGAACACTACACAAACGGTCGTGGAGAACACGGCATGAACGCTACACAAACGGTCGCGGAGGTCACGGTATGAAAGTTACACAAACGGTCGCAGAGGACACGGCATGAACGCTACACAAACGGTCGTGGCGGACACGGTATGAACGCCACACAAACGGTCGCGGAGGTCACGGTATTAATGCTACACAAACGGTCGTGGAGGACACGGCATGAACGCTACACAAACGGTCGCGGAGGACACGGCATGAACGCCACGCAAACGGTCGTGGAGGACACGGCATGAACGCCACACAAACGGTCGCGGAGGACACGGTATGAACGCTACACAAACGGTCGCGGAGGACACGGCATGAACGCCACACAAACGGTCGCGGTGGACACGGCATGAACGTTACACAAAGGGTCGCGGAGGACACGGTATGAACGCTACATAAACAGTTTCGGAGGACACGGCAAGAACGCTACACAAACGGTCGCGGAGGACACGGCATGCACGCTACACAAACGGTCGCGGTGGACACGGCATGAACGCTACACAAACGGTCGCGGTGGACACGGCATGAACGTTACACAAACGGTCGCGGAGGACACTGCATGAACGTTACACAAACGGTCGCCAAGTGCACGGCATGACGCTACACAAACGGTCGCGGTGGACACGGCATGAACGTTACACAAACGGTCGCGAAGGACACGGCATGAACGTTACACAAACGGTCGCGAAGGACACGGCATGAACGTTACACAAACGGTCGTGGAAAACACGGCATGAACGCTACACAAGCGGTCATGGAGGACACGGCATGAACGTTACACAAACGGTAGTGGAGGACATGGCATGAAGCTACACAAGCGGTCGTGGAGGACACGGCATGAACGTTACACAAACGGTAGTGGAGGACATGGCATGACGCTACACAAACGGTCGTTGAGGACACGGCATGAACGCCACACAAACGGTCGCGGAGACACCGTATGAACGCTACACAAACGGTCGTTGAGGACACAACATGAACATCACACAAACGGTCGCGGAGACACGGTATGAACGCTACACAAACGGTTGCGGAGGACACGGTATGAATGCTACACAAATGGTCGTGGAGGACACGGCATGAACGCTACACAAACGGTCGCGGAGGACACGGCATGAACGTTACAAAAACGGTCGCGGAGGACACGGCATGAACGCTACACAAACGGTCGCGGAAGACACGGCATGAACTCTGCACAAACGGTCGCGGAAGACACGGCATGAACGCTACACAAACGGTCGCGGTGGACACGGCATGAACGCTACACAAACGGTCGCGGTGGACACGGCATGAACGTTACACAAACGGTCGCGGAGGACACTGCATGAACGCTACACAAACGGTCGCCAAATGCACGGCATGACGCTACACAAACGGTCGCGGTGGACACGGCATGAACGTTACACAAACGGTCGCGAAGGACACGGCATGAACGTTACACAAACGGTCGCGAAGGACACGGCATGAACGTTACACAAACGGTCGTGGAAAACACGGCATGAACGCTACACAAGCGGTCGTGTAGGACACGGCATGAACGTTACACAAACGGTAGTGGAGGACATGGCATGAAGCTACACAAGCGGTCGTGGAGGACACGGCATGAACGTTACACAAACGGTAGTGGAGGACATGGCATGACGCTACACAAACGGTCGTTGAGGACACGGCATGAACGCCACACAAACGGTCGCGGAGACACCGTATGAACGCTACACAAACGGTCGTTGAGGACACAACATGAACATCACACAAACGGTCGCGGAGACACGGTATGAACGCTACACAAACGGTTGCGGAGGACACGGTATGAATGCTACACAAATGGTCGTGGAGGACATGGCATAAACTCGATCTGTCAATGAAAGGGGCATAAATGATCGTATCAGTGAAACGGCACCAACGGGACCTGCCATACAAAGAACATCAACGGGACATGCCAATGAAACTCATCAAATGCAAACTACCATTACACGGCGGCATAAACAAACCTGTCACTAAAAGGGCATAAACGGGATCTGTCAGTAACGGGCATAAACGGGACCTGTCAGTGAAAGGGCATACACGACAGCTGTCAATGAAGGGCATCATAAGGATCTGTGAGTAAAAGGACATAAAACTGGAATGTCAGTGAAAGGGACTTAATAAATTTATCACAGTTACAATAACGCAGTTATTAATTAAAATTATGATACAGTGTGGTGAAGTAAAATCTTAAGCATAACGCACAGACAGAAGTAAGCACTTTCTCGACAAGAATATCAAAAAGCTGCAACTCAACCAGATCCGATTGGCTCTTGCAAAATGTCATATTCGGAAAAGTTTAAAAAATCCTCAAACGGGAGATATTTTGTTGATTTGACACATAATTTGAAAATTGCACATCACCAACATACTAGAATACCCTTGCAAGACAAATCTTAATCACGACACCAAAAAAATATAAAAATAAAAAAAAAAATCAAGTTTGACATGTTCTCTATCATAAAATTTTCAGCCGGTTTTAGAAACAATGCAGTCTTGTACATCAAAAATATACGGTCTCTGGACCTACAAAGTCGGGACTTTTTGGACAACTCGGCACCTAAAATTTTGGACAACTCGGTATCTCATTAACACTTGACAAGCCTTTGGCTTGCAAGAGTTATATGAATTTGTGCGAGCAAAATTCGTCCTTTTTTTTTTTTTTCTTGACACTTTTTCCGATTTTTTGTGTCTTCTTCTTCTCTGACACTATGGGCCCTACGACCATGAAACTTGGGACTTATGAAGAGCTTGATCTGAACACGTGCATGTCACTTTTTATTTTCGTCTTTGATTTCGTTTTCTTTGTTAAAACGCCATGTGAAAAGAGTGTATTTTTTGCAAGTTAATGCGTAGCATTTAAGCCACATCACACACAGTTGCTTAGTGAGCTTTGTGCGAGCTCTCACTGTGTATGCTAGATCAGTCAATAAAACCTTAAGTCAACAGAAACCAAACACTACTCGGCTTATAAGACGTATTCAAGCTGTGTTGTTTGCAATATATCATTCAAGAAATAACCCATTGAAGCCAGTATTTTTGCGTTTTAATTTTTGTCAAGTGTTTAACATATCGCTAGCGGAATGAGCTTCTAGTTTTTTTGGAATTGTGGTGTCCAGAGTGCTCTGGAATTGTGAGCTGAAACACTTTGTTCAAGCCATAAGGACAATCTAAAAGGAAAAAAATATAAAAATGAGCTACCTTTAATAAAGAACAAACTGTTGTTGAAGCATTAAGACTATAAAAATTTTTTTTAAAAATTAGGTGCCGAGTTGTCCAAAAAGTGCCGAGTTTGACAATGAGGTGCGAAGTTAGGGCACAATTTTGGGGCAATTTCGAACAATCTGTAACGTTTTACTCGGGCATACTTCCACCGACCTAAATATTTAAACCTCCCACTGCAACCATTTTTGAGATATGGTTAGCGACAAAGGTGTCCATAAAGTATCCCATCTATGACTGATACACACAATCAGACGTGCGGAACACGATCAGACGTGCGGAACACGATCAGACGTACGGAACACGATCAGACCTACGGAACACGATCAGACGTACGGAACACAATCAGACGTGCGGAACACGATCAGACGTGCGGAACACGATCCACTAGGCCCCGGGTACAGTCCTGGTTTTGGGCCAAAATAAGCAAATCAACTGTGCACAATGGAACTGCATTTTTTTTTGTCACTTCTAAAAAAAAACCCTTGGCGATCTTTAACGCGTTACCATAAAACAGATGACCTCTGGGGAGTTCTAACTTTTAGATATAAACACAAAACGGACGTGCACAAAAAAATAGTTCTGCTCCTTCAATAAGAGTACCAGTCTCTTATTGAACAAAAAGGTCAGAGACAACACAGCGAACCGCTGTAGAGGTTGGCTTCTGGCTAGCAACCCCTTTCGTGTTTTACATACATACAAGGTATTGGCTTGACTCGCGTAAACAATACAAGACTAACCTGTATTGCGTTCCCATATCATTCCCCTGGTGCATGCCCTGTGTAGGATTATGATTTTCCCAGAATGTCTGAAGCATATCTTCGTACGTCACGACGGCAGGGTCGAACACCACTCGTACTACTTCGGCATGTCCGGTGTTACCCGAACACACTTCGCGGTAGGTCGGGTTCGGGGTGTATCCAGCCGCGTAGCCCACCTGCAAATAGCCACTCCTGCACATGAGGCTTGACTAAGCTCTTTGTGTATTATTTATTTTTTCTTCAAGAATTGCACAAGAAACAAAGTCGCCAACATTATCTTCTTATCTATTAATACGCAATTCTATTTATGAGGGCAGAAAATGTTTCTGTAATGTTTCGTTAAAACACCAAAAGCAACACGTTCGCAAAACAATAGTCTTATTTTAGTAATCACTGTTTTTTTGCATTATTTTAAAGAACGAAAAAAAAAATCCCACTACTTGCACAGATATATTATAAGCATTTTCAGGTCATTTTCATGTCATTAAAATTGACAGAAGGAGAAATACCTGTGTGGAAAACACTCCTTTCATCTGCCAATATTTCCTTTCAGCACCCCAAAAGCATCCCATTCCTGTTTTAGAAACAAGAAGATACTCCTGGTTAAAGAATATCAGGTCAAAAGTATACACTGCTCAGAATGCGCCGCTATTTGTAGTATACGCTGTCCATGAAAAGAGAGAGAGAGAGAGAGAGAGAGAGAGAGAGAGAGAGAGAGAGAGAGAGAGAGAAGGAGAGAGAGAGTGAGAGAGGAGAGAGAGAGAGGAGGAGAGAGGAGAGAGGAGAGAGAGAGAGAGAGAGAGAGAGAGAGAGAGAGAGAGAGAGAGAGACGGAGAGAAAGAAAGAGAGAGAGAGAGAGAGAGAGAGAGACAGACAGAGTATCATTCAAATTTAAGAAAAGATTTCACAAAAAATATACAACAGAAAACAACTTAGAGTACAAACAGGGGAGTGAGAAAAATTGTAACTGACTGAAATGACAAATATCCAATGACATGTCTGCCACGCACCTCAGCCAGTAAGCGACTGAAAAGAACTCGGTGACCAAGTAAAACTTCAAAATGTAAACAAGTATAGCAAAGATATTAAACTTTTATCAAACATACAGACCATCTGCTGACAAGGCAGCACATTTTAACGACACAACAAACGCCGCTTGTGTCTTTATATCAGTATCTGTGAAGTCCAACTTACCGAACATTGCTAACTCCATGTTGTCCGGGAATGGTTCTCTTACTGTCTTCCCCGTCACGGCGTGTTTGCTGGCTACCTGCATGGCTTCCTCGCGGCCTGCAGTTCAATATTACAACTTGTTCATTTCAAATCATCTTGGAACGAAGAAATCGAGTTCATTGCAAAGCTAACCGCCGTGAAATAAATAAAATATAGCACCTTAATCGTGGACTGAATCGAGACCTCGCAAACATTCAAAACATCATTTTTCCCAGAAAATGGACTGGAGCAAAATAATTCACCTCACGACTAAACAATTAAACACACGAAATTTTAAGTAAATGTTGACACAGTTATTTTGGTCATTGCTCTAGATTCTGGCAACTGTCACATTAAATGTCAGCGATTGTGGCAACTGTCACATTAAATGTCAGCGATTGTGGCAACTGTCACATTAAATGTCAGCGAGACAATCTTATAAGAGAAAAGACAGCCACAAACAAGTGTATCATTCACACAATGTTCAAAACTGAATTAATTTAATCGTTTCAGTAAAAACTAGAGGTGTGTCTGATCGGAGCACGAATGCACCGCCTGGCGGATAGTCACTGAAATAATCTTAGTTTGAGGGATGTGATTCTTCTTGAAGAAAGAATGAATAAGTACGGACCGAATAAACGCCTCGTCGGACAGACAAACGGACGACGTCCTGTACAATTTCAATATATTAGAAACAATAACCTATAAACAAATAAATCACCAAAGAAATCCGAGAGTGAAGCGGTCCCGAAGGTGTTCCTTCTATCGAGGTTATACACACAGACAGACGGACGGACAGACGCACAAGTCAAACACTATATGCCCCACTGATATCTGTCAGGCGGGGCATAAAAAAACAGGTTTACACTCCATTTTCACCTTAGACAAAACCACAGATATAAATCGAGCATTTCTTACCTTTAAGAGCATCTTCAGGTTTTGGCATGTGTTGGCCTCCCATGTTTCCCATGGAGAAAATCAGACGGTTCAGCAGTAGGTTTGATGCGATTGTATTCAAGAAACGTCTGAAATCAAAATAAAAATCAGTTAATTTAGCAATATATTAATACCTCATCATGATGTCGAATGAAGCGCTGAGAAAGACAACATGTGTTCTCTTCCGCCTCCCCCCCCCCCCAAAATAACGTAGATATAGATTTTCACTGGTTCACATTTTAATCACAGGCAGTGGCGGATCTGAGGGGGGGGGGGGGGGACGAGAGGGCGGGGGGGGGGCAAGAGGGGGGGTTCAAGAATAGCATAACTAAAAAATAATTACGAACAAATATTCTGTTAAACTCGGTTTTTTTCACTCAAAAAAAAAAACAGTTTGATTGGTAAACTCGCTACTTTGTGTGAGCTTTGGAAGTGGAACCCCCTCCACCCGACCTGTATCCGTTACTGACAGGGCAGAAATTACTATCCAGTTACAGACATTACTTCTTGCCATTAAATTCTTAGCCTTTTTTGTTACTAACTAAAGAACAATTTTTTTAGAATTATGCGCTGTTAGTAATTGCAGATATATACACATCTATTATAACAATTTTACAATCTTAAAAAAATTAATTTCGAGGTCACTGACTTTTCCAAAAAAAAAAAAAGTTTTGACATTCATTTTATCTCTTAAAGAACTACTGCATGAGCATTGATTGATTTACGAAAGAACTTATCTCAAATTCCAGAATTCACTGAATTCAAAATCCAGACTCTTTACTGAATTTGCTGTTACATGAACTACTGACAATTTCCTTCACTTAATTATATGCTAGCTGTTACTCTTCATTTCACTTGTGAAGATGTGATTTTATATATGAATTATAACAAGATCGGATGATAAGGGGGCAGGTTCGGCATTTTTATTAATGCTAAAACGTTGGTCATTAAAAATTATAGGCATAAAAAATGCCTAGTTATTTTTTAGCTAAGCATTGCTGAATGCTGACATTAATATGTTTCATATAATATTAAATTTCTTGCAAAGGTCCAAGTGCAGTGTCCTGGATCAAGGATGAGTGAGTTTTAAAACATAATAAACGAATCTAACGTGCAATTTTGAGAAACAAAGAAATGCAAGACATTCTGTTAACTGGTGACAATGAACAGTGATATTAAAATCAAAATCAAAAGTTGCTGTAAAATGCACATCATTGCGTTTTCAAGTGAGGAAAGTTTGCGTGCGCTGAGTATGAGGTTCATCACCGTGTAAAGTTGCCATGTTTTAGCTCCAACTCGCAACATGTTTTGTAACAGTTAAGGATGCCGTGAGTAGGACAGACATCTTAACATAATCATCGATGAAATTACTGAAAAAATACCGATGTAACGAGGTTCAAGCAGTTGGAATTTGTGTCCAATTCTTCCTCTTTTTTTACTGATCTTTCTTTTTAAACAGAACCAATATGTGAGGATATGTTGACAATAATTCCATCAAATATAATCTAAGAGGTAAAATATTAAAAAAATTATCCAAAGTTAAGTTCTCAGAGTGTACATTTGTTATCATATGCTAATCCTTTGGCAATAGGGAAAAAAATAAAATATTTTTTATATAATGAAAAGGCTCTGTTCAAAAATATGAAACACCAAGAATAGACATCCCACTCGGTAACCCAAGACGGACGGATTGAGGGCCGGGTTAAACCTAATATTAGTCTTCCACTCAGAAACAAAAATGAAAAAATTAAAAGAAAAAAGAAAGAGGACTACCTGGATAACATGCCTGTCAATGATAAGGAAGCCTGCCGAGTCACCTTAAAACACCATGAGCTTTGTACCTATGTGTACAGAAGATTTAGACTAATTATTCAGCAGGTTTAACAAGTACACACTTAACTACAGCGAACTCAAAAACTTTGACGAGAAGTCTCTTTTGACATTCTTACGTTACAGGCATGGCAACATGGCATAAAGCTTGATGCCAATACCATTTTTGAAACCACTGTCACTTTCCCTTTACGGCACACAGGACAGTTACTCTGTATATGAGCGTACGCAAATCTTTTTGAAGGTACCATTTAAATAGCAAAATCGCAAATGTTTACAGAAACAAGTCGAGTCAGCCGAAACCAATGACATAAGGGTAGGTACGCACAAGTCATTACACAAGCTTCCTGACGGTTGGAAGGTAACTCATCATTTTAATTAGGTACTTAGGACTGGTTACGATTAATTGGTCAATAACATAATGGCTGTCGTCATTGATATAAACTGTAATTATATTTAGGATAGTATGCCTTAGATCAGTCAGAAAAAAAAGCGCCAGTGAAATTGGCAATTGAGGCATTAAAACACAAAGTATTCTGTTCCTGGAGTACACGATACCAAAATGGCGAAGCAAAATGGCGGTCTGCATCAGATAATTCAACAGCAAGGATACAACCTATTTAGCAAAAACTAAAACACAGCTGATCAACCTGGCAGGTTTTTTTATATAACACCAATCCTATTTTTTTAATTTATGGAATCTGCTCTCCCAAATGATAGTCAATTGTGTTAAGCAATGTGTAAGTGTAAAGCAAGTTAAGATCTATTTGGGTGAAACTTCTCTGTCTTGGGTACTTCTCGATTTTGAGTCTCGTTCCCGAATCTAAACCAGTAGCTTCGGACGATTCATAATATTTCAGTTAATAATCCCATTGTTGCGGGCTTGTTATCGCTTTGCATGTTGAAAAATAGACGATTCAAGAGACATTTTCATGCAATGGATTGAAAAAAAAAAGAAATTGCGATCCGATATCTGTTTATTTATACTGACGAGCAAAAGAAACTTCACAACAGATACTTTTTGGTACATTTAAAAAAAAGCTGCGCTGACCAAATTTTAGCTCAATAAACTCACACTTAACGACAACAGAATATTGAAGCGTCAAAACCGTAACGGCTTTTTACTGAATAAATTGCCTAAACAGTACTCACGAACTCAATAACAGGTGTGCACACCCCGAGTTCTGGACCAAGCAGCGACTCTTCTTGGCATAGAGATAACCAACCTATTGATTCGATGCTGGGGAAAATTGTTCCACTCATCAATGAGCATCTGGCGCAGCTGGCGTAAACTCTGAGGTCCTGGTTGTCTGGATCGCAACCTCCAGAAGATTCCAAAGGTGTTCTATGGAATTCATGTCTGGTCTATAGGGTGGCCAGGGCAGAGTGACGAGGTTGTTGGTCTATAGATGAGCTACGGTAGGCCTGGCTACATGTGGACGTGCGTTATCGTGCATAAATACACTATTGGGATTGTTCCGGAAGTGGTGCAGCATGTGTGCTGTCAAGACTTCATCGATGTATCGCTGTGCCGTCAAATTGCCCTCGATAACAACCAATTGAGATCGCCAACCAGAATTTGATCGCTCCCCAAACCATTATGGATTCACCTCCGAATGGATCAACTTCAGGGACATTGTTAAGGTGAAATCGATGACTACGTCGACGATACACCCTTTTTTCGACCGTCAGCTTGGAAAAGACGATACCGGGACTCGTCGCTGAACACCACACGCCTCCAGTTCTGTAAGCCCAATTGCGCTTGGACATTGTTAGCGGCCCATCGTGCGCGATTACGCATCCTTTGCTCGTTCAAGACTGGTCCCACGTAAGGTCGGTAGGCACGAATTTGCCTTGCCCGAAGACTGTAAACCGACTTATTCGTGGATTGTTGATCCCTGGTGTCTCACTCGCTGTTTGTGTAGTTGCCGTGAAAGGGTTTCGAAGGTGCTCTCGAACGATCGCTCGATCCTGGCACTCTGACGTTACGCGTGGTTTGCCGCTTCGTGGGCGGTCGGCCGTTGTTCCTGTGGCTTGGTGGCGCTCTTGCAGGTTGTAAATCGTCCTCCGACTACACCCGAACCGCTGAGCAACGCGTGTTGCTGATATGCCACTTTCCAGCATGCCATTGGCTCGTTCCCTTTCCTCTTTAGAGAGGCGTGGCATGTTTCGCATAAGTTTTCGACCAAAAAGTTCAATTTATCACTTAATGCATTTGCCTTTCCGAAATGTTTCAGGGCAAAAGAAAGGTCGTGTCAATGTCTGTTGACCTAGTACCACGTGGAATAGGGTATTGGTCGAATCGCGGTACTGTTTCTTGAAGATGCGCTGCACGGTTGAATGAGCATGCCACAAAGTGAGAAGACATGCTAGGTATAGAATTTGATAAATATTTGTTTCTTGGATCTCAAGTTATTTAAGAAAAATGATGTGAATTTTCTTTTCCTCGTCAGTATATTTACTATTATCATTACATTTTATCGAAATCAATTGGTGTTTGCCCAAAATAGGTTTTGCAACGATATGCAGAAATGATACCAAATTCCATTTTACTAGTAACATATTCAAGTGAGTAATAAAGGCGGTTTCCAGTACAATACAATGCTTAAAGGAAGTTACATATGTAAGGTTCACATGATTTGAAGCTACATTGAATAAGAGAACCTTTTTATCTAGAAGTAGTAGGTGACTCTTACTTATGCTTTCTTCTATACATAGTCGGCGTGGACGGATATGGGTCAATCAGGGCTATTTTGGGAACAGAACAGGACGTAGCTCCCAGTGACGCATTACATGCTGAATAGCTCCAAGAAGCGGGTCGGTGGTGGACCCTGAGATTACCCAGTAACACGGGATCGGGCTAGACTTAGCCTCAAGAAGCGGCTCGCTACTGGGGCTTCGGCTGCCACCTCAAACCCTCGCTACACACGAATACGCAAGTCAACTTCGCTCGCTTTGAGGCACCTCTGTGGCTATGTTATGCAAGAGTCAACGACCCACAAGTCTTTATTTGGCATTTGCTAAACGCACTCAAAGTACAACGGCAATTATATACAACTTCTGAGTTAGGTTTTTGTTGAATGAAAATTCCACGGAAATAACCACAAATTTTCCAAGCAGGAACCATAGATTATTACGTGAAAAAGCAACAATAATTTCTGGAATTATCCACCAGAAAATCTGTTGAATTGATATTTCGAAAAGCATGGAAGAATTAAAAGTTAAACATTGTAGGTATGCATGACAAATCTATGCCTAATCAGGAATGAGATTTCGCGGTCGTCCGGTCGCCCATGGCGACCACCTTTTGGCTCGAGCGACCAACTTTTGTTGTTGTTTTTTCATGTGAGGCGGGTCAGACAAATTTTTCAAAAATTGCGCCGGGCGACTAACTTTTTAAAGTTAGTGTTTGTACAGGTACAGGTTCTACCTGTGTGGAATAAATTATTTCGGTATATATTCTACAGATAATCCATAACCCCTTAATTTAAATTTTCGGTCACTTTAGTCACATGACATTTTTTAAAGGCAAACATTCGAAAGGTGAGTGCGGAACCTAGCACCAAGAAGCGGTCCGCTACTGAGGTTCGGCGTACCCAATTGAAATTCTCGCTATACAAGGATAACCAAGTCGACCACGCTCGCTCTGAGCCACCTCTGTGGCGTTGTTGTGAAAACATTAGCGACCCATAAGTCTTTATTGGCATTTGCTAAAGGCCCTCAAAGTACAACGATAACGATATACAAGTTCTGTGTTACGCTTTCTTTAAAAGAAAATAATACGGAAATAACCACAAATCTCCCGCAATAATTGACAGTTGTCTGTATACAGGGAGCATAGTAAAAGTAACAATAATTTTTGCAATTAGCCACCAAAAAATTTTTGAATTTATTAATCAACAAGCATGTCCAAGGACATAACACAGCCGAGTTACCAAACAAGGAAAGAGAGAAAAACCTTAAAACGAATACTGTTAGGCCAAAAAATGAAGAACGTAACTTTTTCATAATTTTAAAACACAAAAACAGTTTTCCCGGGTGGAAGCTACCCGATAAGGGATGTTGGAGAGGTTTTGACGATTCACGTATTTGCCGACATATACACAATTTTACAAGATTTTTAGAATTCCACTATTTCGGCATTTTTTTGTCATTTGCGAAAAAGAGCAAAGTCCAAGTGGAGAAGCACCTAAGAAACTTTTGATTAAAATTTTATAACTATTTGAAAAAGACTGAGAGAAATGAATGGTTTGACAATTCAGTTATGTACTACGATTTATTCCAGTTTTTGTCAAACTTCAAAGTTCCGCCAATTCGGTAGTTTATGCCGAACCGCAAAAATAATGATAATAATAATAATAATAACAACCTGGTAGGCGAACCCCTGGGGAACATCCCTGCGTAAAATCTAAACGATCTGAGTAAAACTGTAGGAGGAGTAGCATCTTAAAAATGGGTCAAAACGGACACAAAAAGTGCCGCTATTTTGTTAGTTTTCCGTCAATCGTCAAAAAAAGTAATAGCCAGGTGGGGGACCACCCAGGGAACATTCCTGTGTAATATCAAAACGACTGGAGCAAAACTGTAGGAGGAATAGCATTTTAAAGAAAGAGTTTAACATATGCACATGCATTCAAGCCCCCTATGGTGATACGACTAAACTAGTCCGACAAAGTCGGTTGGGTTAAAAAGAAGGGAAGAAATTACAAGTTACATACAAAACTAGACTGGCCAGTGTTTTGTTGAAACAAAAACGGATATGTCTCCCAAGCCCCCAATCAGTCACGTGGAAAAGAATTCCTTGCTTAAAAGTACAACACTGGAGAACCAAAAATACACTTTCAACGGAAGTATACATTTGCGTGTTCTTGTTGCGACGTCTGAGTCATATCCAACAAACTGTTTTGGAGATTTAGCCTGCCAAAGTGAAAAAAATGCACGAACCTCCCCCCCCCCCCCCCCCATGTTAAAAAATTTGCCAAAAATAGAATTTTTGAAGGAACCAAAAAAAAATAACACGGGCATCATCTAAACATGCCCCCCAATATGTATGTATGTATGTTTTGAGAGAAATCGACTCATTAATGTCATAAGAACTCACTGCGGACAGACGGATGGACAGACGGACGGACACACCAAATCCTATATATGTCTGCCTTAGGGGGATACATATAATTAATCACCAATACTTAATTCTGCATCTATCAACTTTTTTTGTATATATTTCACAGATAATCTATAACCTCTTTATGTTAATATTTGGTCACTGACTTTGGTCAAATGACACGAGGGACCGAAATGTTAACAAACATTTGACAGGTGAGTGCGCAAGCTGATTTTTTGTGCACTTTAATGGAGAAATAAAAGATATACAGTCCATTTAAAATATTTTTTAAAAGGGTATAATAGGCATAAATTTATGTAAATGTTTGAATAATTGGGATTGGTACGCAGAATTCGTGTCTCAGAACATATGAAGGTGACCCTTAGCGGAACAATGTAAGGCTTCGTAGCTCTGACAGATAGATATTATTCAAGTCAGAGCTGACTCGAGGCTATACGGAACCCAATTCTTCTGCACTTTAACGAAGAAATAAAAGATAAGCCGACAATTAAAATTGTGCCCGTGTTACAAAAATGGTATATTAGGCACAAACTTTTAGTAACTGTAAAATGTTGAATGTTTAAATAAATAGGGTTACAACACTTGCCGCTGACTTATTTAGTGGAGTTGGAATTTAGCATTTTGGTGTCACCAATAACGATCTACTCTAGCCAATTCTATCTCATCTCCCTCGTACAGGATTCGTGCCTCAGAACCTATAAATATGACCCCTAGGTATCAGCGGAGCAATGGAAGGGTTCGTAGCTCTGACACAGAATATACCGAGTAAATGTAAGGCAAAGCTAGCTCTAAGAAGTGGTCCGCTACTGAGGTCTGACAAAGAAATATACCAAGTAAAAATAATGATAAGCTCACTTGCAACTAAGTCAGAGCGGACTCTGATCTTATATGAGTAGGCAACGCAGAACAGTGATCTAAGACTTGCTAATACGTTTTGTAAACTGCAAACTTGTTCAATAAACAAAGCGTCAAAATCTACCTTTGGTTAATTTTCTTTATAACCTGGCAAAATCCACTGACACAAACTGGCGTTTCATAACTAAAAAAAATCGTATGAAATCATGTGACCCGTGTGACTATTCGCCCATCAATAATCATATTTTCACCAACCAGAATAAAGATGAAAAAGCGTATGTCAGCACAAAACAAATTGTTTTACCATATCAAACAAAACCTCAAAATCAACAAAGCCGAGAAACCAAGACATATTTTTCGCCTACCGTTCACAGAGTCTTGTGTTTCAAATGTTCATTTCCTTCACCCGTCGCATTTTGGTTTAATTAGTGACTTCCATGAAGAGATATGAACAACTTCTACCGGCAAGCGAATCTTAAGGACCTGAGTAAATATGCATTGGTGAAAAATATTCAGAGATCCTTATAGCTAAATGATGGAACATTATACCCAGTAATCACCATGTATGGGCTCAATTCTCGCCAAGTGCTTGCGGCATTTTTCATCCGTTCATAGCAAAGTCTTTATCTCGATATTTTCACCACCATTCATCAGGTCTAGATAGAAAAGCAATCTCCAATATAAAACATCGACTAGGTCAAGAAGAATTACGCAATGACATCAAACAATAGAGAGAAAATTGTTACCATGTTGATTGTAACTGCGGTGTTTAATGGAACAATCTGGATTTTTTTAATGAGCCAACGTCAATGCCTCTTATAAATTCAAACAAAGCTGCACCACTTATACTCCTTACATGGCTAGGAGTATAATTGGCATTCTCAGGAAACACACTCTATTTTTTCAAGGAAGATCGTCAGAATCTAACATGCCTTGATTATTGTGCATCTGGGTCTTCTCTGTCCACTGCATCTTCCCTCTCCACCTGAAGGGATCCGCATCTGTCTTGAAATGAAGTTGGTTGTGCAAGTCATGATGGGATTATTATCTGAAACGAGACTTTCAGTTCTGGATTGTTCAACGTTGACTACCAGCGTAATGTCAACATCGTCTGACATCCACTAAGTGCAGCCAGAAGGCAATTATCTGACAGACTTTTTGAATTTCTCGAACTGCTTTCTTTGTACAACCAGTACCTCCTCCCTCATTGCCAGTATATCTAGAGGGATTCTAAAAGAAATCTGTGAACAGATGCTGCTCTCTTGGATTCAGGACTACGACAACCTTCAGGGAGAGGAAGCTATCATAACAAAGTTGATTTGAGTAAACTGATTGGCACTAACATACAGCATGGCCTGAAGGTACCTGCTTTATTAGTCGACAACCAGCAGCGTTTAGTGACTTTTATTGGTACCAGTCTTTCCCACCTAAACGTGGCTTAGCATCATTAATCCCAATCCCGGGATTTTGCCTACAGTTGTCTCTCCGTCCGTCCTTCGTCCACTTTAATCCCACCCATGCAATCCGTTTCCTATGAAATTTGGTATATAGCCGGTCTGTCGAAGCTGTAGTTGCAGGTTTCTATCATTTTGACCCTAACCCAATTTCAAGGCCACAATGGCCAGTATTTTATTATATTATTATTGCTTTTGATAAGATGGGCTGCTTCAGCGGATCTGTGAAAGGTATCACACCCAAGACGGGGGAGGTGAGCGGTTACCAATGTGAACCTATTTACTGACCCCCTACCCCCTCCACGATATGTAGGATACAAAACAGCTTTAACCAATCCCGCTCTCTTTTTTTATTTGTTGAAGCTCCGATGAATCGCTTGAAGAGTCCTCAAAAATATTATTTCGACACCCACCACATCGTTTAGCTTCAAGATATGATCTTTTTTGTCTTTTTTGTGAAAGATAGAAACGGAATGAGATACGACACCTACAAAATGCATAAGTTAACAGCTGTAATTGCATTTTTATATTGTCGCAATTGTATTTTTAAAAAAACGGAAAATAACCGCACGTTGCACAGCTCCAATTTTTTGACATTCTTTTTGACAGAAAGAAAAAGAATCTATTGAATAGTCACTGAGATATGGCGCGAACAAAGCACTCAAGGTTACATTGGTAATGAAACCTTTCTCAAACCAAAAATAAATAAATAAATATAACAAGATAAAAATCAGCTTTCAATTAAAAAAAATAAGCGCAAAACGCAGAGCTCCAATATATGGTCTTTCTATGTAGGAAAAAACGCAATACATTGAATACTTCAGATATGACGCGTACAAAATACTCAAACCAGCAGCTGTAATGGCACTTAAAAAGATTAACAATTTTTCAATTTTAGGATAAAACGAAAAATGACTTCACATCGCCCAGCCTCAGTATCTTGTCTTTCTTTGCAGGGGAAAGAAACAGAGTGCGTTGAATACTTGAAATGGTCTGCAGATTCTATACAATAGTATCGAAAAATAACTACCCGAGGTCCAGTATATGGTATTTTATTGTAAAAGAATTTGATTGATTGATTGATTGGTTTAACGACACTAGCAACCCGTTAGGGTCATATTGTGTCAGTTCTGTTGCTATATGAGGACTCGGTTGAAATCAAAATCAATTAAAATAGACAAAACAAGTAATGTATACATCTAAAATCAACTAAATTCAATTTAAATCTTGCTGTACAAGTGTATTTCTTTCAGAAAAGAAATAATTTTGCTTGGTGCTACCTTTGTAAAAAGGTCTTTCATGGAATTCACACTGTAGTAGCGTGAACGAATGTTCTGAAAATCTACGCAGTTGAGTAGAATATGTTTTGCAGTCAAACGTTCTTGACAACCAATACATTGTGGAGGAGCATCGCCTCTCAAAAGATATCCGTGAAAAAAAGAATTGGAAAGTTGATACATTTTACTACCGGTAGGGGATAGGCAGACAAGCGCCCAGCGCTATATTATGTCGTGTGTCCAGATTTGAACGTGCCCCACCAGTTTCGAAATTATTTCCCAACATGTTTGTCCAAGAACAAACTCCCAGTTTATGAAAAGCTATAAGCGCTGATGTGGGGCGGCGTAGAAAACATTCGTTTAAAATTATTGATAATTCTAAACCATTCTAGAGCAAGAATGTCCCCGAACATTACAACCAGCCTTGTCGAACGTTAGAAATTGGCAATGCTGCCGTTTCAGAACAACGGCTTTCCAAAACATCGCATCTTTTCTTAAGGCCATGGACTTTTGAGATCATACAATTTTTTTTGAAAGAACATATTTGAGAACACTGCTTTTGTTTTACATCAAGGGTATTTGAGAACAGAAGAATGAAATCAATTAACTTTTCAAACATTGTCAGGAATGAAATAACACATGGGCAAATTGGCCACAAATAATGATTGAATTCTAGGTGAAAAATTTGAGAAGACAACAGAGAATTTTAAGAAAATCCAATAAAGTTTATGGGATCCGTTACCTTACAAGTGCCAAGACCACCGACCAACGGCAGGGGAACATGCGCCTACTGTAGGGGGGGGGGGAGAAATGGGTAAGATTTTAGTAGTCTGTAGAGTAGTGTGTAGAGAGTGTATGACCTCATTAATAACTGCACATGGAGTCTATGGTTCGAAGCTCATGCACTTCCAAAAGTGAAAGTTCTAATTCTTAATGTACACATTTTTCATTTCTAATGCAGTTCTATTAGTTAAGCTTTAATGTTTTTGCATGCATTATTTTGTGGGGTTTGCATTTCGGACAAGTGCGCATGTTTCTTTAACTTGGATCATTGCGTGATTTGCATTTCGGACCAACGCACATGTTTGTGTAATTTGCAGTTATGCTCTGATCGCATTTCGAACCAGTGCGCATGTTTATTTAGCTTGCATTGATGAGCGGTTCGCATTTCGAACCAGTGCGCATGTTTATTTAACATGCATTGCTGCGCGGTGCGTATTACGGACCAGTGCGCATGTTTATTCAACTTGCGTTGATGCGTGGCTATTATTTCGGACCATTACGCACGTTTATTTAACATGCGTTGATGCGCGGTTTTTATTTTAGACCAGTGCGCATGTTTATTTAACTTGCGTTTATGCGCGGTTTGCATTCCGTCCAGAGCGCATATTTACTTGCGTTGATGCCCGATTGGTATTACGGACTGCAGAGCATGTTAACTTGCGTCCATGCGAGGTTCGCATTTTGCACCAGTGCGCATATTTGGTAAACGTGCTATGATGCGCGGTTTGCATTTCGGATCAGTGCGCCTATTTATTTAACTTGCGTCGATGCGCGGTTCGCATTTCGAACCAGTGCGCATATTTATCAACTTCCATTCATCAGCGGTTGGCATTTCGTACCAGTGCGCATGTTTATTTAGCGTGCATTGATGTGGGGTTCACATTTCGGACCACTGCGCATGATTATTAACTTGCGTTGATGCGCGTTTCTTATTTTAGACCAGTGCGCATGTTTATTTAATTTGCGTTGGTGCGCGGTTTACATTTCGGACCAGTCCGCATTTTTATTTAACTTGCATTAATGCGCGGTTCGCATGTTTATTCATTTTGCGTCGGTGCGCTTACTTCGGACTGGTGCGCATGTTTATTTAACTTGCACCAAAAATAAACTAGAGCAGTGTGCATAGCCCACATATTCCCCACAGGCCAACCATCAGTTAAAAACGGCCATCAATAGACAATCAAGAGCTGAAATTTTCCAAGTCCAGTTGTTAACAAACTCATTCCGATGCTGAATAATTCCCAGGAGTTGGTAAATTTCAAAGTGCATTTGGCTCTTTTTCCTTGGGCCTAACTCATTGACAATACCGATCCTTGTTAGTGCCTACAGAAGATACACACCAAGTTTCATTAAAATCCTTGCAGTTGTTCTTGAGATATCGTGTTAACAAACGCATTCCGATGCTGAATAATTTCCAGAATTTGATAAATTTCAAAGTGCATTTGGCTTATTTTCATTGCGCCAACCAAACCATTGACAATACCGATCCTTGTTAGTGCCCACAGAAGATACACACCAAGTTAAAATCTTTGCAGTTGTTCTTAGTCAATCAAGAGCTGAAATTTTCTAAATCCAGCTGGCCCATTTTCCTTGGGCGAACCTGACCCATTTACAATACTGATCTGTGTTTGTTACCATAGAAGCCACATAACAAGTTTCATGAAAATCCTTGCAGGAGTTTTTAAGTTATCGAGTTAACAAACTCACACAATAGTCAATCAAGAGCTGAAATTTTCTAAGTCCAGCTGGTCCATTTTCCTTGGGCGAACCTGGCCCATTTACTATACCGATTTGTGTTTTTTCCCATAGAAGCTACATACCAAGTTTCATGAAAATCCTTGCCGGAGTTTTAAGCTATCGTGTTAACAAACTCACACAATAGTCAATCAAGAGCTGGAAATTTTCTACGTCCAGCTGGTCCATTTTCCTTGGACGAACCTTGCCCATTTACAATACCGATCTGTGTTTTTTCCCATACAAGCCACACACTTAGTTTCATGAAAATCCCAGCAGGAGTTTTTAAGTTATCGTGTTAACAAGCTCACACAATAGTCAATCAAGAGCTGAAATTTTCAAAGTCCAGCTGGTCCATTTTCCTTGAACAAACCTGGTCCATTTACAATAGCGATCTGTGTTTGTTCGTATAGAAGCCACATACCAAGTTTCATGAAAATCCTTGCAGGAGTTTTTAAGTTATGGTGTTAACAAGCTCTTGATGACAGACCGACAGCCCGACAGACCGACCGACAGACCGACACGCGGTTGATCACATATATTCCCCACAGGTTCTACCTGTGGAGAATAAATGAAATCGGATAAAAATTGTAGGGGGAATGCATTTAAAGTCTTTTTTCTTCAAAAATTCCGGAAAAATACAAAAATTATCCCATCGACTATAAGTGCACAAGCTGTATATGCGACCCCTCAGGGATGCCTTACACCAAAAATAAATGACTCTGGAACAAAATTGTAGGAGGAGGTGCATTTAAGAATTATTTTAGAATTTTTTGCTTCAAAAATTCCCCCCCCCCCAAATACAAAAATTGTCTAATCAACTAAAAACCACAAGCCACGTGCACGACCCCTTAGGGGTGCCTCATACTAAAATAAATGACAACGGATCAAAAATGTAATTTTTTTCTCCAAAAATTCCCCAAAATTAAAAAAATCACCTGATCGATTAAAAAAACACAAGCCGTATGCAAGACCCCATAGGGATGTCTCACACCAAAAACAAATGACATCGGATCAAACTGTAGGAGGATATGCATTTTGAAACAAAACTTTACTAAATAAACAACTAACGGACGCCAACCGATAGTACACCGTAGCTTACGCATAACGTAAGCTGGGCTAACTAGAGCCTCAGTGAGGTAGGATCCCCGGTGTAACACATAATGTCATTGGATGTTAGCAAATTCAATGAAATTGAAACCCCACATTATCTAACAATTTTTGGTCGATTTAATAAATAGACGACGCTGCACATCTACAATGTGTATATATTCACTGCAAAAAATTTAAGAACGCTGGATCGAATAGTTTCGGAGAACACCTATGGACAAACTCTATCTCCGTGCAAACAAGTTTCCATAAAAATACACATTTTTGACAAGTCGTATTTTTGACAATTTTTGGTCGGTTTCAAAAATAATACGACGTTGCACATGTACAATATATATATTTTCACTGCATAAAATTTCAGTACGCTGGATTGAAAAGTTTAGGAGAACTCGTCTGGACGAAACCTATCTCCGTGCTAGCAAATTTCCTGAAGAACAGCCATTTTGACAAATCGCATTTTTGAGAATTTCTGGCCGATTTCAAAAATAATACGACATTGCACATCTACAATATATATATATATTCACTGCATAAAATTTCCGAACGCTGATTCGAAGTTTTCAGCTCCGTGCTAACAAATTTCCTGAAGAGCAGCCATTTTTGACAAGTCGTATTTTTTTACAATCTTTGGCCGATTTCAAAACTAATACGACGTCGCACACCTTCAATATACGTTCTAACCGTATGCCAAAGGAAAAGGCTATACGACAAATACTTTCGGAGAAAGAGCCCGGACACGAGGGCGCAGGAAAGCGGACAGACGGATTGACAAGCTGACACCTATATCCCCTCGTTACACGGGGGGGGGGGGGGATAAGAACACTTGGTAATGGACGGACAGGCACACGGAGTAACACTGCGTTTCAAAATCCCCCCTGCACTGGGGTTAATGCTTTGAATGTTTTGGCACGACTCTTCATGAGTGTCACGGTAGATCCGAATGAGTTTAATGAAGGATTAAGTAAACCCTCAACTCAAATCATTCCTTTAAAACACACATATCAACCATATGTCAACGAATATAATAATACATTCTTGGGTCAAATGAATTACAACAGCGCATAGATCCATGGATTCTTCAGCGTGTCACAGTTACTCCCGGTGTTTTGGCATTATATCCGTAAGTCTCTTAAGGTGGGATTACCGCGGGACAGGGATTATCATAAACAACATTCCTGCTCCAGACTGTTAAATGCAAAAGCCAGTAGTATAACAGACAAGTGAGCAAATCACCCGGCGGAATAATCCCCAGTGTCGATTCAATGTCCCCAGTTCTGTACCAACAAAAGTCACAATCATTACCTCAAAATTATTCTTAGTTCTTTCATTTTTGGAGAAAAGACATAAAAGTCTAGTTTTGAGCGAACAATTGCATTCTTGCTTCATTTCAAATTTATTTTAGTTCGCTTTTTTGGAAAAAAACAAACAAACACAATTTTGAACAAAGAATTGCATAGAAATTAGTCGTTAAACTGAGACAGATTATGGATTTTATATGTCATGTTTGTATCCATTCATACAGAAACCAGCGCGGTTTGTTACGAATTATTTGGATCTAAGTTATACAAATGTCTGTTTAAAAATGACCATTTCTAATGACATCTGAAAATTTTATATGAAACATGGCTTCAGTGTATTCTCCACAAAAACACAGGCAAAAACCGCTGATAGAAAAAACCGCGTATTTTCTTGGCCGTTTTTTGTCAAAAGAAATAGCGGGGAATGCCATCGTTAAACTGCGCACTCTTATACGTTATGATAAAGGCGTTAAAACAAAAGTTCGACTCGGGATGGACGGTTTCAGCAGTGGCAACAAGATGGCGTCGGGGGTTTTCAATAAAAGAAAGCACGCGTACGAGTTCACGCCATTTGGAGACATCGTGCAGCTACGACGCGACGAAGTCCATCGCAATGTTATCCTTCTGGTAGTCCGTCTGGGACCACTGCAATACGAAATATTCGCGTTCAGAATAAAGGAAGAACGAGAGGCAAAGTCGATCGAAAACACGTTTAAATATATTCTAAATATCATTGACGTTGAAAACGGCGGGGCCACTCGTCGCAGCATATGGGATTACAAGTCCAAGATGATGTCTGGTGAATCGTTTGACAATCTTACTCCTTTTAGCCAAGAACTATGGGGTCCACCTCCTTCAAGCGAAAATACAGAATCAACATTGGACTTGCCACCGATGGCAACCAAACCATTTCTTAACTATCCCGGGACTCCCCATTTATCAAGTAGACCCTGGGATAACTTTGAATTTTTGCGTCACGAAAAAGAACGCGCTAAAGATGACACATTCGTGCGGTATATGAGCAACGGATATCAGAGAAGCGATACAAAGCCGCTCAATTCGCGTGCTTACTCTGTACACCACAAGCGAATGTTTCACTCCCAGGACATTAAGGCAGGCCTGAGCTCCCGCGCTTGGTTCGTAAGAGATTCAGGAGTCCAGACAGATTTCAGGACTCCGCTGTCATACGGGATCAGCAAGTCACCGGATGTGGTGCCGCCCAAATTGCATTTCCGACAGGCGAAGTTATACGTCATTAATGGCAGACCAGTCACGGATATTGCCTGTCAGGTAATGACTGAACAAACCATTCCCAAAATGCCAGCCGTATCTTATGTTATCAAACCAGTCACGCAAACTCAAATTTCTTCCAATCAAAACATACCGAGGCTTGTGCAAGATTCATATAATATTTGGGCTTCACAACAGGAAAAAAAGGAACAAAAAGAAAAAGTAGCGACGACAACTATTGCAACACAAACCTCGTTTGTTGTAGAGGAAAAATCATCACAGTCCGAGCTTCGCAATATTGCCAGTTCGGAATCTATCAGAAAACAAGTGAGTGAACTGTCCGAGGAAGTGAAACACTTACGTCAGCTGATAGAGTTAACGAAGCGGGAAGGCGGTCAACACAAACAGGCACCAATAGGCGCGCATATTACACGAGACGTTCCCCCGGTATCACGGCGAAGCGCGAAGCAACAAGCAACGACGCCCAGGCATATGGTGTGGAGCACCCAAACCCCAAAGAGGAATGCACCTCCTCCTCCTCCTCACCCCCCGCCGCCGGATCCTCCCGCGCCCAAATCCCCGCCATCTGGTGACAGCGCGTATTGTGAGAGCGAGGCCGAGTCCGTGGAAGTACCCCGACCTCTGTACAGCAGTACGCCGCGCGAACCCTTAAAACTGAAGCGTAGCAATAGCTTCAGAGTGCCCAGAAGATCGGGCATACCCGTGATGAAGAGCCAAGCAGCCAATCAACATGAACCTACCAAGTCCCGCGACACCGTCATAAAATCAAGCGAGGCTCGACCGCTTGGACCAAATGCCCAATTTTCGTATTTGCGGACAGCGGCTTTACAAGTGGTAGACGACAGACATGACAACAATCCCAAACGACAACCAATGCGCGCCACAAAACCGCATCAGATTTTTGACAGCCGAAACTACAGAGACCCAACACCGGTGGCTCGAAGCCGGGACGGTACTCCGCGTGAGGACTTGAAACGGCCTCACATCACACGCATCCCTGTGTCGGGTGTTTACAACGCGTCGCGGAGAACTAGGTCTAATGACACGGCCGCTGAGAAGCCCGGTCAAGTAGCCCGCCATCGCAGCCAATCTCCGAACATGCGGAAGTTAATGTACACCGGAAGTGGCAGCAAACCAGCGAATATTACGGAGCGACTGTCAAGGTCCCGCGGGAAAGTCTATCTCCCGCAGTCTAATGGCCCATAGATCGTACATTATTAAAAGAAACATCATTTAATATTTGTGTCACATACTTACACTTAAATATCAGTTTCTGTTACGAACAATTGTTGTTGAAATGAGCAACTGTGCATAAATATAATATTAATGTTTAAATGTATTAGCGACACGCACGGCAGTCACCCACTAACAAAACTAAATCTCTTAATTATAATTTGCTCTCCCCGATATACACGATTTAAATGTTTGATGGTTCAGTTGTCTTATTGTATAAAAAGCACCATGAAATCAATATTTTTTTCAATCACACCGAGAAATTTTGCATTACAATTAGCAGTTACTGGCTTATTTTGAGTCAACAGCAAGTATTGCTTGACCAACAAGAAATTGTTGACCTTCAGGTGAACAGTTTCGTCACTTGTCAATAATACCTTCATGTCACCATTTTCATAACTGGTTAATAATATAATTATGTTGAGATGAAATAAGTAAATATGGGCTTTGCTGCACGACTTAACTGGGGTTTTAATTAGAAAGAATTGTAATATTTATCATTTGCTTTCTGGTCAACATTATGAAATTATTGACCTTGCAATCGATCAATCAGATTACAGTATTTTCCCAAGTCATGCAACAAATGTTTTTTTTTTTTACTTTTCAAATTATTTTTATTTAAAAATTACTGGCAGAACGTCGTTAATAGCATGCAGTATTCATAACTACAGACAGTACCGGTATTATATATATATATATATATATATATATATATATATATATATATATATATATATATATATATATATATATATATATATATATATATATTGGCTTTATTTGTACCAAGAGCCCTATTTATAGATTTATAGTTTCAAATAATAACTCAAACCATTTTGGATTGTTCCAAATATTGCGAATTCCTTGTAAATGAAATGAAATTCATTCGACAATACCCAATAAATTGCTTTTCTGTCGGCACCACGCTTTTCGTTTCCGGCGAAATCGATCACTGTCAACATTCGAAATTGATATAATAATTCATGTAGTCTCTGAATTTCTCTGGAGGTATTTCAACACCGCCATACTCTTTTTTGACGTCAGCCACCAGCTCCAACACAACATTGTGTCCGTCCCGGGTTTCTGCCTTGTACCATCCCTGGCCTCCGTTTAAGTCACTGCGGTGATGGCGCAGAACGTCACTGATATAATCTTCCACTTTCTCCATGTTATAAACCTTCAGTAGTAGTTCTGGGATAAGAGGGCGTGGGTTTCCATTTTGAATATCTCGCAGCCGCATTTTTAGATCGTTTGTTACTCCGACCTTGAAAAGGTCACCGCGGAAACCAGTGGCTGCACTTTCGCTTAGGATGTATAAATAGCCAGGTCCTTTCGTTCTCTCAAATGTTACTTGTGGGTAGTAGCGTTGCTCTGCAGGCAATATCTGGGTAACATCTGAAATTGAAATACACAAAATAAGCAATCAATATCTTCTGCCAAGTTTAAACTGTTGAAACTGGATGCATTATTTATGAACAGACTGGCATTTTTCTGTTTTATTTCACGAACCAGAACATCCTGTGCCTTCCAGAGCCCAACAAACAGAAGGAACTATATGAATCTTTGCGTCCTACTGTATTTGAGGATGTTCTGTCTGTTGGTTAAAAATTCTTGTCCTTAATGTCGTAAACGTTCTTCAGTGAATGAATGGACAACAAAGTGTTTTTTCTATAATGTGCTAAAATAATTCATGTTCTTTTCGTCTCATTGTGCAAGTTTTAATGACACGAGTTTTAATTTTTGTAAATTTTGACATGCAATAAACTGTCAAAATGCCACTATGTGCATCAAAGTGATGACAAAAAGTAGCTTCGTAACAATCAATGTGGAAAACATCTCCGACAGAGATCAATACTACCCGCACCCCAACCTCCCCCCCCCCAAATCCCTCCCCTCCCCCGCCGCCACCGCACTGCCGATAAAAAGGGCTGCTTTGTTTATTGGTGTTTTAAGTCCCTTTCAGCGATCTCAGCGCTATATCAAGACTACCCTGCCACATTGTACTGAAATGGGTGACTGCAGTTTGAATCCCTTGGGGGATCACGATCGAGTGCACAGCTAATAGGCAAGAGCAGGATTTGAACCCGCACCGGGTATACATCCCCGATCTTAAGGCGAGCAAAATGGCTTCTTTCCTGTACAAGCTAGCTCTTTTCCAAATGACTATTCCCGGAGTAGCAAAAACACATGTAAGCGATGGATCCCCAAAGTTAAGGTTTAGCTGTTTTTATTTATTATTTATTTCATTTAAGAACAGATGGAAAAACAAAATCCCACAATGGAAAGCCAATCGAAATGCAATCCAGATATTTCGCTTGTTTTACTTTAACGCACCTTGCAATTGGATGGGAGTAGGAAATGAAATTCACCAAAAGTATGCTGTCTTCAAGTGCTGTTTACCTATCATTGGCCCCAAATGTAATGTAAACAAAACTTAATCATAATTAAGTAAATTGTCGATATTTACATACTTATATGGGTTCTTCAGATATTTATTTATTTGAAGGATTGCTCACAGTATTTATCACTCCGTGCCATAAAACTATTCAAGAAAGTAGGCTTGTCTTTCCTGATAATTTTATGTCCCTGTGGTGGTAACATTTTATTGCATAATACAAAGCTAATTTATCCCCACCAAGGCTAAAATGAAGGGTTAAAACGCGTGTTTTACAACGAAAAGCAAAGTGGTATAGCAAAACAAGAAATTCGGTCAAGGAGTGAAGGACAGAGTTAAATTACAAACTTTGACAAAATTTCAAACTTGTTTTAATTTGGGACAGTTATAGTAACGCTAATTCATTGGTAAAATATAGAAGTCTTCGTGACGTCACAAGATTCAATGCGTCACCACAAGACGTCAAGAACCAGGCCGCTGGAAACAAAACGTCCGGAACTAATGGTACCAAAAAATGGTACCAAAAAAAAAAAAAAAAAAAAAAAATTCAAAAGAAATCCAGTTTGAGAATCAGCTCAAAAGCAACCCTTGTAGTGAAAAAAAAAATGATACCCTTTGACCTTATTTTTTTTTTTTTGTTGCGATCCTTCTTTTTTTTCATTCATGCATTTACTCGTTTTAAGTGATGACATGCACTTTTTTCATGTGAAACAACAGTGATCGATTTTTAAAAAAAAAGTTAATCAGCCGGTTCAATCGATTACTGCAATGCGATTGGTCAATTTAAACCAAAAGTTCCAGACATATCTTTAAATAAACAAACAAATAAACAGAATTATTTTGTATATCCTCCAGTCATAGACAAAAAAATAATCATCACTTATTTTTCACTTCATTCTACATTTAGTTGTTAACTAATAACACAGTGAAATTGACTTACACAAGGGTGCTAGAGAAGACGTGCTCTTAGCCACGATCGATTTCCGTAAGCGCTCGGCACGCGACGGCTGAAGATCACGTGACACCACACTGCCGTCGCTATTGCTCCTTGCGCTGCTCCCTTTTGGCGCGACAGAATCAATCGTCTTGCTGACGTCATCCTCAGCTCGCGGTTCCGATTTATTTACAGCAGTGTCCCCTTTCTCTTCAGGCATTTTGAAATTCAATTCCGACGTGAATATTTTTTCGCTTTTCCTATCATTCACTGCTCTCTTGATGTACGGTTGATGAGTCTCGGACTGGCGTCTCGCATTCATGATTTGACTCGCTTTATTTCAAATGTAAAGTATTGTTGCTGCATAGTTTCCTTGTAGTTATTAGCATTATCCAAAACTAACAGGGCTAATATAGAACCCGCGATTATTGGTCACTTATTCACGTCCATCTTACTGCCCACTCAAATAGCAAGGCAAACACAGGATAGAGGTTTTATCAGCAAATATTGTTCGCGTCTGTAAACTACATGAATAACATCATGCCACAAAGAGCCTCCCCGCCACACAATATTGCATCGTCTGGTCTGTCCGATCGTAAAAGAAAAACCAATATCTGTGATGGCTTACCCATGAGACATTTTGCAATCACATCACTTGAATATGCATGGTTAAAAGGACTGACGAGTTATCCCCACAGATCAGGGTCACTTGCCACCTCCCCTCCCACACCCTCATTCTACACCAGCTTGTCTTAAAGATAGGTGCCCCTTCAGCCAGCTATCCCCTCTACATGCAGGTAAAAAACGAAAGCAGTCGCGCATCTAACGCTAAGAGGAGGAGTGGGCGGGGGGGGGGGGGGCGGGGGTGTTGTTGATAGGGGGAGTTGATCGGGTCCGCAATACACACGGATAAATAGCCGATGGGCAGATCAGGACGGAGGGGGGGGGGTGGGTAGTGGGTGGGGTAGGGGTGGGGTAAGTAGTACCTGACGGAGAGGGGGGGGCGGGATGGTGATAAGTGCTTCGTAGAAAGGGGCAGTTAATCGGGTCTACAATACACAGGATATAACTAGAGCATAAGTGAGGCAGGATCCCTCGTGTAACATGTAATGTCACCGGATGTTAGTAAATTCAATGAAAATGAAAACCTTACATTGCCTAACAATTTTTGATCAATTTAAAAAGAAGAGGATGTTGCACATCTACAATATATATATATATATATATATATATATATATATATATATATATATATATATATATATTGACTGCCAAAACGCTGGATCGAGTAATTTCGGAGAACGCGTCTGGACAAAATCTATCTCCGTGCAAACAGGTTTACATCAACAAGTTTGTCCAAGGACAAAGTCCAAGCTTACGAAAATAGATAAGATCGATTCAAGCGTCCATTTCGGACCAGTTCGCATGTTTATTTAACTTGCTTTGAAGCGCGGTTTTTATTTTATAACCAGTGCGCATACTTATTTAATTTGCGTTCATGCATTTCCGACCACAGCGCATGTTTACTTAACTTGCGCTGATGTGTGGTTCGCATTTCAGACCAGTGCGCTTGTTTATTTAACTTGAGTTGATGCGCGGTTCGAAGTTCTGACCAGTGCGCATGTTTATTTAACTTGAGTCGATGCGCTGTTAGCATTTCGGAGCAATACGCATACCTGTTTGGCTTGCGTTGATGGACGATTCACATTTTGGACCACTGCGCATGTTTATTTAATTTACGTTGATGCGAGGTTCTTATTTTATACCAGTGCGCATGTTTATTTAACTTGCGTTGACGCGTGGCTCGCATTTCGGACCAGAGCGCATGCTAACTTGCATCGATGTGTTGTTCGCATTTTGGACCAGTGCGCATGTTTGGTTAACGTGCGTCCATGTGCGGTTTGCATTTCGGACTAGTGCGCATATTCATTTAATTTGCGTCAATGCTCGGTTAGCATTTCAAACCAATGCACATGTTAATTTGAATTGCGTCGATGCGCGGTTCGCATTTCGGACCAGTGAGCATGTTAATTCAACTTCCGTTGATAAGTGGTTCGCATTTCGGACCTGTGGGCATGTTTATTTATCTTGCGTTGATTCGTGGTTCGGATTTCGGACCAGTGCGCATGTTTATTTAACTTGCGTTGATGAGCGGTTCGCATTTTGGACCAGTGCGCATGTTTGGTTAACGTGCATTGATGCGCGATTTGCATTTCGAACTAGAGCGCATATTTAGTTAACTTGTGTCGATGCGCGGTTCGCATTTCGACCCAGTGCACATGTTTATTTAATTTGCGTCCATACATTTCGGACCAGTCCGCATTTTTATTTAACTTCCGTTGATGAGCGATTTGCATTTCGGACCAGTACGCATGTTTATTTAGCTTGCGTTGATTCGCGGTTCGCATTTCGGACCAGTGTGGATGTTTATTTAGCTTGCGTTGATGCATGTTGCTTATTTTAGACCAGAGCGCATGTTTATTTAACTTGCGTTGCTGAGCGGTTCGCATTTTGGACCAGTGCGCATGTTTTGTTAACGTGCATTCATTTGCGGTTTGCATTTCGGACTTGTGCGCATATTTATTTAAAACAGGGCCTTATTTCGGAAACTTCTGGTATTATGACGATCCAGTAGGAAACTGCCGAGGGAAGGGGTACTGTCTGACAAGTACCTTATTACTGTATAAAACCTTGGTTTTATTCGCTATCTCTCTTATTTAGCCATGAAAATAAAGCAAAGAGATTTTTGTTCACCTGAAACAGACCGGGCTAAAACTAAATGTCAACTTCCCTACGTGGTAGGTTTAGCTATAAGATCCGCTTTCTTTGCTTGCAACTAGGCAAAGTGCAATTTATAATTTGCAAAGGAGAACTTTCGGCAGCTCTGTGTTAGTCTATAACAAAAATGCCCAGGGACACTGTCAGCAGCCGAGATCTAGCATATCACCTAGCAGTAGGCCTGTTAGTCTACACAAAGTTTCGTGTTGTTTAAAACGAATGTTTTTTTTCTGTGTTGAAATCACTACAGTTTTTCACCAATAAATTGAGAATGAGCGCACTTGCTTTCTAAGACTCGCTTCAGACAATCTGTGACATTACTTATCACTTCCTTCTCTAGAAACAGCCATACAAACAAAGAACACCACGCAAAATTTCTGTAAGGAATGCGCGATATTACCGTACTTATCGACTACGTAACGCCGCCACTGTTGCTGTTTCTATGCATTTTTTCGACACCCCTGCAAGGAGACGAGCTATACTCATGGAGTCACTGGAATCAAGAGAACTATATCACTGCTACTTCCAATCAACATACATGTCTTATTAAGAATTCCGCAGGGATGTCACCCCTACGTCTGATTCCCTGATTACTGTAAACAACAAGAAACAATAAGAAACAATAAGAAACAGCAACCCTGTCTATAAGAATGTTCCCTTGTTACAGGCTTTTCCTTACCAAGTGATGATCTTATTCTACGCTTATCTCACACAAAATCGTTCAGCATTGACTTTACAAGTAATTTTTTTTTTGGACAAAGCTCAAGTGTTTATTTTTTTTTGTAGTAACCTCGACTTTAGTGGATTTGGATATGCGATTGTCAGTTTTAAAGCCTTTTAGCGCCCACCCATTTAATCAGATCGGAATCAAATCTAATAGAAATATTATTTGAACACCTCTTTCCTATTGTGCCGACATTGTAATACTCGAGGTCAGCGAGTTATCTGAAGAAACATGTCCGTGGAACACTGCACCCAGCTAACGTCTTCAGGTGAACTTCTATCCACCTTTTTTTCTATTGCAAGACACTGCTGAGCTGTGATACATCCTTTTTCAAACAAATGATTTATTAATTCTTCCCCCTCCCCATTCCCCCGCTGCCCCCCCCCCCCCCCCCCACACACACACAATGAAACGGGGCAAAATATCGAGTATTGTACCTTTTTGGCAAATAACGTATCCCGTATAAAATTGCAACAGATTCAGTCAAAGTCACAGTTTTCGAAAATAATGCTATATGATTTTCTTTTCCAAGCTTAATTTAATGCACCTCAAACACTACATTTTTTTTTTGCTACAAATATAGACTATTATTCATCATATGAGATGTTTTTTCTTTGTATAAAACTTTCTCCTCGCGCACAGACAACACACACCAGTTACAATAATCCTCTTTTTCCAACACTTACCAAATAATCATAGAAACATTTTGCGACAATATTAAGAAACAATAAACATGGAACATTACGAGGGGCATGTCGACAACGACATTACACCTCACTGTTTACACATTACAGGTCATCACTATAACCAGGCTATCCACAGATGACGGGCCGCCTGTTGTTGAGCCTTACTTTTTCAGGCCTGCAATAACTAGCCTGACCTTTTTCAGGCCAACAATGACTAGCCTGACCTTTTTCAGGCCTAGCAATGACTAGCCTGACCTTTTTCAGGTCTAGCAATAACTAGCCTGACCTTTTTCAGGCCTAGCAATAACTAGCCTGACCTTTTTCAGGCCTAGCAATGACTAGCCTGACCTTTTTCAGGCCTAGCAATAACCAGCCTGACTTTTTTCAGGCCTAGCAATAACCAGTCTGACCTTTTTCAGGCCATCTGCTGTGTGTCTGAATGAGTTAGGCCATGTATAGACAGCACGGTCTTGTCAGGCCCGACAACTGATAGCCTGATTGTAGTCATGGCCTGTAACACATATATATATAATATATAAATGTATAACTATCACAATGGCTACAAGCAGAATGAATAAAACGCAGACGAGAACACAACCACACGCAAAGTGTCCAACAACTTCCCCATGTATACAACTAATAGTGTTTTTGTACTTGATGTGACTACTTCGGAGATCGCGTGTGTTTATTGTTTACATTCTACGTCATATCCGTTCCACTTACGATAACAATCAGAAAGCCTCTTATATGACGTCAGCATTCACAGCTAAATTGCAAATGCGTGCGCGATTCACTGTCATACCTGCGTGAACAATTTCCAACTAGAATTTTAATAAAACTAAAATCCCAATGACGTTATGGATACGTTATGGATACATTATAATATTAAGTATCATCATAATTAACATCTTTGCAACAGACAAATTTTCCGGCCGGCCACTTTTATTCCAAGGTTTGGAAGCATGCCACAAGGGGTCAAAGCTGATTGGCCAGTGTATCAACCAATCAGCACCAACGCCACTGTCCGCCGTGTTGGTTATGCAATAAGTCATGTGACGCCATTACTAAAACAAGGCCCAGCGAGGGAGCAAACAATCTTCGAGAAGAGCTCATTAAGTCAAAAGTTCATTTCCTGCAAAAAGCTGACATCCTGCTACCCATTATACCGGACACCTGATCCCCCCCCCCCCCCCACACAGTAAGACAGCCACAATGATCATGGAACTGCCTTTCACCACCTGAAGTTCTAAGTTTGAAGCCAGTTCAAACATTCTATAACCATGAAGCGCTCGCAAGCAGAATGACTTAACACATTTTTTTTATTTAATTTGTATTTGGCTCTCTTCGAGAGAGATTAAATGGCGACGTCTTTCGCTAAAGTTAAGCCACGTGCCTTTTTTGTTTTTAAATCAACACGGAAAAAAAGAAATTTCATATGAATACCTTCATGCCTTTAAATTCGCACCCCCCCCCCCCCCAGGAGTTGACAGTAGTCAGATTTATGAACTTTTTCGTGTGTTTTAAGTTTAAGCATGAAGAGGTTTTACTTTCGCACAAAGGCGTCTCAACGGCTATTGTTCAATAAATATGACGACATCAAAATGGTGTCCAATCAGAATGTCCGAGACACAATTCTGATTGATGTCGTCATATCAATCGAACAGGCCCAAACTTCAAACGCACTGAAGCTAAATTTAGACAGATAACAATTGATCTTACTTTTGCTAATAGACACCGCATCTCCAGAGATTTGTCTGGAGATCTGTCTCTTCACAAGCACACGTCAGTAAAACTAAACCCACCATGAGGACAACTCCTGCATTTGAAAGGAAGCTTGCCTATTTGTACAGATGTATTTAAACAGATATGAACAGTTTACGGATTTGGGGAGGAGGAGATGGGGCGGCTTGATCCGTCACGCCTACAGTGTGACGGCGCAGCATATATAAACAATTTTACCGTTACCCACTTTACCACAGTATAAAATAAATAGTCAACTCCATAATATTTCCGAAGATACATTTCTTAACTACGGCATGATTATAATTTACTCCGCAACACATCATGTAACCAGAGAATAACCGCTCCCCCTTCCTCCCAACCTCCACAAAGGAACTAGGTGATGACCTATTTTGTAAGAGAAATTGGAAGGTGAATACGGAACCTACTAAACAGTTCCACCAATAGCAGGGTTTTTTTTAATCAATTCCTGTTGCAGTGAAAACATTACCAAGGTTTACTAAACTTTCATGCTTTCTTCCAGGTCAGATTACTGGCGAAGGTTCTCCAGACATCAACACTGTTTTCTATTTTTTCTCCGCCGGAATGTTATAATCTGCAAGGCTGCAATCGTATGGACTGGGGACATACAGTTTCCAAACAAACAAACAAACAAACAAAAAAATTAAAAAAATAAATCTTTCGGTACCCTATACATTTTTTATTACCCTAATGTCAAGTATATAAAGGATCTGTCTCAGTAACGGGTTGACACAGTTTCAGTTCAGACAAGCTGTAACTGCTTTCGATCGCATGTGTATTTCTTGCCAGCAGAATTTCGTAGCGACCCCCCTTCCCTCTTTCCTCATCCCTCCTTAACACCTCATTTTACGGTTCAGAAAGTTCGCATGTTCTGAATATTCATATGAAAAATTGGAAATTACATTTTAAAACGTTTGATTGCATTCGAATAAAACTGATTTGAAGACAATGGTGAATAGTCTACCTTAGTGCACAATGCCCCCAAAAGCGAGAAAAGTCTGGAAACTCACCGAGAAAAGGGATAGTAAAGGATTAATTCTCGCGTGACCACGACTGGCGAACAGGAGTTAGTTCCCTTTTGGTCCAAGATACATTGACAAGGATTCCGGCCAAAAGATGCACAGCTACAAGGGACATAGACAACTAGTAACGGGGTGGAGGGAGGGGGGGGGGGGCAGGGGGGGGCAGGATCAAAATCGAAAAAAAAAATATACGCATCGATTGCTAAGATGTACTATGAAATAATCATTATTTCATAAAATGATCACCACGTGACACATGACGTGGCCAAGCACACCCGGAACTACAGTCTTAAAATAGAAATCACAACCCATCAGCAACTTTCTCATGAAAGTAATCGAAACAAAAAAAAAAAATCACGATAAAAAAATGGACCACTCACACACAGCCAGTGGTACACAAACCATCAGTGCAATGCTACCCGCGCACAATTTACACTACCACTGAAATTGTTTCAGCAGTTTCAAAAAAAATGTGCCCTGTGTTTTTTTGTTTTTTTTTTTTCGCATACACCATTGAGACACCAGAAAAGGCCCGCTCGTGTTCAACTAGGACCTGGTAGTAAAATTTCTGACGAAACAAGTGTACGTTGGTAAATTTTTGGAAATTCATGTGTGGCATAGAAATGCACCACTTCAATGCCGAAATTACTTCTTGGAAGAAATTCAACAAAAAAACGGCTGAGAAAACAAAAAGTGGATTGATCGCAAAGGGGCCTTAGACACCATAATGCAATCAAAATGTTTAAGCATAAAATTCTGGAGTTATATGCCTGTTAATTGAGTTACTTTATAGCCTGGCCCTTGCTGAGCGGATGCGCGCCTCTTACTGTGTGTAACTCGCACCAAAAAGGACCGGCTACCATCGCTATTTTGTTTTTTGTTTTTTAATCCCAACCCCCCAAGCATCAACTGCAGATTTGCTTTATTTACGAAGGGTTTGAACAATCAGCAGCAAAGACGGGGGTATTTTTTCTATTTTGCCATGTTACATTGATATTTCATTTAATTTTACTGTCAAAATCTTTATCGAATCAGGGCAACAAAGGAAATTATTTCCTGTATTATTTATAATTTAAAGCCCTACAAATTTTACAAAATCTTTAAAATTTTACACAATTCTCACCTTAAATTAGAAAACGTGAAATATAAAATGCAAGCACAAATATATCACATGATTGAAATGACCAATCGATAAGCAAGAGTTATCTTGAAACTGAATGCTTGTGTGACGTCATAAATGTTTTCCTTTTTAAGCCTATACACTGAAGCACTGAATAACTTTATACTCACCCTTATCTGAACCGTACTCGGAACTATTTGAAGAAATGAACTACCTTCTTTTTTACATAATTTTTTAAAATGAAATGCGTGAAAAACATCGCCTAACGGAGATAGGCGTAAAAAGTGCTCATGAGAAATCTGAAGCACCTGAAAAGTGTCCAAGAACACTGTTCTCAGCTGAATCGAGGGACTTAACAATATAATTCCACGCCTAAAAAACATCCCATAAATTACTATTTGAAAAAAAAAAAAAAAAAAAACACCAATTAAATCCAAAAGCTGCCCGAATATTGCCGTAATACCTAACTTTAATGACATTGTAGATTTTTCTTTGGGTACCACAATTCCGGCACGCTTTGAACACACAGCTCTACGCTATAAAACAATTTCCGAGTATTTGCGTTTTTTATTGTTTTTTTTCTTCCTAAAACAATTTTTCAGAACATAACTCACGTTACAAGAGTCGTCCTATCATATTGCTGAATGCCTTCAACAAAAATGCCATCAGAAAAAAGTCTGTACAAACAAAAAAAAAGTGGCTGGAATTCTAAACAACACAGGATTTTTTTTGCAATAAAAATTTTCAGCCTCAGCGACATATAAACTGGTGTGTTTAACATCGGCACCAAGACTTCTCTTATGTGAATTCGGGAATGTAGGGCAGCCCATAACCCCAACACATATCAGGCCACTAGTCCAATCTATCTCCACTGTATACTTATCCATATTTCAGTACTGCAGTACTATTCCAGCACTTGAGTAGTTGCAAGATTTAACGAGAGGCTCCATCCAAGTTATCATTATCAGAAATCACTTTTTTTAACTTCTCGCACTTTTTTTATATTCAATCTTGGAAGTCACCCATGGCAGCCTGATTCAATAACTTTTACTTGATCAAAGGCAAGGTTATGGATGGACGCAAGTAAAAGAAAGAAAGAAAGAAAGAATAAACAGATCAGACGATGATCCTTGGGTCGTTACCCTGAGCTTGGCCTTCTGAACAAGCCAGATGCAACCATGGTTTTAGTGGTCAGCGTATGAACAATTCTGGACGGCAGTCCCAAATATGACAGCAGTTTCCTACAAAGGTTTCCCCACACCTGTTCCTCACTGACCCTAACCCCCCCTCCAACCCCTCTTCCCACCCCAAAACAAGTAATGGTTCAACATTTTAAGCTAAGCGTGCACATCTTCAGGTTAATACCTAAGAATTTTAATATACACTTCTTCTGACTTTTTCTTTTTTAAAATTTAAAATACACTATATATAAATTGACCTATGACACTCAGACGGAGATTTCGTAAGATGAACCGTAATGTTGACTGTCGTCCATATCGCCCCCGCTCCCCCGCGTGGGCCGCAAGGAGTTGTGTTCCCGCTGTCTCTCCACTAACTGTAACTGGTCGGACATTTCTAGCGCCTTGACGAACGACATTGGTCTCTTGATTGCACCAGGCACGTTGGAAATCTCGCCGGACGCGACGAGCGCGGGCGCCGCGGGCAGGGTGTGCGCATTGCGCTGCTGCGCGGCCGGCATTGAGTCCATGTGCTGGCCCGCGCCGCGGCTGCTCGTTGTTGTACTGCTCGAGTACCCTGATTCTTTGTACTTGCGCGGCGCGCCCGCGCTCGCGTTAGCGCCTTTGTGGTAATGAGGTTGTCTCTGCGCCCCCTGCCGGGGCGGCAGTCCTGACGCGGCGTGCGCGCTCCCTTGCGGGTAGTAGCTCACCCCTGACGGCGCGGGAAGCGTGGGGGAAGTCCGCACCGCTGCCGAGCGACTAGTTTTATTCACAGTTCCTAAACTTCCAGTACTACTGCTTTTTTGGGCGACGAAACTGGGCCGAAGGGGCGAGGGACCCAAGGTGTCCGTTATTAAGGCGTGCGTTGTGGGATATTTTTCATCACTAGCAAGGGACATTGACCCAGCGCTGGGACTATTCGCTATGGCGCCCTGTCCTGCTATCCCGACCCCTGCCGGCAAGGTGTTCGGTGCTCCGAACTGCTCCATGGATGTGTAGGACTTCGGCTCATGCGACCGCTTCGCCACGCCGGGGGAAGGGCGGGTGTTTGCGCCAGGGCGCGCCGGATTGCGTACTTGCATTTGTACCGGCAGCCCGCCTCCGGCCAGGTTGCGGACGTGGCCACCGATAACAATACCGCCTCCACCTCCTCCGCCGCGCGGATCACTGCTGATGTGATTAGTCTGGTTACGTAGCGAGTGCGCACTTCCGCCGAGCGGCAACTCCTCCTGGCTATTGTACAAGTTGGTGTAGGAGCCCTTCGACATGACGGGAGGCGCACCCTCCGAGTCCAGCGACTGGCTCCCGCGCTCCTCATCCGTGTACAGCTGCAAACGGAAGCCAAGCTTACACCAGTGAACTAGGTATAATTCGGTCCCTAGAGAGGGTTAATAACTCATATACGTACCGAAAAACAAGCAAGCAACTTATTAGGCACAGGAAGAAGTATTGCACCAGAGGCGTATTGAAATTTTTACAATCGCTGCATAATCTCTTGTATTTAACTATTCCATTCTTCTTTTTTTACCTGATATATTAAATGGATTACATTTAGCACACTTGGAAGAAAAAAATGACTGACGGACAATGTTGGTGCTTTTAACAATCGTACCGTAAAAACTGACCGCCCACATAAAACAAAAATTTACTTTAACGGCAATAATGACTGCAGTGTGTAAGGCAGCGGAGAAAATTGTGAAGAGAAAGACAACAACAAAAAAAAAAAAAGAAAAAAAAAACAGCTGGTATTTTGAGGCTACGACGTACCTTATTATAATCCCGTGACCCGGATTTTTGAATGCCATTGCTTCCTTCCATGTAAATTTTCACGTCATTGTCGGCTACCCGGTACGCTATCTTGCTGTCTTTCACATATTTCGTGTAGTCCAGCTTCGCTTTTCGAGCTATTAATCTGACAAACGAGTTATAATTCTTAGCGAATGGTATTGTTTTCGCAATTTATATCAACATGATTGTCCATGGACAATGTCCCAACTCACGAATGCTGGTGATTTGTAAAGATTTACGACATGCATAACCTGTAACCAAAATTTCAAGAATTTAATACTGAAATGGTTTATCACCAATGAATCCGTCAATTTTTGGCGACTCGACCCAAAAAAGTTATGACCATGTATTTCGGTCATTTTTATTTTTCGAATCGCCAAAAAGAAAGTAATAGCCAGGTGGACATATATACCACTGCCTTCCATAAAAAAAATTGGGACGTTTCCGTATAATTCTTAGGAGGATTTCAAGAAAATTGATTTTTGGCTAATATTTCCACCAATTTTAGGCGAATCACGAAAAAATGCAAGAAATAGCTAGGTGGGTACCAAAGCCGGTCATCTTTGTATTTCACAAAAATGTTGGGTAGATTAGAAAGGTACTAATTTCAGATTCCATAACTCTAAATTTTAATAAGATTATAGATTATATCCCAAGCGTTAGCTACGATTTTAGAAAGAACGGGGTTTTCGCCAATATTTCCGCCATTTTTTTCGAATTACGAAAAACAGCAATAACCAGTTAAGCACCAATGACCACTATCTTTGACCAAAATTTCAAGACAGTAAGGCCATTTCTCTGGTGTGAATTAAGATGTTACTTAATTTGTTTTTCACAAATTCCGCCATTTTTTGCCAATCACCAAAAAAAAAAAAAGTAATGGCCGGGTGCGCAGTAATACCTGCTACCTATACTTTAAGTTTCCAAACAGTAAGGATTTTTCCTCGAGCTGATCAAGTTTTTATGAAAAAAAGTTTTATCGCCAATATTTCGACCAATTTTTGGCGAATGATGAAAAAAGTACTGGTTTCCATGCAAACCATAGCAGGATATACGTTTTAAGGAAAATTGCATTTTGACCAATATCTCCGCCAATTTTTGGCGAACTGAAATAAGCAGTACCCAGATGGGTAGTAATTTATGCCACTATTATGTAAAATTAAAGGCAATAAGGTTATTTTCTGGCGTTATTTAAAACTTTTTCGGAAAAGAAAATTGGCTTTTTCGCCAATATTTCCAATACTACTACAATTTTTGGCTAATCACCAGCCAGGTAGGTAGCAAGGCGTGCTATCTTTCCTTAAAATTTCAAGAGTGTAAGGCTCTTTCCCTGAGGTTAGTTAAGATTGTGCTGAAATTTTGTGGGTTTTTCGCCAAAATTTCTGCCAGTTTTTGGCCAATCACCCAAAAAAAAAAATAAATAAAAAAAAAAATAATAATAATAATAGCCAGGAAGGCCTGCCACCTCTATTTAAAATTTCAAGAGAGTAGACTATCTACTGTTCCTGGAGGTAAGAAGGATGGGGAGATACGTCCTAAAAAATTTGCTTTTTGGTCAATATTTCCACCAATTTTAGCGATTCCCCC
This sequence comes from Protula sp. h YS-2021, assembly GCA_949752745.1. Taxonomy (NCBI): domain Eukaryota; kingdom Metazoa; phylum Annelida; class Polychaeta; order Sabellida; family Serpulidae; genus Protula; species Protula sp. h YS-2021. Next base: position 27,461,401 of record OX457030.1, read on the forward strand.
CCCCCCCACCCCCGCAGGTGTGTCAGGTACAATCAGCCAAAATTTCAAGACATTCATGTTAAAAACTAAGAAGGAGATACTATTTCTCAACTTAAAAGCTTACATACGCACATACTTTTAACGACTGCTATAGCCCCTACTTCTGAAAGAAGCTGGAGTTAAAGAAGAAAACGACGTTTCTTGCAATATATTCACTCATCACGATGTTGCTTTTTTCACGCTTGACTTTAGAAAAGTTAGAGTTGGAAGGAAGTTCCTGAACAAGCGAACTTTTCTTAACCAATCACTGCCCGCGCAATTTTTAACCAATCTAAACGTTTTCTAACACCTAACAGTTTATTTTTTTCCTCTTTCAGATAACAAAGAGTTCTCACTTTGGCCACTGTGGCCCACACAGCGCTAGTCGGCAGTTCACCCAGCAGCCTTGTGTGAAAGGATTGTGACCTCCGCGAAATTTACCCGTCACCTAAAATCAACACGAATATTGAACAAGTGAAATTGTATAATGTGATGCACCAATCTGTCACATTCAATTCTTTTTCTAGAGGCTCGCATAAAAAAAAAAAAAAAACAAGAAATCACTCGAATATATTCTGAAATTGTCTAGAAAAATAGAACCACTAAAATTTACGATGATAATCAATTTCATTCAGTAAATTAAGTGTCAAGTAAGAAACAGATCCGAAGAGTTTTCAATTTCGATAAGCACAAGTTTTACCTGTTCGTTGGTAGTTCTTCCTTTACTGACTAGAAACATGTGAAAACCCGTCAGCCCCACCACTGGTACAAACAGTAGGCCGATCACACCCATAATCACGATGCTGCCCGCTGGTTAAGGATAAATATCATTCTTTGACGTGTTTTGTGTTCATTCACAATAGTCTATAGACTTATGTGCTATTACCCTCTTTATTATCGTGCGTTTTCTTTTTTTTTTTTTTTTTTTTTTTGGGGGGGGGGGGGGGGGAGGTGGGGATGGGGATGGGGAGGGGGGCTTTTTTTCCTTTCGTTTTTTTTATTATTACTCAAAGCCTCTTCGATTTACTGAAATCTACAAATGTTAATCCTGCCTGGCATTGATAAAATACAGCTCGCGATCACGCGTTAATTTCCTCAGTCAATTCTTGAATCCTTCCGAGAAGCGCGTGATCACAGCCACACCTGCTTGAGTAGTGAATGCCTATAAACGCTCATATATCTAACGCATCCGGGTTTAATGGTGAACAGTTATAAACGCCCATATTTTTATGCCTCTGGGTTAATGGTGAACGCCTAAAAACGCTCATATTTTTACGCCTCTGGTTTAAAGGTGAGCGCCTACAAGCGCTTCTTATTTTTAAGCCTCCACTGCGTTCACACATGCACACACTGTCGGCGAATTCTACCGGTCATCCTACAGCATAAACAATTCACTTTACTGGGGGGGGGGGGGGGGGGGTAGCAGCAGCACAGTTCTGTAGCGTCTGGACGACTTTGGACAAATACATCCTTTCTCCATATATCTCGTTCGCGTGCCTGTACCATGGCGTGACACATGATGGTATTTCTTGGAATCAAGGCCTTTTCCTCTGTTCCCCCTCCCCCCCTCCCCTCCTGCGTTCCAGAGCTTCGTTTACGGCAATCTTTGCAGGTGTTTTAATGCAGACATAATTTCACATCACTGTTTCCAAACCAGCAAAAGCAATTAGGATTTTCATTTCAATGTCCAGGATCTCATTCTTCTTAAATAATGAAATTAGTGGCAAAGTTCATTTAGCCTTCTAACTATAAAACATTTGTTTTTAATGAGACCCACGAAGCAAACAGCCCATATAAGGAAGGCAGTCTTTTATATAAGTTTGTGGTATGGGCAAAAAAATGCAATTCATTCAAATTCATTAATGGAATACAACCAAATCAACGCAATGAGCAGTGCGATATTACAATGTTTCAAAAGCCTCAGAACCTCATACACCGAACACTAAATAAAGAGCATGGTTAAGCATTCGTACACTGTACAAGAACACGGGATGTTGGGTGTAAACGACCCAGAACGCTTCTATGTTACACCTGAACTCAAATAAAGAGCATCGTTAAGCATTCGTACACTGCATGAGAGATACCCAAAGAACACGGGATGTTGATGTAAACAGCCCAGAATTCTTACATGTTACACCCGAATAGTACAATCAAGTTCTTTACTGGAAATCCTGAGCTCATCTGGCAAGCAAATATAAACAAGTGGGTCAGTGAAACTGACTATGTCCCCCGCCGGCGTACAATCCCAGTATTTGATTTTGTTAGGATGGACTACAACCCTTCGTATCATATTCGTATTAAAATTCCAGCTGGGCCAATGTCCTTGTTGAAGGAATAAATGCATAGACAGAAAGACAAGTCGATATCAGCTGTTACTGCTAGTAACGTGAACCCGTGATCACACTGTAAACTGTGTTAGTCGCTGAGAACAGGATGACACTAGGGCCAGACATGGAGAAGCTGACGCGTCTCACAAAATCTCCCCACCAGCCCCAAAGGTCTTGCACACAAAGTGCAAATATCACTTTAATAAACACTTAAATAGCAAGGAAAAGGCCACATACTGAGGAACGATGCTTCACATACAACTTTTTATAAAGCGGGAAACACGCGCATAAATTTCCAGACATAAAGAAACTCTTGGCCGTACGCTTTGCAAACAAAACCGCCTGGATGAAAGCAGGCCCCTAAACAATGAAGTGAAGCAAGCTTTGAAGAAACTTCTTTTCACATATTGATGAAACAAAACCCTTGAACTTAACCTACATTGATTTACAAACTGCTCACACGAAGGTCGTTAATCATGATTAGTTGTTTGCCATAAACAGGCAAATATCCCCCAGCCTCATAAAACAGTGCACTGTTAATAAGCTTTTCACACCTCACACACATATGCAACGATTGTGCAATTATTTACCTGTTAGATGTTAGGACACGAAAAGTTCTCACCCAAGCACGTTAATTTCTACCACTGAACCTTACTCTTTACCTGCCTGTCAATGCAAATCAGGTTCATTTCAGAATATACAGAATTTATGAAGCGTTTTAAAAGGTCGCCTATATCCCCAAAATGATACAGCCTCCCTACCTGTAAAACGATTGTCGCTGCTGATACTGCCCGGGGAGTGGGGGGGGGGGGGGTGGGGGAAGGAGGCATAATTTCTACAAAAGGCGGAGTTTCAGTTTTTTGTCTTGAAACACTTGTGACAGTCCACCGAATCCAGCAGGCAGATATCGAGTCCAGAGATAAATCCAGACAAGAATATACCGTCTGCTGGCCCCGGACAAACAAAAATAACACATTAATTTTGATCAGTTAAAAAGGATACAGCACTATGTTGTTCGGAGTGACTATGTTGCCGCGGTTGTTGAGTACATAGATTAAGCTGAGTGCGAAGACAGACACCATGTGCAGTGATAAGGAGATAAGAAAGAGGAAAAAATAACGATAGTTCCGTCTGCCCACGCAGTTATTCACCCATGGACAATGGTGGTCAAATGTCTGAAAAAAAAAAGAACAAAAATATTTTGATTGATGTGGTGAAAAAAATTAGTGGTGCATTAGGACTTGACACATGACTGCCATACGTACACTATATGTGATTATATGTTTATACGCTGATCGCATAACAGGGTGAAGACACACACCCAGTTTACACATAAACAAAATATTCAAAATCCAACACGTTATTCTTGGAACTTCTATACTGATCCGGTGAAAAGTATTCATCCAGTTTTAAGATTAATTCTAAGGGCAACACTTATTTATTTCTGTATGATGTCAAAATAAATCGTATTTTAATAAAAAGGCCCCACTTACCTCTATGCAGTTATTACAGACACTGCAGTGTGAACACCGTGGTGGGCGGTAGAACTGGCAGGTGGTGCACCACTTCATGCGCACCGTTATGCCGCGGATATCCACGTTTTTGTATAACGCGGCGCGGAAATCATCGTCTTTACATTCATCTTCATGCGCTGCAGACAGAGATTAAAAGATGAGTAATTATCCTGGAACAAATACACTCATGGGCAATACACTGAATCTAGTTTCAATTAGGGCTGCAACCAGTAGTACATTTATTACTCGAGTACTCGGCAAGCATTACTTTTCTCAGAAGCGAGTACTGGGTGGCGAGTAATGACGATCGCTTACACTTATCAGTTGTCGGATCGTACTGTGTATAAGAGAAATAGCTACAAGCCCAGACAGAAAATAATAAATATTACTATTTTAAACATTTTAACAAGGAAAGCGTGACACAGAACATGACTTTTCATGTCGTTTCTTCCAAAAAATCTAAATTAATTAATTTATTTTTTGCACAACAAAAATACTTAGAACTTAAGGTGGACTGTGAAATTTGTTATGCCCAGTTAATGTTGTTGCCAAATGTTAACTTTGTATAAATTTTGTGGGAGAAAAAGCATTCTGAAAATTTCAACCAAAAAATTTTTAAATGCTCCCCATTTGGCGAAGTTTTGGCGGATCGCCAAAAAAGTAAATTTTCAAGAGATGCCTAGCTAGAGAACATTCGTACAAAATTTGAAAGGAAAAACTGAAGGAGAAGAAGCATTTCAAGTAAAAGTCTACATGCATACGACGGATCAACCCCCCCCCCCCCCCCCACTATTGATGTAAAAAAAAAAAAAACAAGTAAGTATTTGTGAAACACAAGCAGGCCCCAACCGCCTCCAAATTCATAGGGGCATAAAGCGATGACGGACGGACGGACACCCCAAACCTATAGGCTCCAATCCGAAGGGTTGGGGCCTAAAAACAGCCCGACAAAGTCGGCTGCTCTAAAAAGCAATAGTAGAGGAAAAGAAAAGGAGAGCTGATTTGATTAGTCGCCTTTTACAACATGCACGAATCAGACGGCAGTCGGCTTATTCTACAGCCCCGACCCAACATCATACATGTATGGCGGACACATACATGTACACTGGTTCCGAAAGTCATACTGAAAGTACAAATTTGCAGTATCTCTTCAACTAAAATAATCAATAATTACTCGCGAGTACACAGAGTATTAAATAATCTTTCCAGTAATAGTAAGACTCGGCTCGCTCCCGAGAACTCGCATACGCGTTGCAGCCCCAGTTCCAATACTCCCGTTATGTATTCGCACCTTGCTGTAAGTCAGTCGGGGCTACCTAACTGCAACTTCAGCTGGCAGATCTGCCTCTGAAGTCGAAGCCTCACCAAAACCTTTCTTGTAAAACCCAAAGCAGGCAAAGACACAGCAAGAAACCGCAGGGATGCACATAAGGCCTTCGCATTTCGCTATGGCGAAAGTGAACAGATTCACCTTCGCCAACTTGGCGAAGGTGAATTTTTTTCATAATCAAGCTTGATAAAGTTAAACGCTTTAGATGACAGCAATAAATCGGTCAGGATTGAGTAACTACCGATGTAGGTCTATAAAGACATAAACTGGACAACATAGTTAAGAAGATGTATAGTATATAGGATTTTTTGTAGCCCAGTTGACTGTTTTCTGTCGCCCAGTTGACCCCAGAGGTGTCGCCTAGTTGACCTGGCGCCCAGTTGACCAGAAGTGCGTTTACCCCAAAATTTAACTAGCTTTGTTTCCTCAGTCATTTTCCCAAATACAAAAACAGATAGCTTTTTAACAACATAACTGTTTTTTTTTTTTGCAAAAGCACGTGACTCGCCGCTGATAAACCAGTGCCTGAGCGGATCAATAACATTGTGATGCAGCGCAGCACACTGCAATACATGGGCTCGCTGCAACCTTGCGTCACAAATGGGCTGTTGTACTGTTCAGTGAAGGAGCGTTTACTAACCGGTTATCCGTGAATCTCATGGAAGGTATAACCGTTTAGTGAATGGAAACCGGTTAGACAATTCTAATATTTACAGAAATGCGCATGTATGCCATGGCTTCCTGTATTAATGAGCTATGACACGCCTTCACAAACGCAGTAAACTAAATTTTGTCGAAAATACCTTAATTTTGATATACCTACCAACAAAGGTTTACGTTATATCAGAAATGATCCTGAATAAATTCAATTCTAGAGATTGGTAAAGCTTTAGGCACTCAGTATTTTAAATACCTCGAGACTGTGGTACTTAATAAACAAGGCTCAGGCGAACAGGAAAAACCTTACTATAGATGACACTGTCATTTAAAAAAAAAAAAACAGACAAGTTTCAAGTGGATGGATTTGGTGGTTTCATGGATGGGTCGGTGAACCTTCGCCAAGCACGTTACCATACGGTATTTTCCAGTGTTACAAGACATCCACGATGATGCAGCCCATATGGGGGATCGGCCCACAGAGAATAAGGACCACGAATTGGGAGCCTTCAGCAGGCCATGTGACATGCATGCAAAACCTTACAGGATGTGCATATCTATTTTGCGTCTAATGATTTTGTTCGAAGAAAAAGTTCTAGAAGACATGATGGTATTAAAAACAAATCCTGCAATAATATTTATCGAATCTTCACTCTTTGAAAGGAAACAAAACAGCTGAATGAATTTATTAAGAAAACATATGCAAATTGAGGTGTGTCGGCACCTTACCTCTTGGGTACGTTCCCGGATCCATGAATGTAGCTAAGCCAAAATTAACAACTGTGAACATGGCCAGAAGACCCTCAAATATTGGAATACCCATTGTGTATCTAACGGTCAAATCTTGTATCCTGAAAAAAAAAAAAAACACTGAAATGTCAATTACTCATTTTCTTTTGGCTGAACTTTAATGACTGTGTTGAGAATGTGCAATGTCTTAATCACGGCGTAAGTGACATTTCAAAATTATATATACAAGAAGTTTTTTTTATTACGATAGTGCATATACAAGAACGGTTTTGCTCACCTCATCTGGAAGCACACTCAAACCACTTTTTACTGAAAGTGATACGCTTACAGTGAATTTTATGTTTGTCATTTCACATTTGTCCCTTTACTTATGTTTCAATGCGCTTTGAAATATCGTCTGTACTGAACGCCAAGTCTCTTAACGTTACAAAACCGTAACCTGAGTCGTGTCATGTAAATACGATATTATTTATGGAATGAAGAATGAATGATGGCGGGAAGGAAAGCATTCCAGTGGACTATGAATTGGGCAAAATCTGTAATGTGCTACTGCATCGGAGCTCCTTAGTATGAGAAATTTTGGTGTGTTTGAATCCAATGTGGTCGGTTGGTAACAGCCCATCTTCAAGTATGCTAAAAAAAGGAGCAGCATAAAATATATTTTTCAAGGTTCCTATGATTCAATAATCTTTTAAGTGAATCCCACCCAAATCCAGCCCGAGCAAAACTGTGAATCGACTAGGAGATACATAGTGGTATGCAGGCGTTTTGAGTAACTGAATACACAACCTCTATCATGTTCTCGTAATGATTAGAGTTAATGTTACATGGAGGCAGACCGTCATTGCGATGTTTTTCCTGATTTTAGGGAATTTATACCTTAATCTGTCATAACAAAACGTGCTATTAGTAGAGGAGAGCGAATCAAATATTATTTTATACAAAACATTGCAAATTCCCCATCAACGAGTGAAGCAAGACGCAACTGGAGAGAACAGTCACATTGGTTACAAATTTAAATATTTCCCAATCGTATGGAACGGTGTTTATTTGCAGGCACATCATTAAATTAAAATGAAAAACTAAACACATGCAAAATTGCAAAAGGTGTTATAAAATACACATTTTTTTTTTTTTTGGGGGGGGGGGGGAATGGTGGCTTAAACCCAAGGCAATCACTAACAAGTAAGTATTTGTGGAACACAAGCAGGCCCCAACCGCCCCCAAATGCATAGGGGTATAAAGCGATGACAGACAGAAGGACGGACACCCAAAACCTACAAGGAGAGAAACATAAAATTGAACAGCACATCGTAATTGGCAAAACTGAAAATGTGTTCTTTTAATGCGACAGCAGCGTTTGCGGTGGTTGTTCCAAGTTTATTTACAAATTTTAATCCATGCCATTCACTATTACATTCTTATTATCGGTAATAATAATTTTCATCAGACAACAGATGAATTTGTAAAATAACCAATTACGATGTGCTGGTCAATTTGAATGTTCCTTGCCTTGTATAGGCCCCAATCCGATGCACAGACCAAGATGGTTAAGTAAAAAAGAAGCGATCAGCTGGCCTGTTTGACATTTTCCTGGACACACTGGACACTATCAATTTTATGTTACAGTGCCATGATATATAAGAATATCACCAAAGGATATATTACTGAAATATTATCGGACTTTCGATTTCGGGTCTTCTCCTCATATAGGATACAGTCCCTCGAAATTAGTCCCAATAATCGGCTCTGCGCATTAACTGCGTTCCATGTCAGAGAAATACACAGAGGAAAACTAAGCAGTAGATAACTAGGAGCTACAACCTGGTACAAGTAAGTGATAGTAATTGGGGTAGAATTGTGGGGTTTAAATGACTTTAGACAAATATACCCTACATTGCACGGAACAAATATGTATAACTGACATTGTAGCGTGACCAATATGGCGACGGTCTGTACGTGAAACAAGACCGCAGACCCAGGATGGCGACGTCAACAAAAAACAGCTGGTGGATCTGGCTACGAGTTTCGTTAAATTGTCTCTTGAACAACACATGATGCTTTCGATTATATGCTACAATATTAGTAAATATCTTTCTCCGAGTATGTGGTTGTACGGATATCCAATATAAAAAATTAGTAAAAAGGCTTTTCTACGTCAAATTACCTATTCTGCCATTCTTCTCAATTTCGAGTCTGCAACCTGTAAAATATCGGAGCTCTTTGAAAGACAATTCTAATACTTACGCAAATACGTAAAATAAACCCGTAAGGCCTAGCAACAGTGCCCAGGCACATGTTGCTGGGATGATCTTTGTTGAACAACTGCAACCAGGCATCCTGGCTCACGATACTCTTTAAAAGCTAAAATTTCGGCATCAGAAAAAAATATTTTTTTCTCTTCCTGTAAAACCTGATAACACCGTTTTTAACCATCCGCAGTGTTGAATAAAATAAAACCTTAAAAGAAAACCAAAGCAATATCACTCTGCAAATACGATGTGAAAATTGATTTTTAATATTTTTATTGTATTGTGCTCTTTTGTAATCAATCCAAATGAGCTGTCTTTCGATGTTTATTATTTTTTTCCGCTTTAAAGCGCAGTAATATATGTTCATAAACTTCCGCAAAATTACCTAAACTGGTACCCTTGCAATTGGTGGAATGGGTAGCCAGTTCACAAAATACTGCAAAATTTCAAAGGAGAGAAATATTTTTGCAGAATAAACAATAAATACTGAATTGAAACCAAGCACTCGAAAATATCCCAACGAATAACAAAACTATCACAGGCAGTGGAATTGATGCTGCAAGACAAAAGTCGAAAATAGCCTAGAATTGCGAAAAGCATTGGTGAAATCGATGCGAAAGATGTGATTGACGATACAGTATAAATAGTACAAGGTACAAAATTTCTCAACCGTTGCAAATTATAGCAACTTAGCCATATCTCATAAAAAAGCCTATCTCGGAAAAGATTAGCGGTACGGCGCTTTAAGACTCCAGACAGAATAACTAGCAATACTAGATATAAGTTTTGTGTCTCGCCCAGTTTCGTGAAATTGAAGAATTGGGCTAATTTCGTCAAAAGATGGCTAATTTCGAGCTCCTAATGTAATAAGTGGTAACATAAAATCTTCGCCTTGATTAATTTCACCAAATTGACTAATCTTTCCAGGATTATTTTAATTTGGATTCTGGTCTAGTTTCATCAGTATTTAGGCAAAAAATCTCCGAGATTTCAACATATTTATCGATATCTCGATCCGCCATTTCGCCATTACTGTTAAGATACTGAGCAGAATATCGGAACTCTGCAGTAAGCCACAAAGTCTCAAAATTTTCAAGGATCACGCCGAGATATCCCACAATCAGTGTTTTTGATTTAATAACCCTTACACCCCTCTAAATGCTATATATATAGCATATATATATATAGCATTTAGAGGGATGTAGGGGTTATTAAATCAAAAACACTGATTGTGAGATATCTATGTGATATATATATATATATCATTTAGAGGGGTGCAAAGGATATATATGACGGTTGCAACTCAGCTGTCATAAATGACCCGTTGTGAGAAATTCCGTTCCTTTCCATGTAGCGCTCTTCTCTTGCATGGATGCATCTCTTCATCACACAGAATAGTGTCGCCGATGTAAACGATTTACTGATGATAGAGTACTTAACTACAGTTCGTTTTCAACTTAGAGTGAAATAGTACTCCTTCCATACTAAAGGCATGATCTTTTAGGCTAATGATGATGTCAAGCCACGTGCTAATCACATTTCAGGTTTCGACGTTGTGAAGGAATCTGAAGAGTTAAGAGACCCGCATCACTTGCCATCTGTTATATAACATTGACAAACAATGTAAACATGGAGTCACGAAAACGCTGTTGTTCAGCTGCCAGAGGAAAAAAAACATAATTTTAGCATAATATACCACAGGGCTGGCTTATACTTGACATTTCATTATTAAAAATATAAATAAAAAAAAATAAATAAATTGTTTTTATTGCCTGTAAAATTACAGTGGCCAGTGCACATAAAAACAGTGCAGGCTTATCTTACACACTTTCAATCGACACCTATTTAGTGTCTTGTTTTTGTAAGCAAAAACAACTGTTTCCATTAATCCTCAATAACCATTTTCCCTTTTAATCATTACTGAAATGGAAGAATCATTTCTGAAATCATAATTCATTGTCAAAAATTAAAAGATAAATAAAACTAGATGGTGGTGAATAAAACAGATTTCCCTCTATGACTTTTAATCCGAATCTGGAAGGTGTCGCTAAAACGAGTTTTACTAAACGTCCTTTTTATTCAGGTCTGGAAATTCGTCACTGCAGCAGTTTTACTGTACGTTATATTTCTATCCGGGTCTGGAATTTGATCAAGACAGGGAGGTTTTACCACACGTATTTTTATCCGAATCTTGAAAGAGTCACGACAAAAAGATTTTACTTTACATCTTCTTCTCCGGGTTTTGAAGGTGGCCTGGACTTTTTTCTGCTAATCTGATTCCAATCTGATTTAGATACTTATCTAAACAAAACTTAACTCTTTTACCCAAGGTTTCGGTAACGATCTGTACCCTATGTATTATAGCCCTAATGCATTACCTTGTCTTCGTACATTCCCATCGGCCAAACAACACTAGAAAGACATTCCTCATAACTAAGCAAACACATGACTCGCGTCGGTGTGAGAGAGAGAGGGGTAACGACTTCATAATATACCACAGCTAAAATTTATCTCTGATTCAGTGACATGTTACGTAACAGCTGCAGATGAGTAACGGACAAAAAGGTCAATTACAGGCAGTGACATAGAAGAAATAGCCATGGATCAATAGTAAGCCGCTAATGTTTTCAAGCAGTTTAAAAAATGCAGGAACACTTGAAAGCATCTGGAAAACTCGGAAATTGCCAGCGCAGTTAACAATTATGCTCCAGTAACAAGAGCTCAATAAACGGGAAGGGGATGGGGTTGAGTGTTGGTGACACCATACATCTTTCTTCATTTTCTATACCAGTTTAATGTTTTGCCAAAACAAGAAAAAAAATGTGGGAGTAGCTAAACCAAGTTTGAATTCGATCCGACTTTCCGCTATCGAGATATGTTGCTTAGCAACAGATAAATCTTTACGTAGTGACGCATTTCTTAATTGCACTACACGCATCAAAATTTGACAAAGCCGTCCGACTGACCCAAGGAATACCCATCAATCTACATGCGACAAAATTTGACAGAACCATTCGAATCTACCAAGCAACAGTCCCATCAAGTTTCAACTTCTTTCGATGATCAGCGGCTGAGCAATCTTACATAGAAGATTTTAACCTAATGATCATACACATTCCTTAATTTCGCTACAAACGTCAAAAGTTTGACAGAATCTCAGACTGACCCAAGGAATATCCAAGGAAGTCCATACGAATTTCCCTTAGCGAGATACTCTGCACACAAGATCTGATTCAAAATATAAACGTATTTTACGTGAATACGTCATACGCTGCATTCGTTCGTTGTATTCGCAACAAAATTTGGTAGAATCTGTCGGACATACCAAGCAACAATCCAACCAAGTTCTAACTTTTCCCAATGTTCAGCGGTTGAGAAATTTCGCACATAAGATTTTTACGTAATGACGTCATACGTCTTTCCTAACATTGTGACATGCGTCAAAAGTTGACGCAACCGTCTGACCTACACAAGGCCTGTTCATTATATGGTGATAAGTTATGAACATAACCACCCGTTTGCGTTATCACCCCGAACCAACCACTTGCTTGTGAGTTTAAGGGGTATTCACTCACTGCAACACAATTTACAATGCCTTTATTATGCTGCAGATCTTTTAATTAACCAGGATCGCAGTTCAATACGTCTTGAACGACAATAGGTTTGCTCAGAATTTCAATTGTAACGAAAAACGTGCATTAAGTGGCCGAAAATCACAGCCTAGTTCAGCAATAAACATGTTTACCTTTTTTTTGTAAAGAGAGTATCTTCTCCGTCGCATCTAGCAGTTTCATAATATTTGTCACTTTTCGATTTAACACAACATCATAACACAAGACCTCGATTTAACACAACATCATAACACAAGACGGCGCAACGAAATGAAACTCTAAATGGCTTTGGTAGGCTACGAGATCTAGGTCTATATGCAAACGTGATCTGATCACCTTAGAAATATGAAATGAGAAACTACTACATCCAGCAATGGTATTACTAGTCACAAGTTCTGAGTAAAAGTTTAGTAAACCTGTGAGTTCACAACTTTGCGCTACCAAGTACTTTTTTAGGTATTCGGTAGCGATATCAGTCAAGTCTAATGTTTAATTTTTGCGCTAGATGCCACTTAGTATTCCATTAAATTCACGGATCAGGAAGGAAGTTTCAGTGGGGTTATATGAGACCTGTCAGGTATGCAGCAGCAAGAGAAGTTACACACATAATATCAGTGCTTGATAAGCTGATTGGATATGCAACATATCAACAAATTTTACGAATATTTTTTTTATTATTTATTTTCAGCTTGACAACTGCAATAAAAACTAATATATCACATACAAAATTGCGTACATTTGTGTCCTGGACAGTTTTAACACAAAAGGAAAAACAAGTTAACGGGTGAAGCTGGTAGGAGTCCCCAGCCTGAGTTTGGTCAAAATAGGTACATGTCATCGAATCAATGACTTTACAATCGCTGACAATTTCTGGGACACTGTAAAATCACTGGTTCACTCAACGTCATTGTTAAGCCACTTAAAAATTTAGTGACTTTATAAAGTCACTGCTTATAAGCATTTAAAATAAATAATTTTGAAACTACGAACAGCTGTTTTTGAGAACTAACTCGGATAAAACATTGTGGAACTGACCGACTCACCCACGGGTGGACACGGGTGGACAGACAACACTTTATAGTTCCGCGTCGACCTTTTTTCGGTTCGGGGGGCAAGGATTCTCTGTCCACAGGAACAATTTATAGTAACGGCACAGAATATTTCAATATTGAACCATTCAGATAATCAGCACTGTTGTTCCCAGTGCTAGTTTATCTTTGGACAAGTTCCATAGATATGTCAGTCTCTCGTAAACGTATAAGCCGTAATGAGATATTTACAGCATCTTAAAATCTACGAATTTGTCTACTATTTTAATTTGTTCTATAGTGAAATATCGCTTGTAAGATAACGTACGAGGCTGGCCAATTGTAAGCAAAAATAAAAGCTATTGCCTGGTTATACTGACATGACCTTGGAATGTATATATTTGATATTGTATTCCATTGCCGAAGCTTAACCAAATTGCTATATTAATTTCAACAAGCCAATTATTAATCTTAGGCATAGCAGGCACTTTCTGCCCAAAACCGAAACACCGCGAACAGTCCTTGTACACCAGTGTGACAAACAGTTTAGACAAAAATTATTGTAACTGAGATTGTTCGTACTAATTTAACTTAGCAGTACCTTTATCTGATCGTTTCTTTCATTGAATACAACGAAAAGATTTAAACAAATAACTGCACCAATGAAGCCCTCGAAAAGGCTTGCCAGTCATGAACCATCTATATTTAGGGCATTTGTATAACTTTCAACCAAACTAATGTACAATTTTCAATATCAGTTCCCCAAAGATGTATTTAGTTTTTTTTTCAAAGAAACAACACATTAAGTTATTGCACTAGCCGCTAACTATACATCACCGAATTACAAACTCTAAGGACTTGAACTATTCTAAATGCTATCTGCAAAAAAAAAAAAAAAAAAAAAAAAAAACACACGGCACACACTAGCGCGATTACGTAAGTGTGAACAACGGCAATCGCAATTAACATGAAGTGAGACAAGTCGTAAAAAACACGCTTAATTTAAGAAGAAACCAACAGAAGAAACAGGACAATTAACGTTAACATGCGTGGTGAAAACACCAATAAAATATGAATCCAGTTATTTGCAGCACACAGAAAACGTAACTATGATTTCTACGTGGTGAGAACAATTTAGATGAGCACACAAACTGACTGGGCAATTTTTATTTCGACATTTAAGCAATGACTTGTGCAATAAATTCCACCACAACTACAGGGAAATTTCTTGCATTCCAGTTGTGTCAAAAATATAGACCGACCCCTTAATAACGACATCCGAGATAACGCCACGCCGCTTATAACGACCAAATTATATCAACCCATACAAGCGTTTGCTGTTTAAAACCATCGGTTATAACGACATATTTTCTCAGTCCCGGCTATGGCGTTATAACGAGGCTGTACTTTAGATCTACATTTAAAATTTATATAACAATACCATCGTAACATAAGTCTCAAATTAAGCGGTTTAGTGCTACACAGAGGCAAGTTTTCAATGTCATTTTCTTGCGAATACTCTTAATGTAAGAGCATTGCAATTGACCTGACTGTAATGGAATAGTCCGCACCCTCAATCTACATCTAACTGCATATAAAGTTAAAAGCAGAGGACAGATCACTCGCATTTTTGTAGTTTAAAACATGACATCGCAGACTAAAACACTCATTTTATGAAAGACCCACACAATTAAAATTACAATTAGAGCGTTTGGCGCACCAAGTACTGGTGTTCACCGAAATATCGACAACATAAAACTACAGCCTCACAGAGACGCGATCCGCCGTGTAACGCCGATGCTCCATGAAATCGATGCTCAAGTCGGTTGGCGAAGTGCCAACTACTGCTACTTTCACCACGCTTTCCACAATTCTAATTGTTTTATATTTTAAAATTTCGACAAAAGCTAAGCTTCTCACGACACGTTTAATTCCATAGACAAAATTACATAAAAAATTTTACCACATTTCAAAATACTAGCACTGTTACTTACAATTTTCACGAATCCGAACAAAAATACAAAGTAGCACACCAAAATATGTGCTTTATCCACGTGTGGGATTTTTCAATAATGGACAAAATCATTCATTTTGTCATTATTTCATGAATTCGAATAAATAAACAACGATACACAATATTTTATACGTGTTCTATCCGTGTGTAAAATTTCGAAACAATTCGACCTATAATTTAAGAGATATAACCAGGACATGACGTTCCATTATTGAGACAAAATGACTGAATTTCAAAATACTGCCACTTTGAGAATTTCTCATGATTCCGAACAAAAACAATAATTGCACGCCTTCAATATGTGCTCTATCCGTACGTGAAATTACAACACAATCCAATTAAGTTTTGGAGATCAGCTTTTCAAAAAAAAAAAAGCTGTCATTTTGACATTTTTTTATCATTCCGATTAAAAACACGACGTTGACACTTTCAATATGTGCTTTATCCGCATGTGAAATTTAAAAACAATCCGACCTATAGGTTCGGAGATATAGCCCGGACACGATCTTTTCCATTACGCGGACTAAACTGTGTGAATGCCTATTTTTGCCAAATTTCAAATTACTGTCATTTTGACAATTTTTCATGAATCGGAATAAAAATATGATGACGTACACCTTCAATATATGGTCTATTTGTACTGGAAAATTTTAAAGCGGATAGGCGGATAAGCTTATAACTATATCCCTCCGTTACATAGGGGATAAAAGTTGTACTGTGTTACATCGCCAATTTTTTTATGGGAAACAAAAACCCAGATCTCAAGTTCAGATTCGCATCAAACGATCGCGACGATTTAAACTATATTTCACAGTACATTCTCCAAAGGGAGTCCACAAACATCAATAGAACGACACCATGGTGCAGTTGAAAAGGAAATTGCAGGACAATCTGCAAAAAGATATGCACGAAATGGCTACACACAATCCCACGGCTGCAACAAACATGGCAAGCTGTTGCTGTACAGTACACTTAGAAAAGCTTACATTTATTCACAAATATTAAATATATAATATCTAAAAACAGCAGACGTTATCATCTGAGTTCACCTATGAAATTAAAAAAAAACAAAACAAAAAAACACACACATGACGTGAAAAATTCACAAGGTGTATGAAGTATACCATCTGTGTAATAAAGGAAGGATATGAACAAAGTGCTGAATTTATGTTTAATCTCATAATGTACTCATTTTCTTTTTTCGATGGCATTTGTGGATAAAGGTGACAAAAATGTCTGAGTGACTGTAAGCAAAGCAATAATATTTCGAACTACCACCAGTAAGATATTTAATTCTATCTATAAAAATAGATGCTCCAGTTTTGCAACTTTATGACGTATTTCTGGCCGGTATGGGATTGAATAACCCGAATTTGCGCCGATCATCCAAGGTCGGTTCGAACCACAGCCCTAATTAATACTAGACACGAATTCCTCTGGTTTTTTTCTTATTCTTATATTCCCCATATTCCCTAAGTTGCCCATAACCCACATATCTTATGATATAAAGATATTTAGTGTAAGCAATTTTGTATTAGAAAGCATATATCTAGCCAAAAGTTTCGATAGCAACAAGTCCACTTCTAATACTGCCAGTGGCCCTATTCACAAACATTAACTGTACAGTTAACAAATTCGGTTAACTTCTCGTGTAGCAAGCATAACTTTTGAAATTTAATTGATGCATTTTATCTTTATATCAAAACAAATTGTTGTAAAAATAGATCACATCACCTATCATAGAATTCAAATTTAACACCCACTGAGGCTTTCGACCATCCCTTAAAAAAAGAAATCAGCTGATTTTCCTTGTGCGGTGCACAGTTAACTGCACTGTTAACCTTTGCCAATGCTGGGGCAAGGGTGCAATTTTTAAGCACGGTAGATTATGTTAATATCACAAATAGACCTCTTCAGGTGTCAGTGTGATATTTGCGTATATAGCGTGCATTATTTCTGGGGATTCCCCAAGAAACGAATCCCCTTTGGGTTGTTTCGAAGGAAAGACGGTATTTAGTGAGTGATCTCAGAGTCAGAAAGTCACAATGAGATTAAAAGTACACAAAGCCCCCACCCACAATATAAATTATATGATTTGTTGTTTATGCACCTTTGCAAGAGCCCGTAATACAACACCCGCTTCCCAAGCCGTTTATGACGTTTTACACAAAATTACACTGTGTCAATATTTATTAACTGGAGAATTTAAAATGACAATGACATGAATCTTCGTCAATGTGAGTGCTCCTGCTAAAAAAAAACATAGATTTCCTACACTAAGAATTCATTGCATGGAGAACACCAGGAGAACTGTACACATTTTTGCATCCATTCGATGTCCGAATGGTTACAACAGTCAGTTCAGTGAGCTCACGGATACGTCTCAAGATCGTCATATCTGTAGTCGGATACGTCCGGATTATTTCACGCTGAAACTCCTGACTTCAAATGTCACAATAAACCAGAAAACACGCGTTTTTTTCAGCAACTTTAGACCCAAATCAGAAATGGCCTGTTTTTTCGTTGCACACTTTAAAAGGCGATAAAATTCCTTTTTTTCCGTTAAATGAAATCTTCAAAAAAAAAAAAAAAAAAAGGAAAAAAAAAAGCCAAATTCAAAAGCGACTAAAAGGTACCAAGGCTTATGCTGGTACTCTCACCAATTCTACTTTTTTGGCACAAGTTTTTGTGTAAGTGAGTATGAAAAGAGAAAGTTCGCTTAAAAAAAATGATGTGTATCAACATATGTATGTTATGTTTTTTTTTTCTAAACTAAAGATGCACTGCATCCCATGATTTCTGCTGAAGACGACCACTATTATCTGTGCCTGGCTTTCTTTAGCAATTGATCTCACCCGTGTGTGCGTCAACACCTACGTGCGTCAAGCGGCCGAAACAAATGCTCGCGAATCAGGCTTTAAATGCAGCTACAAATGTTTATAAAGAGAAAGACAAAAAAAAAATATACAAATAATAGGAACATTCTAAATTATGGTATCTACAGCTGTCATGTTTGTTCTTGAGAAGAAGTCCGTTTGGTTTTCTTCTTGCCCGGAGAAGGACGGGAAGCGGTGCGGCGTTTGGCGAGTTGGTATTGGTGTTCCTTCTCCATATCACGCTCCGATAACGTGATCTTTGCACACTGAAAACCATCAAGAACAGATATTTCACTGTTCCACATTAGTTATAGTTTTGATTTATAACTATTATATTTATTATTCTTTTTTAACGAGCCTTGGAGCAAACATTTGGACAAATAATGAACATGATGAGTCATACCTTCTGCTTTAGTACGATGAAATTTCTTCCAATGAACCAATGTTAAATATCGGTCTTCCCTTATTAATAAACCCTGTTTGATTCACAACAATGCTTGGGGACTTAAGACTTATAACAGACCCAAAGTGTCATCCCCCTCCCTCCAAAAAATGAAAATTTACTAAGTCTAGCAAAGAGTGACAAGCAGACAGAGGCCCACCGATATCTAGTATGATTGGAAGACAGCATCATGCCCAAAAAAGGAGGACAAAAGCCAAAGTGCCATCCCCCTCCCACTCCTCCTCCAAAAAAAAAAAAATATGAAAATTTACTAAAGTCTAGCAACAAGTGTCAAGAAGATAGAGGCCCACCGATATCTAGTATGATTGACAGAGAGCATCAGGTCCAAAAAAGGAGGACAAAAGCGACACACCTCTCTCACAAGGAATTCCTCTTCCATGTACTCACGAGGAATGTGGCGTATTTTCTCCAGCGTCTCGTACAGACCCGGGCACTCGGCCAGCTGTTGGTTGCTGCCCAACACGCTCTTGAACAGCACCAGGGCGACGCGGAACATCACTTTGACACCTGCCGGGGAGGGCAGCAGGCAGCTTTACTCAGTGTATTTAATATTTCAATTCATTGAAAGAAATAAAATATATTCGTTAATAGAATTCTAACATTTCTACAAAACTCTATTTCTACATCATGCATGTATTTTTCACTCTTATTATTTTTTATTTACTAAAAATTTAGATAGTTATTTGGTGAAGCTTTCACTGAGCAGAGTATGAAATGAACCCGTTTGTCAACTATAATAACTTAAAACTGGTCCCCTCTTTTCTCCTCACCTTCGCAGAAAAACATGTCCCACACCCGTAATACTGAAGTCCAGGGCAGCGTGCGCGTAAAGACGCACATGAACCACTCCGTCATATACAAGATCGGATCCACTTTCAATTTTTTCTGCAAAGGAATGAAAAAAAAAAAACAACTTTCAAAGCTCAGAATCACTAAAATGCATCACCACGCATGCGCGAACACACCACACACAAAATAGTCTACTCACCAAAGTACCGCTAACTCTCTTACTTTTTTTTTTATTTACTTGACAGCCTGTTGTATTTCAGGTGTTAGGCCTTTCTGAAACCACTTACTAAATGTTTATACGTGGGGTAACACACTTTCTTTAACAGCCCAAATAAGACATCTCCATCAATCTGCACTGCTTCCTACAAATGTAAAAGAACACAATGAACCAGCCACTGTACCAATCACTGGACCAATCACTGTACCAACCACTGTACCAACCACTGAACCAAACACTAAGCAACACTAAAATCAAATTGAAAACGAGCAGAAGTTTCAATAACTAGCCCTAAAAAATATCTCACCATTCTGACTCATTTACGGGAGTAATAAAAAATTAATTTATGGTTTACCACAGAAAAAAACTGATTGAACATCTGCAATTATAAATAGATGCAATCAATGATGTAAACAAACAGTGACCCAATGGTGTCGGGAACTATTCTGTGGCTAGTAACAAGAATTTGCTTGGACAGAACATGAACTTACGAGGCCAGCGCTGTAGTAGCCCGGCAGATACTTATCACATATGGCGACTAGACACCAGAACGCTTGTTCGGCAGGCATGTGCATCAACAAGACAGCTGCAATGGGTGCCTGCGCCTGGCAGTACCTGGTAACATGTGATATTTCTTTTTCTTTTTTTAACCCTTTTTTGCTCAGGACAAATCATTTTAGGGGTTGGGGTTAAATCGCCCCAAAAGTAATATCATCAAAAATATAAATTGTTCAATATATAAAACAGCTAAAATCAACATCGACCAACATAAAAACATAAACAAAATATAAATTAATTCAACCCAAGAATAGTAATAATGTTCATAAACTGGATGAAAGTTTTACTGAAACAACAATTAGCTGGGAAAAAAGGTTCTACGCACCCATCTTTAGGGTTGTGTATGGAGTAGGCTTTGAGAACACGGAACAAATCTTCCTGGCCGCCTCCCGAGCTCCGCATAAACATCTCATGAAAGGGGAACTGTCGGTGGAGATCCTTCTGGATGTCATCTATGCATCTCTCATCGCCGTCCTCCATTAAATAACGCTGCCAGAAGAAGACAGAAAACAAGAATGTCAAGGGGCATTGTGACCAGCTGAGATCTAGTGAATCAAGTATCAATAGCCTTGTATGGTCGCCAAAAGCTAACGCTGCCAGAAGACAGAAAAAAAACCACCACGCGTGTAAATTTGAAATGCTCTCTAGGACTAGTTTTGAGATGTGTCCCAGAAAAAGCTTCAACAACTCATCGTCGAGAGGTATTCGAAAAAAAATTAAATAAGCCATCCGAAACATTAAAACAATTATAATAATAGAAAACAATTTTTTAACGAGTACACGCAGTTGATTAATTCTAAAACATCACGCCAAAAACTATGTAATACCTCAAAACCACTAACTACAATGATTTTATAACCTATTGTGCAATTTTTCATTCTGCCCTGCCTACCTCAAAACGGCCTTTGTTTCCCTTTTGTTCCATGAGGAATTTGCTTCCACACAAGTACTGCCACGCCCTCGCCCTCAACGAGCTGGGGATGCCCTTTCTGCACCGTTCTTTTACCTGCCCATTCAATAAGAAATTAAAAAAAAAAAAAACAATGACAGTTTTCGGTATTCAAGGCAAGCTGGCCATTTAAGCGGAATTAAAGGCCACTCAGCAATAACACTGTACATATGCAGTTAACTTTGCATCAGAACAGATTCTTTAGGCTATTTTCTGAAATGCAGTTAGTAAAAGAAATAAACGTCGCAAAATTACCAAAGTGCAACAACTTAGGACTACAACCATCTAATATCATATTTATATATGCTTAAGTCAGGGACGAGTTGTCGACCTGAACGATATATAAACGGACGGCTCATTTATCTATTGTGCAAAATTGTGCAAGCGCGCTCACAAAAGGATTAGGCGAAAAAAATGGGCAAAAGTAAACATGTTAATTGCATTAATTAATTAATTAATTACATGCGTACCTTTTTAAATCGTTTGCTCATCCACTTTTCCCAGTTTTCAAACATATCTATCCATTTTAATTCTCTGCGATGTATAACGTGGTGGGGGATGCTCGTCTCTCTTAGTGGCAAACGAGCAAATAAGATAAAAATAAATAGATTAAAATCTCTTCGAAATCCATCAGTCTCAACAACCGAACTATAAATAATAATAACAAATAAATAGATCTTACAAATTGTAAGGGATTGTAACTTAAAACTTATAAACATAACTTATTCACATTATCTCTGAAATTCACATGGTTTATGTTTTTAGAAAACGGCACTAAATTATCAATAACTAAAAATACTACAGATCTAATCCATAACATACTGCCCTCCAAATGCATGGCAGTAAAAATATCTCAAACAATGCCACGGATCTGTGCTTCGAATTTCTAAAATGCTCGGCGTTGAAGGAAAAAAAAATGTTATTGAGGTTACGGCCATAAAAGTTCAACTTACCCATCAGGGTCTGTATATTGATCGCCGCCGACAAAACCATATCGATCCATTTTCTGTGTTGTTACGTAGCCATTTTGTTGTTTGCCTGACGCTGTGACGTTACCGACGTCATCCGGGTCGTCGTCGCTGTCTGCGTCACCACTTTCAACATGGCTGAACATCTTTGCTTCGTATTCTCGTTCCAATTCAGGTATAGCTTGTGCCATTTCCTTAGCAGTTCCACTTCATTTACTTTTTTATCTGTTGCTTTACCCCTTTTCCATCTAAAGATAATAGTCTTGTTTGCAAAGTTGAACGCACTTTAAAAGTTTTCACCGTATTTTTTATATATATATATTCAGGTGCATTTTGCTCGTACGCTGCATTCGTAGAATTTTCATCTCCAAATCAATCAAGCCTGAAACAATGTTAAAACCACAAAATGCTTGGAATGTGATTTGACCTATTTTCTTTTTTTTTTTTTAGCTGGGAAAAGTTAGTTTATGAATAATACTTGAGCAAACGCGTGAGAAATTATAGTTCGAAGATGGCTATTGTAGCACCTTTTTTTTAACCTTGGCACTCAAATTTTTGCACAGGGCAACAAATATTAGGTCGGTAAAAATAGTAATGACGTCGTTCGTGAGACCATCCTATTTTTGAAGTCTTACTCTCTGTATAAAGTTTACATGTCTTTCTAAAGATGACCATGATACGTAACACTTACCTTAATCCATAATTAAACTGAAAACTAGTTGCCAATGCGGCTACAAAAATAGCTGGGTTGCATATATTACGCCAATACCTCCAAATTTAGTCCTGAATAATTACCCTAGCCGGCCACCCCGGTTAAGGTCATTCGGGACTGGGACTTTCAACACCGAGGACTGCAAACCACTGCTGGTATCGCCTTCCATCGGCATTTAATAACACGCATTATGACGAGGTGATCAATATGTCTTTACATACTGATTAGTGTATGCTATTTGAGAAAAAAATACAATACGAAGTTGCCCATTTCTTACGAAAAAGTAAAATTTGATTTACCAGTGGTGCAGACTTACCGGCAGGCAACCCTCGTATATGTTTGCATAATTTATAATGAAATGCAGCATTTGAACCTTATAACACAGCGAATTGACCCCTGAGGACTGAAATGTGGAACGCGATTTTACACTTTGGGATTAGTTTTACACTTTGAGGAGGTAGCTTGAAAACAAAAAAAAAAAAAAAAAACTATGGTAAGACTGTAGCTCTAAAGAGTGCTCTTTTTGTAACTAAAGAGTTTCTCCCCAGGCTGGGACAGAGTTGCGAGGGAGAGCAGACAAAATTGTTACAAAAGAGCACAAATGGTGACCATAAATCCTTAAAATCCGACTCCACTAAATAAGTCAGGTGCAAATGTGCAACACTTTCGATTCAAATAACTATGCGACATTTGACAAAAGAAAATTCTTTCAGCCACGGAAGATGTCTTTGTCATTTTACCATGATTTCACATTTCACTCCCCCACCCCCGTATACTCGTACTGACTAAAACGGTGGAACGGACTTAAGGAGTCGGAACTGGAGCCCTCGTACACTGTACTCCTGCTCTAAGAAGCGGCTCGCCACTGAAGGATCGGCTACTGTCAGAAAGATATACAACAGACAACAATTGGGACATAATGATGGAATTTTAATGATTTTAGGGAAATGGTGACTGAATTACAGGGAACAAATATATACCATTGACTGAGAAGGTCGAAACGAACACGTTTAACACAAAACACAGCAAATTCCTGGTATATATATAATAAAATGCACAACAGTATAAAAACAAAGTTTGGAAAATCAAATGTCGGTCTGCACGTGAACCAATCACCAACAGCGATAAAAATGATGCAGAACCAATATGGCGACAGTCCGCGATCAGCCAAAAAATTAGCAGCACAAACGATGTCGCAGGACCAAGACAACGACACAAAAAACAACTAATCTGACTACTTTTGATTTGTGAACTTCTTGAACGACAAATGACACTTTCAATTTTATCTTACAGTATTATGAAACACCAAGTCCGTTGTTCTAAGGATATCCAATAGTAAAATGAGTAGGTTTCAGCCTCCTTACATCAAATTTCTCATGAGCCAAACCACACTTTGGGCGTTCCGAATAAATGTCCAAAAATTCCGCGTTCCGAATACAAACTAACCGGGTTAAAAATGAATCAAGAGAGATTTCGTCAAAATGTCAAATTTCCCTTGCACCAAAGAACAATCATATTTTTAACAACCAAAATGCTATTTTCAAAATTTTGAGTTAAAAAAAGTTTTAAGTTTGTTTCTTTCATGCTCTGGGTATGAGCTATTATTGCTATAGCTCTTCTATATTTCTCCTGTCATTTCTTTTATTTTTACCTGGTTCTATTGCATTCGAAATTCAAAATTCTTGCGCATTTGATTCGAAACACCCAGTGTGATTAGGCCTATCATCCATCCCACTTTACGCTCGGGGCCTTGTACGTTATCTGAGTAAGAGCTGACATGGCTCCTAGAGGCGGCATGCTACGCGGTTTCCACGCACTTCTCTGACAGAGAGCTATTAATACGATGTTATAAGCCAATTCGCACTTTTGACTTTTGCCGAAAAGTTTTTGCCTTTCGGCTGAATTCAGGTGGGATAAGGATATAAAGAAATGATAGAGAAAAAAACGGCAAAAATCAACAAAAATTCCATTTTGCCAGAAGTATAGTCATATGTTGGTTATTAAAGGGACTGAATGTTATCAAAAATAGTTTTTAAAAGATTATATGATGGCTTATAACTTTGAAAGTATGCATGTTGAGAGAAAATTAGGATTTTGATGTTTTTCCCTTATAATTTCTTTATAATTTATCCCCCAACATTTTCAGTCGAAACAACACCTCCACCGGAAAAATCCGAAAGTGCGAATTGGCTTACTTAACTCAGAGCTACCTGTACTTGTCAACTTGAAATAACATTATAATGACGTGTAGTTACCAGTCGTGCCATAATATACTTGAAAACTAACTTATCGGCATGCCCTACTGATTTAGACTATGCCGGGTACATTTCCAACTGCATAAACTCATATTTGGATGGAATGGACGAACATAAGTGACTTCCTACTTTGAAAATCGGCTACACCTTAATTTTGTACGTGTGAAACAAGTTCTGGCCAAGTCTAAAATTCATCTCCCATGTGCAATACAGTTCAGTTTGATTTTCAGATCAACATTTCTTAACAATTTGTTATATTCATAACTTAGGTTTTACAGTAGCAGTGTTTTTATTTATGTTTTATGCTCCAGATTCCCTACTTTGAGAACTTAATTACAGCCAAATTTTATTGCAAACTTACTTCAGGTTACACCGGAAGTCTTCAGTCAAATAGTGATTGTAACCGCAGATAATTGCTTCTTGACTTGCATAGCAATTAAAAACTCAGACAAAAAAAAAAAAAAAAAAAAAAAAAAAAAAACTTCTAAGAGGTTTGCTAATTTCCCCTGAGATGTTTGCTACTTGTCGACTGGTAATATTTTCGGTGAAATGTACCCAGTGAGTCACGATTTTTACTTCAATTAGCTTTAAATTTATTAAACGCATATAAAAACTGTCCTGCTCTTTTTTCCTACGAGTCATACGAAAGATGTAATTAGCAAACCAGCTGAGCACTTTAAAGTATATGTTTTCCAAATGGTTTAGAATATGGATCGATATATCTTTTCTGATTTCCAGTTGAGCTACATCGGTTAGTGTTATTGAACAATCTTTTAAATTACATAGAAGTTACCAGTAGGTGCTTTAGCGGTATGTTATTAGATTATTTAGAAGTGAGATTTGTAAAATGTGAATGAAGTGTTTTGTTGACTAGTTACTGTCCTGGTTTCGGTAAACGAAATGTGGTGTTACCAACGCAAGAGTGAATACTATTGCCAAGGAATTCATATAGTTATATACATCCCAGATCTGGAAGCCGCAGCTGTTTCACAGCCGAATTTCCATGCAAGTAACCTCAGCAGATCATAAGCTCATGTCCTAATTTTACCTATTCATTATTGGCTTGAACATTCAGAAAAATGTTTTTTTTTTTAGAATTAGAAATGTTAGATTGGTCTTCAAACGTTTTCTTTTACAATTAACAATTCTTCTGTTGTTATATCACTACCCAAGAAAAAAAAAACTTTTTTTAATTCCACCAAAATATGAATTTGCATACTTTTTAGTTTTAATTTTAGACCGGAAAATAACATTTTCTCCAACCAACCTTCCGGGTCATGAACACAACAATCAGAAACACAGTTTTCTTTAAAACACCATGAAATTATTTTAGGGGTTTTTATTTAATGCTAAAATCATTAAAATGTCCAATTGATATTTTGTTCAACCGCTAAAATTTCGTCCAGACACAAAAGAATTATCAGCTATTTCGACTGATGCTGTCGTGCACATTACATTTTCAAATGATAACACCGGATAAAAAATAGCGATTCTTCATTATATATTGTGTCTTCCACCTGAAGGTAAAATTTTAAGGTCTATGACAAGCAATTTATTTTTTTTAATTTTAAATATAAATTTTGCAATTTTATAATGGACATTGTATCACTAACATGTCTTTACACATGGCGACTTTAAATCAGCCATCGTTGAGAAATAACAACTTGCATAGTTATACCAACTGGATGTGTATCACCTACATAGACAAGAGTCCATCAAGTTCAGAAAAGTTTTATCAGTTCTCCCTCGGAACGAATGCACAAAAATGTAAGAATTATGTTTATGGAAAATATGAATTGAAGTAAAAGTAAGAGAAAGTTAGCCCACTCTTTTAAATATTAAATGTAAATTTACAGTCACATTTATTTTCATGTATCGTTCCTAACAACAAGAAAATGTATAAAACCTATAATAAATAACAACGTCTCTTCAACATTACTATTTGATCATGCACAAACAACCAATATATACAGAGTTTTACCAACACATTTTATCAGATTACGGATACTGCAAAGTAAAAAAGTTTTCAATGCGATCGTTTTATCTAACAGCCAACTTTAGGGGCTGTTCAGTATATTGTATAGTGGACCTTTTTGTTCCATTTTAATATTAAACAGATTCATACAATACTTCTAACAAATATGACAACATATACAATGGTGAATTGAGGTACGTTATTCATTAAATAATCATTTTACAAAACTTCTACAAAACTTACCTTAGAATCAGTTTTTGTAACCTAATTGATGCTTATTTGAGAAGCATATATATCAGTAGATCTAAGTGTCAACAATCGGGGACCTTCTGCTAAAGAATTTGGTGTTTGTATTTCTTTATGTAGGTTTTTGCTACAGATAACCATAAAAATAAACAATACACCTTGCAATAAAGAGCATGCCACTAAAACGTATAGAAAAGCTACCGGGCTAATGTTTGCAAACAGTAAACCGACCAGACATGGAATGCTCATACTGCCAACGTAAAGTGAGATATGTAGGACAGAGGAAAGCCATTCAGGGACGCGAGATGCGGACTGAACAAACATAATATATAGTCCAAGCATAGGAGACAACGCCATGCCAGTTACAAAAGAACATATATACCGAAATAAACCATGGAGATGGTATGTGCATACGAATACGAAATTTGACAATGTAAGTAACGTTATTAAAAACCCTAAATAACGTTTAAGTGGAAAACGATTGGCACCAAGAAAAGCTATCAAACGTCCAATAGTTTCTCCAAACCAAAATAAAGTTGCTGCCCATGCGATTGATGAGTAATTCGAGCCAAGATGTTCCACGCCAAAAGCAATTATCCACCCACCGTAGGTTGCTTCAATTCCTCCAATGAATATTCCAAAGCAGAATGCTAAGGCTGCCAATACATAAGGAATCTCTTCCTTTTGCATCGCTACGTTTTCTTTCAACATCGCTGTCGATTCTTTCCTAAAATCCGATCTGTTTTCTGTTCTAACTTTCTTGTCGATCACTGATGCGATAACATAAAATATCGCTGCTATTAATAAACCAGTTACCGGAATTAAGAAGGGAACAAAAGCAGGTGGTATCACATCTTTATTACTTGCTCTAATGTTGCAATCTGTATGTGTATCATCTGTGGTAAAGTTTTCTGTGGTAGTTTTGAATCCAACAGACTTGTCAGGAGGACGAAAGTTGCCCCTTCCTAAAGTATCTTCCGAATTATTGAACCCCACGAGGGGCAGCTCAGAGATATGAAAAACTTCGTCTTTTTGCTTTGGAGGATCGGCCAAGAACTGACCAACTATGTAAGGAGTGACAGTAGCACCAGCGGAATGTACGAATACGAAAAGTTGTAAATAGGAGCCCGCATTCTCTTTCCAGGTTTGTAAGAGGTAAGGTATTGCCCCTCCTGAAATTGTGCAATAAACATAAATGATACTATATCCAGCCAAACTGGCACCACAACAAAAAATTGCATGATTTAAGCTTGGAGTCGTTACTAAAAAGTTAAAACCGATAAAACAAACACAATATATATTGCTCAGGAGGAAACAAAACCTGTTTCTGCGCGTCACCTGTGAGTTTTCTGTTCAGTGTACAAAATGAAAATTATATTTTAAACAAAGAAACTGCAAAAATTACTGAGGAGCATTTCTAACTCAAAGTTTTGTTTCGTATTTCTAACCAGTAGTTCCAAATTTTACCAGCACACATTACAAAAATGATTTAAAAATGGGATAATTTGCCAAATGTCTTTTGTCAGAGGAAAATTGTTATGAAACTAATTATGAAGTAAACATATGGAACTGCTTTGAGAGTGACATAACCATTTAGCCGATTCATACGACTCATTCAACGTTGAAAATAGAAGACAGAAAACAGTTTTATCTCTTGGTCGACAACCTCGAATCGAGAGAACCGAATCTTCCCCAAGCCGAACGTTGATGACTTTGGTCAGCTTCTACGGGTTCCCTGAGTATTTTACATTTACAATTTTATGAATCCTTTTTATGCCATTTTATTAGCTGGGGAAAACCAAAATTATATATTCTATCTTTGTGACTTCCTTAATTTGCGAGTAACGTCTAAACAAATTAAATACATATATATGAAACTACAACCTAAGTTTGAAAAAATACCCCTGGAGAGCAATTATACCTCCTCCACAAAATCCATAGCTTAGTCCATGTATTCCGAAGGCAATGGCCAGCATGGAAAACGATGTGCACCAAGGTATGTACAGGTCCACCAAGCCCAGGATAAGCAGCGCTGCACATAAAGCATACTCCACGCGTAAAGTTGCTAGTCTACAAAATGAAAAAGAAAATCCTGAAACTAAGATTAAAATAGCAGCTTTATTGCTACCTTTCAATCACCTGGAGCTTATTTTTCGTTGTTTTCGAACAATGTCGCAAATAACATGCAGACAGAGACATTGAAATGTACGAGAACGCAAACTCCATTACTATAAATAGACACAGCGATGTACACTGGTGTGCTGAGGAAACTTGACGAATACGTATCATGTAAATTCCTCAAATAGAACACTTCAGATGCACATGTTTCAAACAACCGCAAAAAAGAACACTATTAAATGATTTTTATTAACATAACAAACACAGAAAACAAATGAAACACTGGAAATACAGAAGGTGCTAATGTCAGTTCTAATAGAGAGATTGTAAACGTCAACACTTCAAATTCAAATTTGGTAAACATCTCAATCATAAACAAGTGAGATTTAAATATACACATTCTAAACATACTTCCGATAAACAAGCGCCAGAGGTACCTGTAATACAGGGCAATGAGCACGTTACCCGAGACAAGGCCAACCGACATAAAGAGAAACAGGGATGAGATTTGTTCAGTGCTCGATGCAGTCTGATACTGAAGCTGTAACAACGTCGCACCTACTATGGCCTTAAGGATACCCTGCAACAAACGTCTTTGTTACAGAACTTGACTAAATCTTCTTTAACTGTTATATGACATCCTTTTCTTTCTATTCTTTAGGTTTTGTTAAATTGATTCCTGAAGGTATATGTAACAAAGTCACACCATTCACACACACACACTACGTCAAAATGGCAATGATAATTAATCCTGTTGAGGCTGATGAGTGGCACACTGTGTAAAATACATAAGGTAATGAAACTGTCTGATGTCTTTGTATTTTATCTGATATTAATTATTGCTTGAATTCTTATTGTTACTGATGAATTTCGAGAGAAGTTCTAACTGAAAATTAGATACAGAAACTGATTCACTTTACTTTGAAGTTGAATAAAATCGAATTCGAATAAAAGCAATTAAAAACCAAACATAAACACCTAACGACATAAAATATTTTAACTGTTATTTAATTCAAGTTTCGTATGATCTTTTTGCGTCAAACATGCAAAAAGTTAAAATTGGTGTGTAAGTCGTGTAAAACAGAATGATTTTGTTTGTTTGTTTATTGGTGTTTTAAGTCCCTTTCAGCGATCACGTCGCTATATCAGGACTATCCTGCCACAATATACTGACATGGGCCATTCCAATTTGAATCCCTAGTGGGATCATAATTGAGTACACAGCTAATAGCACGAGCAGGATTCGAACCCGCACCGGCAGTACACCCAAGAATTTAAGGTGAGTGCTCCACCAACTGAGCTACCCGATCATATACGTCCACGTCTTAATTGTCGACCCGTGCAGGATTTAGCATTCAAGATACCCCGCTCTTACACAAACCTACCCCCAGGAAAGATGTGTTATGAGCGGTGTATAATCAGATTCCTTAATGTGATAATTTCATGGTAAAACAATGACAAGCTCGAGAATTCAACGACACATTACGGGCACTTCAGTGTTATACTTGGTGGATTCGCAGCCAAGAAAACAACCACATAGAATGTGGTTATAAGCCAGTTAAAATTTAAGACCCCTTCGACCAATAAAGCAGCATATCTTGCTCATTCCATCACAAGCTGGTATCCAGGGCATGTAAAGACAACCATCTCAGGTTCTGATTGTAGTAAACAGCTCTAAAGCTACCTTTACCTGCGATTCAGTTCACACAACCAAAAAGTAATAAATGCGCATCAGATGACGCACCTCGGTGGGAGAAGGGGGAGGCATTTTGGTGCCAAAATGGTGAGCTGCTTCTCATAACACAAGACATCAGAGGACCCACTTTAATAGCGAAAAAATGCTTCTGCAAACAATGCTAATCTATACAAAATAGCTCCTGCATATAGAACATCTTGGCAACCGAATCAAGTATGCGGTGAAAAAAATCAATAGCTAGACCTGCTTAGACCTGTAAATAAGATAACAGCATTCCATGACCTCGTAGATAAAGACTTCATCATGCACCACAACTGACACTGACCTCTGACTGAGTGGCATGTTACGTAACAGCCGTAGATGAGAGACGCACAAAAAGCTCATTACAAATAGCAAATGGACCGACAGTAATGTTGTTACTGTTTTAAAGCTTTCTAAAGAATGCAGAAACACTCGAGAATCTTCTTGAAAACGCTGAAATCCCCAGCGTAGTTAACACCTATGCTTAATTAACAAAGAAGCCAAAAAATAGGGACTTTCTATACAAGTTTAATAATGTTTTAACAAAACCGTGCGACTTATCCGAGGAATAACTATACCAAATTTAAAATTGATCCGACTTTCGGATGTCGAGATATTTTGCTTAACAGATAATTTTTTACCCGTCAAAAGTTGAAAAAGTTGTCTGACTGAACCAAGGAATGTCCATATAAAATTTTAAGTCGATATGACTTTCCGTTATCCAGTTATATTATGCATACAAGATCTAGTTCAAAATATATACATATTTTACGCGATGTCATACGCCGCATTCATTCGTTCTACTCGCGAAAATAAATTATAGTTTCTTTCGGACCTACCAAGCAAAAATCCAACCACGTTTCAACTTTCTGCGAAGTTCAGCAGCTGAGAAATTTTGCACACAAGATTTTTACGTAAGGATGTCATACAGCTGCCCTAATCAAGTGACATGCGTGAAAAGTTGAAAGAACCGTCCGACTGACTCAAGGAATACCCATATAAAATTTGAAGTAGATAGGACTTACCGTTATTGAGATATTTTACAAACAAGATCTTGTTCACACAAGAGCACCGGAACGCTGCAAATCCCCTCGCTCTTCACACGTTTTCACATGAGGAATAAATCTGTATCGGATTTGAAATGTGTGTGCTTACCCGTTCGGGGGAGTTGTGCATACAAGACTTAGGTCATATAGCCTTTATAGCCGAAAAAAAGCTCAGTTTCGACCTCAATTTTGGCTAAATAAATGAAAAATCGGACAAACTGAATAAGAGGTGAACAACTACAATACATGAGGAATAAATCTGTATAGGATTTGATATGTGTGTGCTTACCCGTTCGTCGAAGTTGTGCATACAAGACTGAGATCATAGAGCCTTTACAGTCGAAAATTACGAGGTGCACAACTACAATACATGAGGAGTAAATCTGTATAGGATTTGAAATTTGTGTGGTTACCCGTTCGGAGAAGTTGTGCATACAAGACCACTACTCAAAAGCATGACGGACGGAAGGACAAACCAAATCCTATACCCCCTTCGCCAACAAAGTTGGGCGAGGGGATGAATATATTCGTATTTTATGTGATGACGTCATACGCCATATTCGTTCGTTCTACTCGCGAAAAAATTTTATCTAGTCTTTCGGACCTACCAAGCAACAATCCCACCAAGTTTCAACTTTCTCCGATCTTCAGCAGCTGAGAAATTTCACACACAAGATTTTTACGTAATGACGTCATGCAGCTGCCCAAATCATGTGACATGCGTGAAAAATTGATGGAACTCCGACTGACAAAAGAATATCCATAAAGAAGTCGATAGGACTTTCCTTTATCGAGATAGTTTGCACACAAGATCTTGTTTAAAATATATACATATTTTACGTGATGACGTCATACGCCGCATTCGTAGTCTTTCGGACCTACCAAGCAACAATCCCACCAAGTTTCAACTTTCTCTGATGTTCAGCGGCTGAGAAATTTCGCACACAACATTTTTAGTAATGACGTCATACGCCTTCCCTAATCACGTAACATGCGTCAAAAGTTGACAGAACCGTCCGACCTAACCATGGAATAAATCGACCAAGTTTGAAGTCGATCCGGCGTTTCGTTCTCGAGATATTTTGCACACAACATTTCGTTCACAACAGACTGACACACACACCCCACACACGCACGCACATATACACACACAGAGAGAGAGAGAGAGAGAGAGAGAGAGAGAGAGAGAGAGAGAGAGAGAGAGAGAGAGAGAGAGAGAGAGAGAGAGAGCGTACAAACGCACGCACATATACACACACACAGAGAGAGAGAGAGAGAGAGAGAGAGAGAGAGAGAGACAGAGAGAGAGAGAGAGAGAGAGAGAGAGAGAGAGAGAGAGAGAGAGAGAGAGAGAGAGAGCGTACAAACACTATATGTCTCTCCTTGGTCGGGGAGACATAATTACTGCATTGCACGTAGGTCATTTTAACGATTTATTTTCATCTGAATTCAAGTGTCATTTTCTAAATCACTTTTGAAAATCTGTGAAATAAATCTTCTTTTTGTTTACGTTTTCCGCTACATATGCATATCTAAATCGGTTGAAAACGGCTTCACTAAAATACTGTAATTGGCCGTATCTTTGCTAACGAAAAGAATTTCAGTCAGAATTACAACTTCAAATGAGAGTTGGCCTGAACGGGAATTTCCCTACACGGGGTGCCGGCGTTTTAACTATTCCTCAATTTGGTCAATGCAGTAGCATATGCTTACTCTGCAGGGAAGGACTCCGCATAATTGTGATATCAGGATCGTCGCATCAATGAATTTCTGATTGCAAGCAATTTCGATACTGCCACACATTACATCCCCCCCTCCAGTATCGACACAGTGACTTTTTACACTAAGGAAGTGTCACTTTCCTAGTGTTACTAAGTTCTTATTGGAAAGCGAAGTTTTTTTATTTTTATTTATTTATTTATTTATTTTTTTTTTTGCTGTTCAAGTCGTCTGTGAAATTAAAAAAACGCGAATAGCTGGAAAGTCGAAATTTTACATAAACACAGGTGGGTGCGGGGGAGGGATCCATTCTGGTGCTGTGATTTTGTATAAAATATGTGGCGCATTGCATTAGGTTAGTTGGACGGTTAGGTGAGCAAAAACAAGAGGGCTGGGCTGTTTGTTAGCCAGACAAAACAGTTAAAATGAGCAGTTATTTATTAACTTGAGTACGCGCTGTAATATCATTTTAAAGGTAAAATTATAGAAAATACATATCTAGTGATCTTTTTCAGTTTATATTCTGAAGCATTCTTTCAAATAAATTATTTTTTAAGAGCGCTTTTCAGAAAAATTTTTAATAGTTTTTTTTTCAGCTTGTAAATTTTCTAAGTAGTTTTTAGAGTGGTCCATATTCTACTAGCTTTGAAGACCAAGAGCCTCTTTTCTTCTTCCCTGTACCCACTTGTTTAATTTAGTGCATTGTAATATCAGTTGTTTTATTTTATGTCAATGTTATCAATGTAAAACGTTGTTTCGTTTCCAAGTGCATCATTTAGCTTAGAAAAAGCGAAGTGTCACTTTAGTTTAAAATTTAATTGTGTGCATGATACATTATAGTTCACATAGCCTTTTAATGAAATGGTATGATTTATGGAGGAATAAATCAAGCGATTCTCGCAACCTTGTATGTTCAAAAGTGAATTCAAAGATGTAAATGATGGGTTATGACGTCAGCAAACAGCTGCCACACACCTCTTCGGTTTCTAATGCTTTCATAAATTGTTTTTCATCTCTTAACCATGGCATACAAACAAAAATAAAAAAATATCACACAGAAAAACCAACACAACTCGATTTTTTTTCCTAAAAACAAAATAAACTTCATATTCATTTTTTAACCAAGAGTAGGGTAAAATATAAAATACAGACATTTCTCGAATAGCGATTAGAAGCCAAACAACTTCACAGCAAACATTAAGACGTCAGAATGACGTCGGGTCGACGTCGTGACCCGACGTTTCCGACGTCGGACTGGCGTGCCGGTTTTAGTTGTATATGAAATGGAACCGACGTCGGTTTTTCAGCGTCAGAATGACTTCGGGTTCCGACCTAAATCCGGCGTCGGAATTAAGTTGGTTTTAGGTTGTATATGAAATTGGAACCGACGTCGGATTCCGATCTGAAACTGACTAGAGTTATATAATTTATAGATAATTAATCATTCAACTGCTGTTGTGAAATACATACGAAGGCATTTTCCATGTACATTTTTACAATCTAGGAACAAAAATACCGACGCGATCAAAATTCTCAAATTTTCATGCGAAAATTACGTTTTTTCTTCCTCTTTTTCAAAATGACTTCCATTTCCGGTGAGCGATAATAATGTTCATCATTTTTTGGTCGTTTTTGCAACGTCGGAATGACGTCAGAAAACCGCCGTCGCCTCGACGTCGGAATAAAGTCGGGTTTTGGGGTAATAGGTCAGAATATGGTTGTGAAGTCGTCGCGACCAAAATCCAACCTTTTTTCAACCAAAAAAGACGTCGGTTGTTTGCTGGGTTATAACCAGAGAACAGAACTTTGCTCTCGATAACCTCGTTGAAATTACTCATTTGTTTTTAGATCCAGGTGTAATTTGTAATACGTGGTCCTTACCTGACTGAAAACAGCAATACACGGAGCTATAGTCCTCACAGAAGAAATTAGCCCGCATCTTGTGCCCACTTCTTCGCTGTGGGGATGAAGAGCTTGTGTCCTGCCCTTTTCTTTTCTTTCCATGGTATCCTTTAAGAAACTCATTTTGTTTTATTTTTTTTTTTTACTTATTGACCATTTAACGGAAACATTTACGTAAACAGAGGCAACAATTTGCACTCGCATCCAAGTGATAATAAAGAGTCACTTACCATATACCTGCCGTCTGCTATGTTCCTACAGAAGTCTAGACAAACATTTATATATTTATCCAGGATTCTAAACTTCTCGACACTCGAGTTGTAAAGTCTAGTCACACGTTAGTTTAAGTAGAGCGGAAGGAGACCGGAATATATCCCCGGGCCCTAATCCCATACGATAAACACATGGGCCGATTTCCAAACGACAATACAATGTTGCACTGGAAATATACATATATATATGTCTCTGCCAAATATGCATAAATTACCTGGGCCAAATGTGTATAATGTAACAGTATCGTATACCTCTCGGCATTGTTCTGATTGGTTGATTACACACCGTGCTTATGCTTTACCCCCTTCATAGAGTATGTTTTTCTGTTCTATCTTTTTAGTATTATATTTCTGTATCCATTGTTATTTTGCTGCTATATTGGCTAGTCGGCAAGGTTGTACTGGGTAGGTGTGAAATCAACCCTGCGATCTTTCCGCATTGTTTCCTTTTTTGTGGCGCAAATCACAGCTTTTGTTAGCACACAGATGCATTGCATTATGTATTTATGGAATTCCGTTCTAGCATTTAATGTTTATGTTTGATATCAAAATATAATTAAAGATATCAATAAATCAATGTAGATCTAATTAATTTATAGTTTGCTATAACAATAATTGAATTTTAAATGACAAAAATATATTTTTGAGATCGAAAAAAAATCAATTTTACAAACTTAAAAAATCCTATGGGAAACACACGTTTACATAACGTTTAAGTAATGGTCAATTAAAGTTTGGATATGAAATTTTGAATCATTGAGATCAATAATAACAACTCAATTTTTGAGCTGAAAAATTGCTTCTTTTTTTTTTTTTTGTTCAGTAAAACAATTAAGAGATATTCTGTATACAAAGACCAGTCATTTGATTTACAGATTTGTGCTTCTGAATTATTTATATAAAAAGATACTGATATTTTGATATCAAAAATAAATTTTCAAATAAAAAAAAATCACTTGCAGATTTAAAAAAAATAAATAAAAAAGTCTCATTCTGAAATAATGATATCTTAAAATCATTCTTAATATCAATAAAATGAAAACGAATTACTGGGCTCAAAATTGATATTTTGCTCCGAAATAATTTCATTTTTTCTATTCAGAAGTGATTTTTTAATCTAA
The DNA here is from genome assembly GCA_949752745.1 of Protula sp. h YS-2021. Taxonomy (NCBI): domain Eukaryota; kingdom Metazoa; phylum Annelida; class Polychaeta; order Sabellida; family Serpulidae; genus Protula; species Protula sp. h YS-2021. The sequence continues at coordinate 27,498,805 of OX457030.1, forward strand.
AAAAATCAATTTTAGATATCATTAAATCATTTTTGATATCAATAAATATTTCTTGATATCTCCAAATATTTTTTCATATCAAGAATACAGTTAGAGATCTCAAAAATATAATTAAAGACAGCAAAAATTTACCCTTGATATCAAAATATGGATTTTTTTAGATCAAAAATGAATTCTTGATATGAAAAATTACTTTTTTAGATCAAAAATCAATTCTTGATACCAATAATTCCCTAATTAATGTGAAAATGACATTCCATATGTATTACATTTTCATTTTTCTGGAAATCGATACTAGTAGGGAAACGATGGTTCTGCTGCAGTGAATCATCGTGACGTTATCAATCACGTGATCGATTAAGCCTATTAAATCAATTAAGCCAAATAAGCCCCGCCCACTTTCACCTGTCAATCATTGTGACGTCAGACGTCATAATGGCGTCAGCCTCCCCTAGGTGGCATAACTCTAACCCTAGACCATGAATGAATTTGTTATGAATGAGTACGTTATGAATGTATGCGTGATGAATGTGTGCGTTATGAATGTGTATGTTATAAATGAGTGTGTGATGAATGTGTGCGTTATGAATGTGTACGTTATGAACGTGTGCGCTATGAATGTTGGTGAACAAGGATTCTGAGCCACCTATGAGGTTATAAAGACGTCACAGGTGGCGTAGAACTGTCATGGGGTTTCTACGCCAGATGGTGATGGATAGAGCGAGTGCCCGTTCTAATGACGTCATAACGACGTGAAAATGATATCATGATGACGTAATGATGGGTATGATGAATGAGTATAATGAATGTATTATGACTGAGACATTATGAATGAGTACGTGATGAATGTGTGTTATGAATGTATGCGTTATAAGGTTATATGGTATGTTTTCACAAACATTTTGGTTAAGTCCGGAATAGCTCAGCTGGTTGAGCGTCGGACCATGAGGGGTTGGTGGTTCGAGCCCAGGTATGGTCGGCGTAACCCTAGACCATGGTATGTGACTGTAGCGGAGTGTGGCACAAAACAAGCCATAAAAAATCACGTGATTAATGACGTCATAAAGGACGAACTTGTCTATCTCAGCAACCAATAAATATAGAGCCGTGAAACCAATATCGTATTGTAGAGGAGGATAGCGCAAAACAAGCGATGTAAAAATAGTGCAGATCACGTGATTAATGGTGATATAAATGGCGAATTTGTCTATCTCAGCAACCAATAAAGATAGAAACGTCAAACCAAAACCGAACTATAATGGAGTGCGGCACAAAACGAGCGATGCAAAAAATTTGCAAATCACGTGATTAATGACGTCATAAATGGCGAATTTGTGTATCTCAGCAACCAATAAAGATAGAAGCGTCAAGCCAAAACCAAACTGTAGCGTAGTGGGGCACAAAACAAGCGATACAAAATGTTTGCAAATAACGCGATTAATGACGTCATAAATGACGAATTTGTGTATCTCAGCAACCAATAAAGATAGAAACGTCAAACCAAAAGCGAAATGTAGAGGGGGGATGCGCAAAACAAGCGATGTAAAAATTTTGCAAATCATGTGATTAATGACGTCATAAATAACGAATTTGTATATCTCAGAAACCAATAAAGATAGAAACGTCAAACCAAAAGCGAACTATAGTGGAGTGCGGCACAAAACGAGCGATGTAAAAATTTTGCAAATCACGTGATTAATGACGTCATAAATGACGAATATGTGTATCTCAGCAACCAGTAAAGATAGAAACGTAAAACCAAAACCAAACTGTAGCGGAGTTTGGAACAAAACAAGTGAAACAAAACTTTTGCAAATCCCGTGATTAATGACGTCATAAATGACGGATCTGTCTATCTCAGCAACCAGTAAAGATAGAAACGTCAAAGCGAAACCGAACTGTAGCGGAGTGTGGCACATAACAAGCGATACAAAACTTGTGCAAATCACATGATTAATGACGTCATAAATGACGAATTTGTCTTTCTCAGCAACCAATAAAGATACAAACGTCAAACCAAATCCGAACTGTAGAGGGGGATTGTGCCAAACGAACGATACAAAAATTTTGCAAAACACGTGATCAATAACGTCATAAATGACGAATTTGTGTATATCAGCAACCAATAAAGATAGAAACGTCAAACCAAGACCAAACTGTAGCGGAGAGTGGCACAAAACAACCAATAAAAACTTGTGCAAATCACGTGATTAATGACGTCATAAATGACAAATTTGTGTATCTCAGCAACCAATAAAGACAGAAACGTCAAACCAAAACCAAACTGTAGACATAGACCGCGCAAAACAAGCGATACAAAACCTTTGCAAATCACATGGTTAATGACGTCATAAATGACGAATTTGTGTATCTCAGCAACCAATAAAGATAGAAACGTCAAACCAAAACCGAACTGTAGCGGAGTGGGTCACAAAACAAGCCGTACAAAATTATTGCAAATCACGTGATTAATGACGACATAAATGACGAATTTGTTTATCTAAGCAACCAAGAAAGATAGAAACGTCAAACTAAAAGCAAAATATAGATGGGAGATGCACAAAACAAGCGATACAAAAATTTTGGAAATCACGTGATTAATAACGTCATAAATGACGAATTTGCATATCTCAGCAACCAATAAAGATAGAAACGTCACACCAAAAGCGAAAAGTAGAAGGGGGATGCACAAAACAAGCGATACAAAAATTTTGCAAATCACGTGATTAATGACGTCATAAATGACGAATTTGTATATCTCAGCAACCAATAAAGATAGAAAGGTCAAACCAAAACCAAACTGTAGCGGAGTGTGGAACAAAAGAAGCGATACAAAACCTGTGCAAAACACGTGATTAATGACGTCATAAATGACGAATATGTCTATCTCAGCAACCAATAAAGATAGAAACGTCAAACCAAAACCAAACTGTAGCGGAGTGTTGCACAAAACAAGCGATACAAAAATTGTGCAAGTCACGTGATTAATGACGTCATAAATGACGAATTTGTATATCTCAGCAACCAAGATACAAACGTCAAACGAAAAGCTAAATGTAGAGAGGGGATGCGCAAAACAAGCGACACAAAAGTTTTTTCAAATCACATGATTAATGACGTCATAAATTACGAATTTGTGTATCTCAGCAACCAATAAAGACAGAAGCGTCAAACCAAAACCAAACTGTAGACATAGACCGCGCAAAACAAGAGATACAAAAACTTTGCTAATCACATGGTTAATGACGTAATAAATGACGAATTTGTGTATCTCAGCAACCAATAAAGATAGAAACGTCGAACCAAAACCGAACTGTAGCGGAGTGGGGCAGAAAACAAGGCATATAAAATTTTTGCAAATAACGTGATTAATGACGTCATAAATGACGAATTTGTCTATCTCAGCAACCAATAAAGATAGAAACGTCAAACCAAAACCAAACTGTAACGGAGTGTGGCGCAAAACCAGCGATACAAAAATTATGCAAATCACGTGATTAATGACGTCATAAATGACGAATATGTCTATGTCAGCAACCAATAAAGATACAAACGTCAAACCAAAAGCGAACTGTAGAGGTGGGATGCACAAAACAAGCGATACAAAATTTTTGCAAATCACATGATTAATGACGTCATAAATGACGAATTTGTATATCTCAGCAACCAATCAAGATAGAAACCTCAATCCAAAACCGAACTGTAGTGGAGTGCTTCACAAAACGATCGACACAGAAATTTTGCAAATCCCTTGATTAATGACGTCATAAATGACGAATTTGTCTATCTCAGCAACCAATAAAGACAGAAACGTCAAACCAAAAGCGAACTGTAGAGGTGGGTTGCGCAAAAGAAGCGATACAGAAATTTTGCAAATCAGGTGATTAATGACGTCACAAATGACGAGTTTGTCTATCTCCTCAACCAATAAAGATAGAAACGTCAAACCAAAACCGAGCTGTAGTAGAGTGTGGCACAAAACGAGCGATACAAAAATTTTGCAAATCACGTGATTAATGACGTCATAAATGACGAATTTGTCTATCTCAGCAACCAATAAAGATAGAAACGTCAAACAAAATCCGAACTGTAGGCAGAGGCCGCGCAAAACAAGCGATAGAAAACTTTTGCAAATCACGTGATTACTGACGTCATCAATGAAGAATTTGTGTATCACAGCAACCAAAAAAGATAGAAACGTCAAACCAAAACCGAACTGTAGCCGAGTATACCATAAAACAAGCCGAAATAAATTTTGCAATTTTTTCTTTATTGTTTGCTGAGATAGACAAATTCGTCATTTATGACGTAATTAATTACGTGCTTTGCAAAATTTTTGCATCGCTTGTTTTGCGCAATAACTGTCTACAGTTCGGTTTTTGTTTGACGTTTCTATCTTTATTGGTTGATGAGATACACAAATTCGTCATTTATGAGGTTATTGATCACGTGATTTGCAAAACTTTTGCATCTCTTGTTTTGCGCCACATTCCGCTACAGTTTGGTTTTAGTTTGACGTTTCTATCTTTATTGGTTGCTGACATAGACATATTCGTCATTTATGACGTCATTAATCACGTGATTTGCACAAGTTTTGTATCGCTTGTTTTGTGCCACACTCCGCTACAGTTTGGTTTTTGTTTGACGTTTCTATCTTTATTGGTTGCTGAGATACACAAATTCGTCATTTATGACGTCATTAATCAAGGGAGTTGCAAAATTTCTGTGTCGCTTGTTTTGTGTCACACTCCGTTACAGCTTGGTTTTAGTTTGACGTTTCTATCTTTATTGGTTGCTGAGATAGAGAAATTAGCCATTTATGACGTCATTAATCACGCGATTTGCAAAATTTTCGAATTGCTTCATTCGTGCCACACTCCGCTACAGTTTGGTTCTGGTTTGACGTTTCTATCTTTATTGGTTGCTGAGATACCCAAATTCGTCATTTATGACGTCATTAATCAAGTGATTTGCGCAACTTTTGTATCGCTTGATTTGTGCCACACTCCGCTACAGTTTGGTTTTGGTTTGACGTTTCTATCTTTATTGGTTGCTGAGATATACATATTCGTCATTTATGACGTCATTAATCACGTGATTTGCGCAACTTTTGTATCGCTTGTTTTGCGCCACACTCCGCTACAGTTTGGTTTTGGTTTGACGTTTCTATCTTTATTGGTTGCTGAGATACACACATTCGTCATTTATGACGTCATTAATCAAGGGATTTGCAAAATTTCTGGATCGCTTGTTTTGCGCCACACTTCGCTACATTTTGGTTTTTATTATACGTTTCTATCTTTATTGGTTGCTGAGATATACAAATTCGTCATTTATGACGTCATTAACCACTTGATTTGCCCAAGTTTTGTATCGCTTGATTTGTGCCACACTCCGCTACAGTTTGGTTTTGGTTTGACGTTTCTATCTTTATTGGTTGCTGAGATAGACAAATTCGTCATTTATGACGTCATTAATCACGTGATTTGCACAAGTTTTGTATCGCTTGATTTGTACCACACTTCGCTACATTTTGGTTTTGCTTTGACGTTTCTATCTTTATTGAATGCTGAGATAGACAAATTCGTCATTTATGACGTCATTAATCACGTGATTTGCAAAATTTTTGTATCGCTTGTTTTGCGCCACACTCCGTTACAGTTTGGTTTTGGTTTGACGTTTTGATCTTTATTGGTTGGTGAGATAGACAAATTCTTCATTGATGACGTCATTAATCACGTGATTTGCAAAATTTTTGTATCGCTTGTTTTGCGCCACACTCCGTTACAGTTTGGTTTTGGTTTGACGTTTTGATCTTTATTGGTTGGTGAGATAGACAAATTCGTCATTTATGACGTCATTAATCACGTGACTTGCAAAATTTTTGTATCGCTTGTTTTGCGCCACACTCCGTTACAGTTTGGTTTTGGTTTGACGTTTCTATCTTTATTGGTTGCTGAGATAGACAAATTCGTCATTTATGACGTCATTAATCACGCGATTTGCAAAATTTTTGTATCGCTTGTTTTGCGCCCCACTCCGCTATAGTTTGGTTTTAGTTTGACGTTTCTATCTTTATTGGTTGCTGAGATAGACAAATTCGTCATTTATGACGTCATTAATCACGTGATTTGCACAAGTTTTGTATCGCTTGATTTGTGCCACACTCCGCTACAGTTTGGTTTTTGTTTGACGTTTCTATCTTTATTGGTTGCTGAGATACACAAATTCGTCATTTATGACGTCATTAATCAAGGGATTTGCAAAATTTCTGTGTCGCTTGTTTTGTGTCACACTCCGCTAGAGTTTGGTTTTAGTTTGACGTTTCTATCTTTATTGGTTGCTGAGATAGAGAAATTAGCCATTTATGACGTCATTAATCACGCGATTTGCAAAATTTTCGAATCGCTTCATTCGTGCCACACTCCGCTACAGTTTGGTTCTGGTTTGACGTTTCTATCTTTATTGGTTGCTGAGATACCCAAATTCGTCATTTATGACGTCATTAATCAAGTGATTTGCGCAACTTTTGTATCGCTTGATTTGTGCCACACTCCGCTACAGTTTGGTTTTGGTTTGACGTTTCTATCTTTATTGGTTGCTGAGATATACATATTCGTCATTTATGACGTCATTAATCACGTGATTTGCAAAATTTTTGTAACGCTTGTTTTGCGCCACACTCCGCTACAGTTTGGTTTTGGTTTGACGTTTCTATCTTTATTGGTTGCTGAGATACACACATTCGTCATTTATGACGTCATTAATCAAGGGATTTGCAAAATTTCTGGATCGCTTGTTTTGCGCCACACTTCGCTACATTTTGGTTTTTATTATACGTTTCTATCTTTATTGGTTGCTGAGATATACAAATTCGTCATTTATGACGTCATTAACCACTTGATTTGCCCAAGTTTTGTATCGCTTGATTTGTGCCACACTCCGCTACAGTTTGGTTTTGGTTTGACGTTTCTATCTTTATTGGTTGCTGAGATAGACAAATTCGTCATTTATGACGTCATTAATCACGTGATTTGCACAAGTTTTGTATCGCTTGATTTGTACCACACCTCGCTACATTTTGGTTTTGCTTTGACGTTTCTAGCTTTATTGGTTGCTGAGATAGACATATTCGTCATTTATGACGTCATTAATCACGTGATTTACAAAATTTTTGAACCGCTTGATTTGCGCCACACTTCGCTACAGTTTGGTTTTGGTTTGACGTTTCTATCTTTATTGGTTGCTGAGATAGACAAATTCTTCATTGATGACGTCATTAATCACGTGATTTGCAAAATTTTTGTATCGCTTGTTTTGCGCCACACTCCGTTACAGTTTGGTTTTGGTTTGACGTTTTGATCTTTATTGGTTGGTGAGATAGACAAATTCGTCATTTATGACGTCATTAATCACGTGACTTGCAAAATTTTTGTATCGCTTGTTTTGCGCCACACTCCGTTACAGTTTGGTTTTGGTTTGACGTTTCTATCTTTATTGGTTGCTGAGATAGACAAATTCGTCATTTATGACGTCATTAATCACGCGATTTGCAAAATTTTTGTATCGCTTGTTTTGCGCCCCACTCCGCTATAGTTTGGTTTTAGTTTGACGTTTCTATCTTTATTGGTTGCTGAGATAGACAAATTCGTCATTTATGACGTCATTAATCACGTGATTTGCACAAGTTTTGTATCGCTTGATTTGTGCCACACTCCGCTACAGTTTGGTTTTTGTTTGACGTTTCTATCTTTATTGGTTGCTGAGATACACAAATTCGTCATTTATGACGTCATTAATCAAGGGATTTGCAAAATTTCTGTGTCGCTTGTTTTGTGTCACACTCCGCTAGAGTTTGGTTTTAGTTTGACGTTTCTATCTTTATTGGTTGCTGAGATAGAGAAATTAGCCATTTATGACGTCATTAATCACGCGATTTGCAAAATTTTCGAATCGCTTCATTCGTGCCACACTCCGCTACAGTTTGGTTCTGGTTTGACGTTTCTATCTTTATTGGTTGCTGAGATACCCAAATTCGTCATTTATGACGTCATTAATCAAGTGATTTGCGCAACTTTTGTATCGCTTGATTTGTGCCACACTCCGCTACAGTTTGGCTTTGGTTTGACGTTTCTATCTTTATTGGTTGCTGAGATATACATATTCGTCATTTATGACGTCATTAATCACGTGATTTGCAAAATTTTTGTATCGCTTGTTTTGCGCCACACTCCGCTACAGTTTGGTTTTGGTTTGACGTTTCTATCTTTATTGGTTGCTGAGATACACACATTCGTCATTTATGACGTCATTAATCACGTGATTTGCAAAATTTCTGGATCGCTTGTTTTGCGCCACACTTCGCTACATTTTGGTTTTTATTTGACGTTTCTATCTTTATTGGTTGCTGAGATATACAAATTCGTCATTTATGACGTCATTAACCACTTGATTTGCCCAAGTTTTGTATCGCTTGATTTGTGCCACACTCCGCTACAGTTTGGTTTTGGTTTGACGTTTCTATCTTTATTGGTTGCTGAGATAGACAAATTCGTCATTTATGACGTCATTAATCACGTGATTTGCACAAGTTTTGTATCGCTTGATTTGTACCACACTTCGCTACATTTTGGTTTTGCTTTGACGTTTCTATCTTTATTGGTTGCTGAGATAGACATATTCGTCATTTATGACGTCATTAATCACGTGATTTACAAAATTTTTGAACCGCTTGATTTGTGCCACACTTCGCTACAGTTTGGTTTTGGTTTGACGTTTCTATCTTTATTGGTTGCTGAGATAGACAAATTCTTCATTGATGACGTCATTAATCACGTGATTTGCAAAATTTTTGTATCGCTTGTTTTGCGCCACACTCCTCTACAGTTTGGTTTTGGTTTGACGTTTTGATCTTTATTGGTTGGTGAGATAGACAAATTCGTCATTTATGAAGTCATTAATCACGTGACTTGCAAAATTTTTGTATCGCTTGTTTTGCGCCACACTCCGTTACAGTTTGGTTTTGGTTTGACGTTTCTATCTTTATTGGTTGCTGAGATAGACAAATTCGTCATTTATGACGTCATTAATCACGCGATTTGCAAAATTTTTGTATCGCTTGTTTTGCGCCCCACTCCGCTATAGTTTGGTTTTAGTTTGACGTTTCTATCTTTATTGGTTGCTGAGATAGACAAATTCGTCATTTATGACGTCATTAATCACGTGATTTGCACTAGTTTTGTATCGCTTGATTTGTGCCACACTCCGCTACAGTTTGGTTTTTGTTTGACGTTTCTATCTTTATTGGTTGCTGAGATACACAAATTCGTCATTTATGACGTCATTAATCAAGGGATTTGCAAAATTTCTGTGTCGCTTGTTTTGTGTCACACTCCGCTAGAGTTTGGTTTTAGTTTGACGTTTCTATCTTTATTGGTTGCTGAGATAGAGAAATTAGCCATTTATGACGTCATTAATCACGCGATTTGCAAAATTTTCGAATCGCTTCATTCGTGCCACACTCCGCTACAGTTTGGTTCTGGTTTGACGTTTCTATCTTTATTGGTTGCTGAGATACCCAAATTCGTCATTTATGACGTCATTAATCAAGTGATTTGCGCAACTTTTGTATCGCTTGATTTGTGCCACACTCCGCTACAGTTTGGTTTTGGTTTGACGTTTCTATCTTTATTGGTTGCTGAGATATACATATTCGTCATTTATGACGTCATTAATCACGTGATTTGCAAAATTTTTGTATCGCTTGTTTTGCGCCACACTCCGCTACAGTTTGGTTTTGGTTTGACGTTTTGATCTTTATTGGTTGGTGAGATAGACAAATTCGTCATTTATGACGTCATTAATCACGTGACTTGCAAAATTTTTGTATCGCTTGTTTTGCGCCACACTCCGTTACAGTTTGGTTTTGGTTTGACGTTTCTATCTTTATTGGTTGCTGAGATAGACAAATTCGTCATTTATGACGTCATTAATCACGCGATTTGCAAAATTTTTGTATCGCTTGTTTTGCGCCCCACTCCGCTATAGTTTGGTTTTAGTTTGACGTTCTATCTTTATTGGTTGCTGAGATAGACAAATTCGTCATTTATGACGTCATTAATCACGTGATTTGCACAAGTTTTGTATCGCTTGATTTGTGCCACACTCCGCTACAGTTTGGTTTTTGTTTGACGTTTCTATCTTTATTGGTTGCTGAGATACACAAATTCGTCATTTATGACGTCATTAATCAAGGGATTTGCAAAATTTCTGTGTCGCTTGTTTTGTGTCACACTCCGCTAGAGTTTGGTTTTAGTTTGACGTTTCTATCTTTATTGGTTGCTGAGATAGACAAATTCGTCATTTATGACGTTATTAAGCACGTGATTTGCAAAATTTTTGTATCGTTTGTTTTGTGGTACACTCCTCTACAGTTTGGTTTTGGTTTGATGGTTCTATCTTTATTGGTTGCTGAGACAGACAAATTCGTCATTTATGACGTCATTAATCAGGAGATTTCTAAAATTTTTGTATTGCTTGTGTTGGGCCACACTCCGCTACAGTTCGGTTTGGTTTGACTTTCCATTTTTATTGGTTGCTGAGATAGACAAATTCGTCAGTTATGACGTCATTGTTCACGTGTTTTGCAAAATTTTTGTATGGCTTGTTTTGCACCTCCCCCCACGTCAATTCGGTTTTGGTTTGACGTTTCTACATTTATTGGTGGCTGAGATAGAGAAATTCGTCATTTAAATCATCATTAATCACGTGATTTGCAAAATGTATGGCTTGTTTTGCGCTATCTTCCTCTACAATACGCTTTTGGTTTCACGTCTCTATATTTATTGGTTGCTGAGATAGACACATTCGTCATTTATGACGTCATTGATCACGTGATTTGCAAAATTTTTGCATGACTTGTTTTGCGCAATCCCTGTCTAGAGTTCGGTTTTGGTTTGACGTTTCTATCTTTATTCGTTGCTGAGATAGACAAATTCGTCATTTATGACGTGATTAATCACGTGATTTGCAAAATTTTTGTATGGCCAGTTTTGCACCACCCTCAACTACAGTTCGGTTTTGGTTTGACGTCTCTATCTTTATTGGTTGCTGAGATAGACAAATTCGTCATTTATGACGTCATTGATCACGTGATTTGCAAAATTTTTGTATGACTTGTTTTGCGCAATCCCTGTCTAGAGTTCGGTTTTGGTTTGACGTTTCTATCTTTATTCGTTGCTGAGATAGACAAATTCGTCATTTATGACGTGATTAATCACGTGATTTGCAAAATTTTTGTATGGCCAGTTTTGCACCACCCTCAACAACAGTTCGGTTTTGGTTTGACGTCTCTATCTTTATTGGTTGCTGAGATAGACAAATTCGTCATTTATGACGTCATTAATCACGTGATTTGCAAAAATTTTTCTACCGCTTGTTTTGTGCCATAAAATCGGTGCTGAAGTCAATTTGAAAAGTGCCCTACTTCTGTCACTTTCATTACTTTTTTCCACAATTCTAATACCTTTGCACTTTTAAATGTCGACAAAAGCTAGGTTTCATAATTGAAAAAAGTTTGGCAATTTTCAATATCTATTTTATCTATGTGTGAAATTATAAGAAAATAGACATCAGAAAAATAGTTTTGGAGACCCATCCAGCAAAACTATATCAAAACGTGACGTTTTACCGCATTTTAAATTACTCTGGTAAGGACAAATATTGATGAATAAAAAATACGACGTAGCACATCTGCAAAAGTGCCGTATAAGTATGTGAAATTTCAAAACAACTGTATGGATGCTAATTTCACCCAATTTCAAAACACTGTCGTTTTTTTTTTACATTTTCAAGAATAGGAATAAAAACATGTTGCACACCTTCAATATGTGTTCAATATGTGTTCCATGTGAAAACAATCCGACCCCCAGTTTCGGAGATATTGCGCGTACACGCATGCGTGCTGACGGACAAGCCCATAACTATATAGAAAACATCACTAGTCTAGTACTTTAGGGTTGTATAAAAGTCATAGACTCGATGAAACAAACAAAAAATAATGCCGAAAATTAATACCTTAAGAATTATCTTGCCATAGAGACAAGATTTATCATCCATTTATCCCAGCTTTCTGAGTTTTTAAATGGCATTTTCTGTAGATACGGCATTGCAGTTTAAAAAACCCGATCACATGGAGCTTTTAAGCAATATATTTTCAATGGCATCACAGAACCTGGAACTTAAATATCCGGGTTCTTTGAGGGAACTGACACAGTCCCATTAAATAACAGTGAACTCACGTTGCAGGATCAGTTTTAGTCACAGCTCTCATATCCGTAAACGTTGACAGCTGACAGACAGCCAGTTTTACCGACGGATGTCGAGAGGGGGGGGGCACTCACCTACAACCTCATCATCATGCGCATCCATTACATTAAAACGAACGCTGAAAACGGGAGTTACGATTTGGAAAAATATTCTTTTTACATGTTCACAACTTTTAAATACCAACACTTCAATACGTGTGTGCAAGGCATGCGCAATTTTTTTCCGATTCTTTCTTAGTTTTTGTTCGAGGCGGAGAACGAACCGAAAACACTTGTTTTTAGTGAAATTCTAGCATATGACCCAAAAATCGCTCCGTTTGCTCGTATTTTTTTTCTTTTTTGTTTTGTTTTTTTTTTACATTTTGTTGGACACGCATTCACCACATGCTACGAAGTGCCTCCCCCACTGCCATATGTTTATTTTAAGACACAGATACTTGCATCTCGAAATACTTGTATACTTGTGAAGTGCATCACTCCCAAGTAGACTTATCACTGTTTGCAACAATGAATTAAATCCTGAGTGGTATTGTAGTACCAGTAGGCATTTGTTTATTTACATTTATTTTTTTTTCTCACCATTTTCTGTTGCTGGACTGTTCAACGAAAATAGTTTCCAGGTGAACGTCAACGCATTACTGGTTCTCCACATAAACCTCTTGCTTTAGGAATGTTAACACAGAAATTGCGGTACAAAATGTGAGGGAACTTATAGCTCAAATCCCCCTCACTGCCATTATTAACACTTGACAAGCCTTTGGCTTGCAAGAGTTATATGAATTTGTGCGAGCAAAATTCGTCCTTTTTTTTTTCTTCTTGACAGTTTTTCCGATTTTTTGTGTTTTCTTCTTCTCCGACACTATGGGCCCTACGACCATGAAACTTGGGACTTATGATGAAGAGTTTGATCTGAACATGTGCATGTCACTTTTTATTTTTTAACACTTGAAAAGTCTTTGGCTTGAAAGACTTATATGAATTTGTGCGAGTAGCCGTTCGTCCTTTTTTTCTTCTTGACAGTTTTTCCGATTTTTGGTGTCTTCTCTGACACTATGGGCCCTAGGACCATGAAACTTGAGACTTATGAAGAGCTTGATCTGAACATGTGCATGTCACTTTTTATTTTCGTCTTTGATTTCGTTTTCTTTGTTAAAACACCATGTAAAAAGAGTATTTTTGCAAGTAAATGCGTAGCATTCAACATACATCACAGAACCCTAATTTTTTCGCTGGGGCCCTGATGGCCCCCAGATTCTATAAATTGCCCCCAGTTTTTATGGGTGGGGGCCTTTGATGCATGTTGTAAAATACTTTATATTATTCAAGAAATAACCCATTGAAGGAAGTATTTTTTGAGTTTTAATTTTTGCCAAGTGTTTAACCTTTCGCTAGCGAAATGAGGTTCTAGTTGGTTAATAGGTTTGTATCAACGGCATTCACTGCCTCCCCTGTTCATGTCACGTGCTTCATCTATTAATGTCCACTTCTTTTGTTTTCTCCGATGACTTATTTTGTAGAACGAGGCAAGCAAAGTCGCACCTCTTTTGTGAGGCAGGGCATTCTCAAAAATAACGACCCGGTACACAGTCATTCTTTTTGAGAATGCCCTGCAAGGTGTGACTTTGTTTTCATTGTTGTTTAATTTGATTCATTGAAAACAAAAGACATAGTCATTGATCACGTGGAATTTTAACAGGAATCAAACATCAAGAATCTTCGCCTTGAAAAAAAAGATTTATTTAAACTTAAAAACATATATTCCTTAACAAATATTCTAATGCCTAAATACCTGACGAATTCTTTAGTTTTTATTGGAGTGGTTGGAGGGGCTGATGAAAGAGATATATAAAAAAGATTTATTTAAACTTAAAAACATATATTCCTTAACAAATATTCTAATGCCTAAATACCTGACGAATTCTTTAGTTTTTATTGGAGTGGTTGGAGGGGGCTGATGAAAGAGATATATCGACACAGACGTTCGACAGCCGTCGTGATTTAGTCGCGACGAAAATGACAAAACGCATCTAATTTTCTACGTTAAATATTCATCGACAGGCGTCGTGACCTCAAAAAGACGTTTGATAGACGTCAGAATGATCACTTAATCGATTTTTTTTCTCTCGACTTCTAATCCATGTATGGGACAGACGAAGTTCCATTGTGAATAGTTGGCAAGTCTAAAAAGTCCAGATGCTTAAAGTATGCAAAAATTTTACCTACAGAATTTGACGCAAACAAAAATGCCTGGATGACATCAAAATCTTTACCACCTGAATAAATAAATTTGACAGTAAAACCAAGAATAGAAAGGTGGTCATGATGCTGGACAATCGTCCGTATCAGCCACACGCGCCTGGTCCCAGCAACAAGAAGCTGATTTCCCTGCCTCCTACTACTACCAGTGTTACACAGCCCATGGATCAGGGAATTACGCAGAACCTGAAGGTGCATTACCGTCGCCAGCTGGTAAACAAGATGTCCGCCTGCATTGAGCGTCAATGGTGAAGACTACAGCGTAAGCGTTTTGGATGCCCTGTACTACAGGAGGCAAGCCTGGGGACGCCAAAAAATCCATGCAGAACTGCTTTTTCCATGGCAGAATGTACCGAAGCTCTAAGTGATGAGTAAATCATCAGAGAATCCAAGCCAAAGTGCTGAACAGGAACCAGAAAAGGACGAACTTTGAGGTACTTAGGGGTAATAAGTGCTATTAAAAATAGCGGATTAAAATCTGAGGTAATAGGTTCTCCCAGGCCATTTGTTAATTTTGAAAGCAAAACCTTTAAAATAATAAGCGGAAAATTGATTGATATTTCTAAAGCTAAAAGTAGGATATTCCACGATGAATTTTTAAAGACTATCACTCAAGCACCTGCTTCGTTAAGAATGTGGTCATTAAAAGAAGGCTTAGATGAGGGCGCAATTTATGGTAGTCTACCGTTGTGTAGAAAAGCCAAAAAAGAGCCTAAGATATTAGCCCTTCAGTTTCAAATTGTCCCTAATATTGTAAACACTGGAAGTAATCTAAAAAAATGGTAAATCAGAGACAGTGAACTTTGTGAATTCTGTAATTCGAATACTCCTGATACAATAGTGTATGCACTTATTGAATGCCAAGTAACGAAAACGTGGCTCGAAAAGTTATTTAAATGTATAGATCTCAGAAATCTGCTTTTTGAAAATATTACTAAAACAGAATGTTTGTTTGGAGCTACAGATGCCGCCATGAACATGACGTTATTACTTACTAAAAAATATTTTTTTATATCAGAACATATAAAAAATATTTATCAGTTGCTGTTACGCTTTTTGATATACTTAAAAGAATAGTCGTAGATCGCAGGCTTTTGTCTGCTGCAAATTTCAGTAACAAATACCGCCAATTTCCGCAACCAGTTGGGCAAAGCGAAAATTTAGAGCAAAACGGCGTTGAATCCTGAAAGTAAAAGTGTCTTAACTCAAACTTGAGGAAATGGTGTGACTGACGTTTTAAATGTTTTATGTTATTTGTGATTGTCTGTAAATGATGGCATAAATGAGACTCTAGTATATATGGGTAAGAGTAAGTTCTGTGGTGCTCATTATGTGGCGTTTTCTGTTGTCCAGAGATTTTTGTGTGCGTTTACCTGTTTTATTTGTAAAAATAAATAAATAAATAAAAAAAAAAAAAAGAAAAGGACGAATCCGACCGCGAAGATAACGAGCTTGACCGCATTACAATCACAGCTGCCCGTAAACTTACCGATATGCTCGTTCAGCACACAAGCTGCTATCCCGACGCAGGGAAAGGCTATGACATTTTGGCCAAGCAACAGACTGGTTGCAAAAACAAAGAGGCACGAACTCCAAACAATCCAAAATTAACCAATACTTTTCGAAGGAGTTAACGAAATTGTGTTTAGTTTCAGTTGTATATAGTGTGACTCATTTTCGTTTTCATTTACATGTAAATAGCGCAGACAAGAAATAAGCACAATAATAACACAATGATTTTTAGTTGAATATAGTGCAGCTGATTTTAGTTCGATTTTAGATGTAAGTAGTCGTGATAACTACAATAGTCATTCCAAAATACGCAATAAATCTATATCTATTGACTGTATGAATGACTGCAAGTGTGCTATGTAAAAGCTCGTGTAATATGAAGTTCGCGTAATGTGAAGTTTTTTGCCCTGTCTCGACGACTCCATATTACGTGTGCCCGACTGTAATTGATTTGCCGTTAGCCACGCCTATAAGTTATAAATGGCAAATATAATTTATCTTCCGTGCTCACCTAAGAGCCTCATCAAACAAATTGAATGAGCTTGCAATCATACTACAGTTTAACCAATATACAGCGTTGGCACAAAACATGCTGTTTTCAAAATATTTCAGAGAATTCAACGCGTTTGCTAGGATGCTATTTCCACCGCAAAGACCGATCAGATGGTTGCCTAGCAGAAGGAATAGAATTGACAATCAAACAAGGACCACTTTTTAAAAGGATGGGGGACAATCTTGAATCTGACGACCTGGAAACACTGGATTACTGTACGACCCTCAAGGCGATCCATTTTCATTTCATATTCTTATCGGAATTATATGCCATCAGCCACGTTCTGATAATTGGAACTCGTCTAATCTATATATGCCAGTTTGTTGGCTCGGTTCAAGGTATAATCTTGTGTGGTGAATTTAATCATGTTAATTATACTTTTATACGCAGTACTTATGGATTATCCCAATTAGTATCACACCCAACCCGTGCCATGAATATTCTGGATACAATATTTATAAAATGACTCCATTACAGTCGCGTATCACACTTGACACACCCGTCTCTACATCCGGCATTGTGCAGTTATCTGTAAACACAACTAACGTGCTCTGTTTGTTCACAAGGCAGAATAAAACATAACAACAAATTTGAAGCTGATTCAAAGTTTCGTTTGAGAGTTATCGTGTTAACAAGTCAAGTGTTTATGACATACATTCACATGTAAGACATGCATGCAGAACGCGCAAACCCAATGTCTCACCTAGCTCGCTGGCATGTTTTGCTTTTCCCACAAGGTGATTGGCCGGGATCCACGAGGCACGTACAGGTAAAAAGCCGGGATCCACGAGGCACGTACACGTAAAAAGTCGGGATCCATGAGGCACGTACACGTAAAAAGCCGGAATCCACGAGGCACGCACAAGTAAAAAGCCGGGATCCACGAGACACGTACACGTAAAAAGCCGGAATTCACGAGGCAAGTACACGTAAAAAACCGGGATCCACAAGGCACGTACACGGAAAAAGCCTAGATCCACGATGCACGTACACGTAAAAAGCCGGGATCCACGAGGCACGTACACGTAAAAAGCCTGGATCCACAATGCACGTACACGTAAAAAGTCGGGATCCACGAGGCACGTACACGTAAAAAGCCGGAATCCACGAGGCACGTACACGTAAAAAGTCGGGATCCACGAGTCACGTACACGTAAAAAGCCGGAATCCACGAGGCACGTACAAGTAAAAAGCCGGGATCCACGATGCACGTACACGTAAAAAGCCGGGATCCACGAGACACGTACACGTAAAAAGCCGGGATCCACGAGGCACGTACACGTAAAAAGCCGGGAGCCACAAGGCACGTACACGGAAAAAGCCAAGATCCACGATGCACGTACATGTAAAAAGCCGGGATCCACGAGGCACGTACACGTAAAAAGCCGGGATCCATAATGCACGTACACATAAAAAGCCGGGATCCACGAGGCACGCACACGTAAATAGCCGGGATCCACGAGGCACGTACACGTAAAAAGCCGGGATTTACGATGCAGGTACACGTAAAAAGCCAGGATCCAAGATGCACGTACACGTAAAAAGCCAGGATCCACGAGGCACGTACACGCAAAAAGCCGGGAATCCACGAGGCACGTACACGTAAAAAGCCGGTACCCACGAGGCACGTACAAGTAAAAAGCCGGGATCCACCATGCACGTACACGTAAAAAGCCGGGATCCACGAGGCACGTACACGTAAAAAGCCGGGATCCACGAGGCACGTACACGTAAATAGCCGGGATCCACGATGCACGTACACGTAAAAAGCCGGTATCCACGAGGCACGTACAGGTAAAAAGCCGGGATCCACGAGGCACGTACACGTAAAAAGCCGGGATCCACGATGCACGCACACGTAAAAAGCCGGGATCCACGATGCACGTACACGTAAAAACCCGGGATCCACGAGGCACGAACAGGTAAAAAGCCGGGATCCACGAGGCACGTACAGGAAAAAAGCCGGGATCCACGAGGCACGTCAGGTAAAAAGCCGGGACCCACGAGGCACGTACACGCAAAAAGCCGGGATCCACGAGCCACGTACAGGAAAAAAGCCGGGATCCACGAAGCACGTAAAGGTAAAAAGCCAGGATCCACGATGCACGTACACGCAAAAAGCCGGGATCCACGAGGCACGTACACGTAAAAAGCCGGGATCCACGAGGCACGTACACGCAAAAAGCCGGTATCCACGAGGCACGTACAGGTAAAAAGCCAGGATCCAAGAGGCACGTACAAGTAAAAAGCCGGGATCCACGAGGCACGTACACGTGAAAATCCGGGATCCACGAGGCACGTACACGTAAAAAGCCGGTATCCTCGAGGCACGTACACGTAAAAAGCCGGGATCCACGATGCACGAACACGTAAAAAGCCGGGATTCACGAGGCACGTACACGTAAAAGGCCGGGATCCACGCTATATATACACGTCAAAAGCTGGGGATCCACGAGGCACGTACACGTAAAAAGCCGGGATCCACGAGGCACGTACACGTAAAAAGCTGGGATCCACGAGGCACGTACACGTAAAAAGCCGGGATTTACGAGGCACGTACACGTAAAAAGGTGGGATCCAAGAGGCACGTACACGTAAAAAGCCGGGATCCACGAGGCACGTACAGGTAAAAAGCCGGGATCCACGAGGCACGTACACGTAAAAAGCCAAGATCCACGATGCACGTACACGCAGAAAGCCGGGATCCACGAGCCACGTACAGGAAAAAAAGTCGGGATCCACGAAGCACGTACACGTAAAAAGCCAGGATCCACGATGCACGTACACGTAAAAAGCCGGGATCCACGATGCACGTACACGTAAAAAGCCGGTATCCACGAGGCACGTACACGTAAAAAGCCGGGATCCACGAGGCACGTACACGTAAAAAGCCGGTATCCACGAGGCACGTACAGGTAAAAAGCCGGGATCCACGAGGCACGTACAGGTAAAAAGCCGGGATCCACGAGGCACGTACAGGTAAAAAGCCGGGATCCACGAGGCACGTACACGTAAAAATCCGGGATCCACGAGGCACGTACACGTAAAAAGCCGGTATCCACGAGGCACGTACACGTAAAAAGCCGGGATCCAGGAGGCGGGTACACGTAAAAAGCCCGAATCCACGAGGCACGTACACGTAAAAAGCCGGGATCCACGAGCCACGTACAGGTAAAAAGCCGGGATCCACGAGGCACGTACACGTAAAAAGCCGGGATCCACGATGCACGTACACGAAAAAGCCGGGATCCACGAGGCCCGTACACGTAAAAAGACGGGATCCACAATGCACGTACACGTAAAAAGCCGGGATCGACGAGGCACGTACACGTAAAATGCCGGGATCCACGATGCACGCTCACGTAAAAACTTCCATTACATATGCACACTCTAAAACGTTACAGCACACCTAAATAGTTCTACGTCTTCTACGTCTCTGAAGCCAAAATATCATAGAGTAGAACAAAACATAATCGCAAACAAGTTTGAAGAGTTATCGTGTTAACAAAGTCAAGTTCCTACAACATACATACACACTACACACATACTACAGGCATACAGAACACCTGTTCTACCTTTCCCATAAGATGATTGGCTGGGAGCCACGAGGCAAATACATGTAAAAACTTCATTATATATGCACACTCTAAAAAGTCGAAGCCCCCCCCAATAGTTCACACAAATTTGCACACACTGCACGCATTGCAAGTTGCCTATGTCCAAACTTATCGGGCAAAGTTGGGACATTGCAAGTAGGGTGAAAAGGGGGGTTCTACTGCACTTTGTGACGTCATCATGTCTGGAAGTGACGTCATCATGTCTGGAAGTGACGTCATAGCGTCTGGACCGGAAGTGCTGTCTGGACCGGAAGTGACGTCATCATGTCTGGAAGTGACGTCATAGCGTCTGGAGCGGAAGTGCTGTCTGGAGCGGAAGTGACGTCATCATGTTTGGAAGTGACGTCATCATGTCTGGACCGGAAGTGCTGTCTGGAGCGGAAGTGACGTCATGGTAAGGAAGCGTTAGGATAGGCGCGACCATCCATGACGTCATAATGGCGTCATGATGACGTCATGCTGTGTGGTGGCTTGCTAGGGTGTTCTGGCTATCATCGGCGAAGTCAATGAAGCCGGCTGCCAATCGGCAACAGACCCTAAAAAGTGATGACCCCCCCCTCAGGACATACTATGGACCGACCCCCCCCCCCCCGGCAACAGACCCTACAAAGTGATGACCTCCCCCCCCCCTAGGCGGCAGTCGGGACTGACCCCCCCCTCAGGACATACTATGGACCGACCCCCCCCCCCCCTAGGCGAGCAACATTCTGTCAAGTCAGCTTCAGTTCCATCAGAGGGGTATATAAGGGATGAGCATACAGCAGTGACAGTCGGTAAGTGGAGCAAGAGTTACATACTACAATTGGATCACATCAGATCCAGTTATGGCATCCAGTGACAACTATTTCGGTAAGTGTTTATTGAAACTTTATAAATAAAAAGTGAACTTTAGTTATTTGCAAACAAACTTTGTAAACAAACTTTGTAAACAAACTTTAGTTATTTGCATAATTGAAACTTTGTAAACAAACTTTGTAAACAAACTGTGTAAACAAACTTTATAAACAAAATTTGTAAACAAACTTTGTAAACAAACTTGACTTATTTACATAATTGAAAATTTGTAAACAAACTTTGTAAACAAAATTTGTAAACAAACTTTGTAAACAAACTTTATAAACAAACTTTATAAATAAAATTTGTAAAAAAACTTTGTAAACAAACTTTATAAACAAAATTTGTAAACAAACTTTGTAAACAAACTTTGTAAACAAACTTTATAAACAAAATTTGTAAAGAAACTTTATAAACAAAATTTGTAAGCAAACTTTGTAAACAAACTTGACTTATTTACATAATTGAAAATTTGTAAACAAACTTTGTAAACAAACTTTGTAAACAAACTTTGGTTATTTGCTTAATTGAAACTTTGTAAAACAATACCTTTCGTTATACTTGGTCGATTTATATGAATATTTCACTGTTTGATTCAGTTTTATGTAAACTTTTGTTATAAAGTAGTCATAGGCTATTTGCGCAGCGTGCTGTATGCATATTTACCGTCATTTTAACTTAAAATTGTGATAACTTTCATTATAGTTGACTGATTTACATGAACATTTCACCATTGGTTTACGATGCTTCTTCGCGGATGAATACCATTTGGCAGACCATTTAACTTCACCGTCAGATGTCTCTGCTGTGCAGCTGTACAACTTCACAACTGTAAGTGAGACATTCATATACACAAGTAAAATTCTGCTGAGTCAGCAATTTTAACATTTTTGAGCAAGTTTGAAAAGTTACACATCATATTTTGATTACATGGAAGTAGCATAAAAGCATGAGTGAAACATGTCAACTAGTCAACTAGTGATACATTCTGCTGAGTTAACACACCATTGAAGTGTAGAAAGAGGGGTTCTACCGCAGTCAATCATCGTGACGTCATCAATCACGTGATCAATTAAGCCAATTAAGTCAATTAAGTCAATTAAGCCCGCTGTGACCTGTCAATCATTGTGACGCCATAATGACGTCATCATGTCTGGAAGTGACGTCATCATGTCTGGACCGGAAGTGACGTCATCATGTCTGTTTGTATCTGCTTGAGTTTTTGGATGGAGCGCGCGCGCGTGTTGGGATGACGTGATGATGAAGGGTAAACGTCACAGCAGAGTGTGCGTAAACGTCATTTTGTTTTCGTAATTTGAAATAACGGACTTCCGTTGAAGTGTGGAACTTATATTTGTAACATGTCGTCATTTTAACTGTGTAAAAAGTCGAAAAATGGGATAACTTTCGTTATAGTTGACCGATTTGAATGAAAATTTCACTGTTTGATTTAGTTTTATATCTAGTTTTGTTATAAAGTGGTCACAGGCTATTTACACCGGTGGCTGTATGCATTTTTGTAACATGCCGCCATTTTAACTTTGTAAAAAGGGAAAAATTGAGATAACTTCCGTTATACTTGGTCGATTTACATGAAAATTTCACTGTTTGATTCAGTTTTATATCTGGTTTTAACATTAAGTGGTTATAGGCTATTTACACCGATGGCTGTATGCATAATGTGACATGCCGCCATTTTAACTTTGTAAAAAGTGAAAAAATGAGATAACTTTCGCTATAGTTGGTCGATTTGCATGAAACTTTCACTGTTTGGTTCAGTTTTATATCTAGTTTTTGTTATAATGTAGTCATGGGCTATTTGCGCAGCTGGCTGTATGCATAATTTGACATTCGCCATTTTAACTTTTTAAAAAGTGGAAAAGTGTAATAACTTTCGTTATGGTTAACCGATTTGAATGAAAATTTCACCATTGAATTCAGTTTGACGTCTTAGTTTACAGTAGTTTGCATAGGTGGGTTGTTGGATGGCGCGCGCCCAGCATTCAAACATGTGTTTGAATTATTTTTACGTCAAACTATTGTTCAACAAGGTGTTTCGCAATTGTCCAACAATTGTTCAACAAACTGATGTTCAACATGTTGAATATGTTCAACTTGTTCAACAACATGCTGTTTAACAAGTTGTTCAACAAGTTGTAGTTCAAGCAAAGAAAAAACAAGACATATGTTGAATAGGTTTATTAATACATTTAAATACACTTAAATACACTTAAATACATTTAAATATATACAGCTTAAATCTATAACAATATTATAACATTTATTGATTTACAAAGTCTTTATTATAATGTTTAGTCAAATAAGTCTATTTTTCTTCATCTGCTTCACTCTGTTCACTGGAATCCATATCACTTTCTTCGTCACTTTTTTCATCTTCCTTCTCCTCATCTAGAAGCTCTTCAAAGAATGCATCGTTTCTTGTTATAGCCGCCTTTAGTGCCTTTGAATACTCGTAATGTTTTTCATCAACAAAGTAATTGAAGTCTTCTAAAATGGTTTCATAATGTTCGTTTTGTTGTAGACGTTTGGCATATTTGAATAGTCTCATAAACAGTTGTTTAAGTCGACGCTTATAAATGGGTCGAAAGTCATCACTTGCTATTTCACGCGCATCTTCAAGCCCTTGTTCTTCATATTCTGAAACCTTTTCTTGAAATTTCTTATCATATTCATCGTAGACTTCTTGAACCATCTCATACCAAACAGAGTCTGTTTCTGACTCACTTTCAGAGTCTGTTTCTGACTCACTTTCAGAGCTGCCGTCATCATCACCCTCAACACAATGTTCCATATGTTTGAACAAAGCTTCTTGACTGTTGTATAACGCACCACATTCTGTACAAGCATGTGCATTCTTTTCAGTCATGTTGACGCTTTGACTTTCCATAGAAGACTCATCTAAAGTTTCAGTGACAGGTGGTTTTACAGGGTTTTCCATATCTATCTCCAATTCTTCTTCTTCTGAAGTGTGAGCATTCTTTAAGTGCCTTTTAAGACTTTGTGGCCAATTGTAAGATTTCAAACAAATGTTGCATTTATACATCCTTTCGGTTCAACATACACTTTTCAAATGATGAAAAAGCCTTTAAACATAGCCTTATATACAACTTGTTGAACAACATGTTGAACATGTTCAACTTGTTGAACAACATGTTAAAGAACATATTGAACAACATGTTCATCAAGTTCAACATGTTCAACATGTTGTTGAACATGTTGTCTACGCCTAGGGTTAGGGTTATGCTGCTCAGGGAAGTCTAACGTCATGACGTCTTTATGACGTCACCGTGACGTCATTATGACGTCATAATGACGTCATTCGAACAGGCGCGCGCTTTATCCAAAAAAACTGACTCAGTAGAATTCATTACTGTTTGATATGGATGAAATGCATGTCTCACTCTTCCTTTTATACTACTTAGATGTAATCAAGAAATGGTGTGTAACTCGCCAAAAAATGCCAAACTTTTAAAATTTTATTGCTGAGTCAGCAAAATTTGACTAAACTTTATAATAAAGACTTTGTAAATCAATAAATGTTATAATATTGTTATAGATTTAAGCTGTATATATTTAAATGTATTTAAGTGTATTTAAGTGTATTTAAATGTATTAATAAACCTATTCAACATATGTCTTGTTTTTTCTTTGCTTGCACTACAACCTGTTGAACAACTTGTTAAACAGCATGTTGTTGAACAAGTTGAGCATATTCAACATGTTGAACATGTTCAACTTGTGCAACAACATGTTGAACATGTTGTTGAACATGTTGAACATGTTGTTGAACATGTTGTTGAACATGTTGAACTTGTTGAACATGTTGTTGAACATGTTGAACATGTTGAACATGTTTAACAACATGTTGAACATCAGCTTGTTGAACAATTGTTGGACAATTGCTAAACAACTTGTTGAACAATAGTTTGACGTAAAAATAATTCAAACACATGTTTGAATGCTGGGCGCGCGCCATCCAACAACCCACCTATGCAAACTACTGTAAACTAAGACGTCAAACTGAATTCAATGGTGAAATTTTCATTCAAATCGGTTAACCATAACGAAAGTTATTACACTTTTCCACTTTTTAAAAAGTTAAAATGGCGAATGTCAAATTATGCATACAGCCAGCTGCGCAAATAGCCCATGACTACATTATAACAAAAACTAGATATAAAACTGAACCAAACAGTGAAAGTTTCATGCAAATCGACCAACTATAGCGAAAGTTATCTCATTTTTTCACTTTTTACAAAGTTAAAATGGCGGCATGTCACATTATGCATACAGCCATCGGTGTAAATAGCCTATAACCACTTAATCTTAAAACCAGATATAAAACTGAATCAAACAGTGAAATTTTCATGTAAATCGACCAAGTATAACGGAAGTTATCTCAATTTTTCCCTTTTTACAAAGTTAAAATGGCGGCATGTTACAAAAATGCATACAGCCACCGGTGTAAATAGCCTGTGACCACTTTATAACAAAACAAGATATAAAACTAAATCAAACAGTGAAATTTTCTTTCAAATCGGTCAACTATAACGAAAGTTATCCCATTTTTTCCACTTTTTACACAGTTAAAATGACGACATGTTACAAATATAAGTTCCACACTTCAACGGAAGTCCGTTATTTCAAATTACGAAAACAAAATGACGTTTACGCACACTCTGCTGTGACGTTTACCCTTCATCATCACGTCATCCCAACACGCGCGCGCGCTCCATCCAAAAACTCAAGCAGATACAAACAGACATGATGACATCACTTCCGGTCCAGACATGATAACGTCACTTCCAGACATGATGACGTCATTATGGCGTCACAATGATTGACAGGTCACAGCGGGCTTAATTGACTTAATTGACTTAATTGGCTTAATGGATCACGTGATTGATGACGTCACGATGATTGACTGCGGTAGAACCCCTCTTTCTACACTTCAATGGTGTGTTAACTCAGCAGAATGTATCACTAGTTGACTAGTTGACATGTTTCACTCATGCTTTTATGCTACTTCCATGTAATCAAAATATGGTGTGTAACTTTTCAAACTTGCTCAAAAATGTTAAAATTGCTGACTCAGCAGAATTTTACTTGTGTATATGAATGTCTCACTTACAGTTGTGAAGTTGTACAGCTGCACAGCAGAGACATCTGACGGTGAAGTTAAATGGTCTGCCAAATGGTATTCATCCGCGAAGAAGCATCGTAAACCAATGGTGAAATGTTCATGTAAATCAGTCAACTATAATGAAAGTTATCACAATTTTAAGTTAAAATGACGGTAAATATGCATACAGCACGCTGCGCAAATAGCCTATAACTACTTTATAACAAAAGTTTACATAAAACTGAATCAAACAGTGAAATTTTCATATAAATCGACCAAGTATAACGAAAGGTATTGTTTTACAAAGTTTCAATTAAGCAAATAACCAAAGTTTGTTTACAAAGTTTGTTTACAAAGTTTGTTTACAAATTTTCAATTATGTAAATAAGTCAAGTTTGTTTACAAAGTTTGCTTACAAATTTTGTTTATAAAGTTTGTTTACAAATTTTGTTTATAAAGTTTGTTTACAGTTTGTTTACAAAGTTTGTTTACAAATTTTGTTTATAAAGTTTGTTTACAAAGTTTGTTTACAAATTTTATTTATAAAGTTTGTTTATAAAGTTTGTTTACAAAGTTTGTTTACAAATTTTCTTTACAAAGTTTGTTTGCAAATTTTCAATTATGTAAATAAGTCAAGTTTGTTTACAAAGTTTGTTTACAAATTTTGTTTATAAAGTTTGTTTACACAGTTTGTTTACAAAGTTTGTTTACAAAGTTTCAATTATGCAAATAACTAAAGTTTGTTTACAAAGTTTGTTTACAAAGTTTGTTTGCAAATAACTAAAGTTCACTTTTTATTTATAAAGTTTCAATAAACACTTACCGAAATTGTTGTCACTGGATGCCATAACTGGATCTGATGTGATCCAATTGTAGTGTGTAACTCTTGCTCCACTTACCGACTGTCACTGCTGTATGCTCATCCCTTATATACCCCTCTGATGGAACTGAAGCTGACTTGACAGAATGTTGCTCGCCTAGGGGGGGGGGGGGGGTCGGTCCATAGTATGTCCTGAGGGGGGGGGGGGGTCAGTCCCGACTGCCGCCTAGGGGGGGGGGGGAGGTCATCACTTTTTAGGGTCTGTTGCCGGGGGGGGGGGGGTCGGTCCATAGTATGTCCTGAGGGGGGGGGGGGTCATCACTTTTTAGGGTCTGTTGCCGATTGGCAGCCGGCTTCATTGACTTCGCCGATGATAGCCAGAACACCCTAGCCAGCCACCACACAGCATGGCGTCATCATGACGTCATTATGACGTCATGGATGGTCGCGCCTATCCTAACGCTTCCTTACCATGACGTCACTTCCGCTCCAGACAGCACTTCCGGTCCAGACATGATGACGTCACTTCCAGACATGATGACGTCACTTCCGCTCCAGACAGCACTTCCGCTCCAGACGCTATGACGTCACTTCCAGACATGATGACGTCACTTCCGGTCCAGACAGCACTTCCGGTCCAGACGCTATGACGTCACTTCCAGACATGATGACGTCACTTCCAGACAGTATGACGTCACAAAGTGCAGTAGAACCCCCCTTTTCACCCTACTATTGCATATTCGAAACGATGGTTATATGCTGACACGACACACAAATTTTCAGCGCTCTTCCAACACAGGACAATATCACTGTCATCAGTTGAAGGATATATTCGTATTTAAAAGACATGAACTTGTGCTAGTGTCAGGTTTTGTCCTCTATTGATCTGTCGGACTAATTCACAGGTCGCGCACACAGAACGGACAAAAAACGAAATGTTTCCTTTCCACAGTGGAGAAACCTACTTAGCCCCACAGCCTAACCTCCCTAAATTGTGGCAGTTTGCAACCCAAATGCAGAATGTATTGCTGACTTCCACATTCATTAAAATCACCTTAACGATTTCGTTTTGGAACACCTGAGCAGAGCCAAGTGCATAAAAATATTCCCTACAAATAAAAGTTTCAAACTAGAACTCTTAATTAGGGATTGAACTTGGTAAAATAAAAGTTAGATGCAATAGGGTTCAACATCTCAAACTTGACTACGCCTCGAGGAGTACGTCTATCCCCCGTGGGCGATATGGTGTGTGTAAGGCTGTTGCGTGTTGACAGCGCAAAATTTAAAAGGGGAAGGATAGGTAGACGTAGTGTCTAACATTTAGACGAATCAATCCATTAACCAATAGGCGCTAAGTACAGCGCCGATTTAAAAAAAACGCCCGCCATTTTGTCAATTTTTTTCCGACCCGGAAAATTCTCGGTCACTGCACTGCGGAAGGGTTCAGAGAAGCCTATGCAAAATTTGAAACGTCCATCTATCAATGCGGCCTGTAGGCGCATGAGACTGCCCTATATGCGCTCAGTCCAGTGCCGATTTTCAAAAGTCCGCCATTTTGTCAATTTTTTTCCGATGCGGAAAATTCTTGGTCACTGCACTGCGGAAGGGTCCAAAGAAGCTGTGTACAAACTTTGAAACGAATCTATATAATATTAATGTGGCCTGTAGGCGCGTGAGACTGAAGCGTGACAGACGGAAAGACAGACAGACCGAAAAGTTTAAAACTATATCCCTCCGTTCCACGGGAGATAATAAACCCAAGCTATTTCTTATGTGACCTGTCGAAGTCTCCATTAAGGCATCATTCATAAAGTACTTTCGCATGGAGGGGAGGAGGGGGGAAGATCGAGGGGGGGGGGAGGCTGTTCGTCCGGTAATATCATGGTCAATGAGTGACGTCACAAATTTTAAAAAATCGAGAGAAAAGGTATGTCCAGCTGTGAGAGGTGTGCTCCACAAATTAGTCAGAGGCGTACACCAATGGAGACTGAATTGCAATTACCGCAACGGCAAATTCGGCTTAATCTATGGCTTTGACGTAAATCTATACGCAGCGCTTCGCTCATTTCGTAACACTTGATATTGCAATTACCAAAACACTGTGTCATGATTTCACATCCTCCACATTATCGTCCAGGCTAGATCTGACCGGTAAATTACCATACATACCATAAACCACCCTGTACAAATGTTTCAGGACGTACTATGGGTTGTCTTCTTCCTTAATCTTGACTGTATGAGGTTGCATCTTCCCCTCCCCCCCCCTCCAAAAAAAAAATCACATTTTTTAAGGATGCCCTTATTTCTAGAACAGAGTAGAATACGACTCCTGGTTCTCAAGAAAAAGTACGGAGTAAAATAAATAAAAATAAACTATCGCCATCATTTAGATATTAATTTATATTTTTACTTACTATCATATGTATATGTATGACAACGACATGCAAGACATTACATCAACAGAATCACTTTATGAGAGTAACTAAAGGGTTGCTAGGGCGTTTTCAAACAAAAACACGGTCAGTCCAGCACCCAGTAAGCGGAGCTGTCAACCCTTAAAACCTACGATCAGATGGCAAATTTTATTTTTTTATTTAATATATTACATCCTCGTTTTGGCAGCAGAGGAAACCTGGAATCCAGAAAACGAAACGATCCAGGAAAAAAAAAAGAATGAATCCGCTGTAATTATAACGAGGTTATACTGTACTATATAACTTATACATTGAAAATAAGCTACTTAATTATTTGGTACATAAGCACAAGATGGTCGTTTCTTCCCTGTAGCACTGAGTGGCTCGGGGGCACCCAGGGTCATGACTAGATTTAATGATTACAGTCTGTACAATTTTAAACTCCAAAAGATGCTCGTATATAAGTGTTTTCAAGGCTTTAATTAGAACCACGATTCGGGTCCAATTTTGATTCATTTCACTTTACTTATCGTTGGTTATCCACATCATCTGATCACAGTCCGAACCGCTTTATTTGACACCAAAGTCGTGCGAATTACCGAGCATCTTTTCTCTACTACTCATCGTTATGACCATAGGCAACACATACTGACTTATTTAGCAACAGATACTGACTTATTTAGCAACAGATACTGACTTATTTAGTAACAGATACTGACTTATTTAGTAACAGATACTGACTTATTTTGAATCAAAATAAAGTATTATCGACCAGAAAAAAATTTAATCTTTAGGTCACCATTTTCGACACTGATAACTAATGGTGTTTTGTTTTACAAATAACTGCAATCGATTTCTGCTTTCCGGCCAACATCAACCAAATAGATTTGGGAACCAATAAGATTGCAGCATTTACGCAAGCCGTAACAACTCATATACTTTTATTAAAGTTAATGCCAAGAGTGAAAGTTGAATAAACCAGACACTTTGAGCATCATACCCAGTCAACAGAACTAAAAAAAAATTAGATTATAAAAATCTGGTGGCTAACACTTTCAGTGAAGTTTGAAACATTCATTTGTGACACTGGTCAATAAGTCCATGCCATGATACAGTGTACCCCCCCCCCTCAAACACCACTTGCAATTAGTTCGAAACAGCCAATGACAGAACTGTCGGACGCATTTGTCACTGGTAAGCATTGTTGCACAGCTCGCCTACGGCCCTCAGTAACGCCCAGTAACAAAATGCACTCAAAATGCAATTTTACCTGTTAATTAGGCTTAACCGTATTTCCCTACAGTCCTTAACAAGAACAAAAATAATAAACAAATTAACCACACTCTTTAGCTGGTGTTCAAACAATGTGCTTAACTGATATCCTTATATCTTTGGAGTTCTGTTTGGAGGTCTTGTCAACCTCCAATATGCTATGTAACAACGACGCATAAGCAATTTATTTCAAATCTCTAAATATTGTGTATATTTGGAGCTCCTTATGAAGTAATAAAAAACACTGGACATTGGTCGCTCATGAAGAAACAATAAGCCTTAAAATGAACGCATTAGCATAACAAAACAGTGCGATAAATGCGAGACAACTCTTGAGGGGTGACTTGGTCCTTTTGAAATAGACAGAGATACATCTAACGCATTGTTAAAACTAGATTAACATATAATTCTACAGGGATCTCAATTAAATACCGCATTTCATCGCTCAGTTTAATGTACAATGTATTTTAATCGGTTTCAAAACAAACCGGAAGGTCATACGTAAAATAGGTCATTGTGATGCTACCATACTGTACGACACGTCACTGTGACGATGGCATACTGTATGACACGTCACTGTAACGCTGCAACACTGTACGACACGTCACTTAACGCTGCAACACTGTACGACACGTCACTGTAACGCTGCAACACTGTACGACACGTCATTGTGACGCTGCCATGCTGTACGACACGTCAGTTTGACACGTCAGTTTCACAGGTCACCTTTACCCTGCCATACCGTGACAACGGGCGTCAAGTCACCTTGACCCTGCCATACCGTACAGCAGAGTAAGGTGCTGCAATCACGCGGTATGACCGGGCATTAGGACTCTGCCATGCCTTATGACAGGACATTAAGATGCTAACATGCCGTATGACCGGACATTAGGACGTTACCATGCCGTATGACGGGACATTAGGATGCTAACATACCGTATGACCGGACATTAGGACGGTACCATGCCGTATGTCAGGACATTAGGACGCTACCATGCCGTATGACCGGAAGTTAGGACGTTACCATGCTGTACAGGACATTAGGACGGTACCATGCCGTATGTCAGGACATTAGGACGCTACCATGCCGTATGACCGGAAGTTAGGATGCTAATATGCCGCATGACAGGACATTAGGATGTTACCATGCCATATGACCGGACATTAGGACGTTACCATGCTGTATGACGGGACATTAGGATGCTAACGTGCTGTATGGCCGGCCATTAGGACGCTGCCATGCCGTAGGACAAGACGTCAAAACAGATGTCACAGACGCGCGTCGGCTTGGCAATGTTGTACTTGATAATTGGCATCATTTTGCCAGAACACTTTGAACACAACAAACGGCCACAGTGGCGACTGAAAGAAAAAATCAGAATTCAAATCAAACTAGTTGAAAAAATAATAAAAAAGATCACATTTTGCGTTATTTTCTTTTTGCTTCTTTTTATTGAAAAACGACACAATTTCGGCGTCATAAAACGAAAAAAAAAAAAAAACGATTACTTTCCAGCATTGTCGTCAGACCTTGGCAGGTCGTGTTGTTTTTTTTTCTCAGAATCTGACAAAAATCCTGCTTTTTTTTTGGCATGTTTTGATCTCATATGAACGACTAGTTATGTAATATCAATGTTATGTCGATTACATGGTATGTGAAGCTCCGACTCACCAGTGATGTTTTCTCGTACTAATGCTGAACTTGACTCCACACTCCAAACAAGACTCACCCTCGGTCCAGGGAGGTTCTTCTGCGAGCATGTCTGTCATAACAATACGATTGTTACCAGGGTTATCGATTATCGATCAAAACTGTCCTTCACAGAAGTTCCTTCCTGCCCTCTGGTTTCTAACCATCGGATAGAGCTACATTTCGTCAACTCGATGCTCATGTTTTGAAAAGCAACGGTGTTTGAAAAAAATCACAAATAGACATTATTAATCAGTGATCAAAGTTTACTAAAAAGAAGATTTATTTTAATATTTTAGAAAATATTTAATCACAACTTAACAACGGTGTTAAAAATAATCACATGATAGAAGAGTATTTGTAAGACTAACCTAACAATTTAAACAGGAGTTGTTTCGTAGCTACCGGGGCATTGAATATGGTCAATCCTTCTCTGTTTGACGTTCCTAGACTGGCACCCGCTCTCACCACGGCTCTGCACAGGCTTCCATTCCCATTGAAATAGGCTAACAGTAAGACTGGACACAAAAATTTTACACTTTAGTAGAGTGAAAATAAAATTAAATTTCATAACCACCGCCCTCCCCCCCTCAATCCGCTTCATCTTTGATATGTAAACGTAATCTCGTTTACTTTTAGCGGTAAAAATGTCGTAAAAAATCTTCAAAACTTTCGATTTTATTTTGACTAACGAAATTTAATAACAATGAAATACTGAATGTTTTTTATAATATATGCAAAACTTAAAATGGTATTTTCTATTGCGGTTGGCTAGAGTCCATACGGTAATTGGGCTTCAGAGTAAAGAAGGGTTTGCTCAGCGAGTACTAACGGGGAGGGAGGGGGTGAGGGAGGTGGCTATAGTGTGCATACGAGGGCTGGCTTCGGGGTACTAATGACGGTTGGGTGTGACTGCATAAAGGTGGGCCGCATGAGGGGTACTTAGGGGGCCGAAGAGAGGTTGGCTATAGTGTCCATACGAGTGCTAGCCTCAAGGTACTAGGGTTGGCTATGGGTACACGGCTATGGGTACACAACGGAGAGCTGGGTGAGGGGGTATTAGAAGGGTGGAGCGGTTGGCTAGAGTATCCATACAAGGACTGACTGCGGGATACTTATGGTACTTACTGGTATTGCCCTTTATATCTGGCAAGTCAATGGGGTACTTGGGCATACATTCCATAAACAATTCAAAAATGGCCGCTGCGTTCTCTTTGCCGTACTGTCCCAGGATATGAATTGGATTCTGGCCCCTGGACGCACAATTTCAGATATATTAAATTTTCAAGGCCCATCCCCTCCTCTTTTTCTTCTCAATACAGAGTTCTTAAAATGTGAAATTTTAATTTACGCACGAAAGTTTGGCAACAATTAAAAGGTGTTATATTTTCTCGAAATATTAGGTTGATTTAATATGACGAGCTTAATATTCCCTTCACATTATCGTGTACACTCGACGCAAAAATAACTTTAATTTACTTCTTTTACCTTATTTTTTTTTAATAGTTGATCGATTACGCGATTTTACATTTATTCAGAACTGAAGGGGAACGCAAATTAAAATTAACAGGAATTCATTTTTCATGGATAAAAATTCCATCGCAGCTCCACATACTTTCCGTAATAGCTGTCACTGTTAACTAGAACGGTCAGTGCTCACAAAATATCAGTGCACAGGGATATACAGCACACTTTTAATTGAGACAGCACAACCACACATACACATACACACATACAAAACCTGTAGGTCTCCCTCTGATTGACATAAATAATTTATACCTCATATTGATAGCTTCAGCATTGATTTGTGACTCCGTCAGCAAAACTCGGACGACTGCCATATGGCCCAGCTGACACGCTATGTGTAAAGCTGTAAACAAATTTACGGCAATGACGCCCAGCTGTTGACGCTGAGCTGAGGCAATAAGTCTCCAAGCCCAATGTGCAGCATTTACACGCCGACGGTAACCGAACAAATTTCCTGATATAAACTACATAAAGGGAAGCAAGACACGTTACATTGTACCAAAAATTAACGTCTTAATATGTACCTTTGTAATTAACAAAACAAACAAAACGCCTATACAATTTTAAGTTAAACAGATTGGAAGCAACATTTGCTTGTAATAAACATTAAACTAGGTGATCTGTTGCTCCAAAATTCTAGTTTAAATTCCGCGATCGCAAGACAGCAACGCGTACCGTTACTGAGTGAGTCACGTAAGTGTTGCGAGAGGCGCGTACCGTTACTAAGTGAATCATTTAAGTACCGTTACTGAGTGAATCACCAAAGCGCTCCTACGGGCGCGTATTATATAAGCCTACCGTTACTGAGTGAGTCGTCGAGCGCGTCATAGGCGACGCGGTTCTCGAGCAGTATCTGGCAGATGGCCGCGTGGTCGTGCTCGGCGGCCACGTGCAGGCAGTTCTTCTTCTGCGGGGTCAGCTCATTGACACGTGCGCCCGCCAGCAGCTGGGTAATGTCACGGTCACGTGAGACACGCGTGCGCGCCACCTCCTTCGCTTTACTTATTTTTAATCTTTCTTTTTATATTTATTTTTCCTTCTTGCTGTTTTTACTGTTTTATTTTTTCAAACATTAACGCAAAAAGTACGAGTTCGTTTCGTATGGAAATGCTGTAATGAGGAAATGTCATCAAGAAACTGTCGTGGGATTTTATGAAAACCGGTTAATAATTCTAAAGTCATCGCAATCACTTCAAAGTTATTTGAAAACATGTTGATTTGCTTTTGAGGGTTTCAGTAATAAGTGCTGAAGGCGAGAACGCGGGGGGGGGGGGGAGGGGGGGCATTTAAATTCTTAGGATTCGGTATGTGACTCAGCTACCTGCCCCTGTTTCCCATTCAGCGTCCAACTATCTGTCTCAGTTGGGCCTTTTCTGTTGTTTGATTGCGGTTGGGGTTGGGGTTGGGGGGGGGGGGCATCACATCATGTCATGAAACCCGTCTCCATTCCACATTAAGCTTTGTCTTTGGCAGGAGGGGTGAGGGAGGGGAAAGGGGTGTGGTGAAGAAGGAGAGACGGAGTGGGGAGGAGAGGGTGTGGGGAGGAGGGTGAGGGGGTGTGGTGAGGAAGTGGAGAGGGATTGGGGAGAAGGGGGTGTGGGGAGGAGGGGTGTGGGAAGGAGGGGGAGTGGGTGTGGTGAAGAAGGGGAGGGGGAGTGGGGAGGAGCGGGTGTGGGGAGGAGCGGGAGGGGGAATGGGGAGGCTGGGAGCCATACCAGATTCCTGCACATCATGTCATTGCCCACTTGGGCGACGAGGTGAAGCGGCGTCCTCTGGCTCGAGTCACGTGTTCGCGAGTTCACATCCACGTGCACCGAGAGCAGGAACAAGACGGACTCCAGGTCATTCTTCAAAATGGCCGTGTGCAGAAAGTTCTTGCCTTTCGGATACTGCGACAGTCGAAACAGACAAAAACACGTGAAAACTTCGGATTCTGCGTGAACATCAATCGAAACAGGACTTAAATGTGCAAATACAATTTTCAAAAGCTGCAAACAACATAAATTATTATTATTTATTATTTCAATGGCAATATATTTCCTTTCCACCCATAAATAACAGTTAATTTCTTCTTCAACAACCCTTTTTAATCAAACCTTACTTCAAGAATATATTGTTGGGTTTTGTAATTTATACTGTTTACACTTTGACAGTGACTAAACTAAGCAATTAAGCAATATGGTCTCTTTTCGACGTTGTAGAGTCCAATTTTTTCCAACAGATACCGCTCTCGACAAACTTCTTGGACATTCGACACGAAAGACGGTGTTTTTATTCGAGGCTAGCACACGTGTAAGGCTCAGTTACTGTGACGTCATATCACCTGTTCGGCGCACTGTGGAGCTCTGTCCAGTATCGCTTGGGCAGCCTTGTTATTTTTCGTCACCATGGCAGCAGCGAATGGGCTCGTGCCGTGCCGGTCAAAGGTCATAAGGTCAATGGTTTCATTGGCGAGCAGCAGGGTGATGATGCCGTGGTGTTGGTTTTCTATGGCGATGTGAAGCGGGGTCTTGCCATCGGCGTCCTACAGAACGCAGACCACGCAACCCAACATGTACTGTTAAATGTTATGGTTGGGATTAACTCATACAGTGAACCACAATTCTGTTAATAAGTTAGTAATCTTCACAGTATTCCAATGTGATATCGTTTTCGTTGAAAATATCAATCAATCAATCAATATCAGTATTTATATGGCGCTCTGTAAGTAGAACTACCCAGGCGCATAACAGTTGATACTAAAAACACAGTTGAACGTCTAGGCGTATGATTTAGCATATACAAACGTTTTGAGCTTTCTTTTAAAAACGTCAACACTTTGTTCAGATCGTAGTTGAAATATGTATGTAGATATGTAGAAATAAATCTGGCAAGCCTTCCAAGACAGCCTCCTCTCTCTTGCAGAGCACATTAAAATTACCCCCATCACATTAACATCCCCCCCAATAACATAACCTCAACCCCTCCCAAAGATATATAATTTAACTACACATTAACAGTATGCTCCAGCAAGCGCTGGAAGCCATTCTGCAGCCCTCACCGCCCTTTCCCATCACCCCTCTCCCCCTCATCTTCCCGGCAGAGCAGTTACCTCACCCGCACATTGACGTTGTGTTCCAGTAAGCACTGTTCGGCCGTCCGTAGCCCTCATCTTTCCTTTGTCACACAGCCCCCACCCCACCCCTCCAAACGAAGATGGCCACCTCATTGCGCTCCAGCAGGTACTGCACTGTAGCCTCATCTCTCATCTGTCACAGACCAACCCCCTCCCCACCCTCCTTCCCCTCCCACCGAAGACGGCCATCTCACCTGCACATTGACGTTAGCATCGTGTTCCAGCAAGCACTGCACGGCCGTCTGCAGCCCTCATCCCTCCTCTGTCTACCCCCCCCCCCCGTCCCCCCATCCCGTTCTCCCACCGAAGGCGGTCACCTCACCTGCACATTGACGTTAGCATCGTGTTCCAGCAAGCACTGCACGGCCGTCTGCAGCCCTCATCCCTCCTCTGTCACCCCCCCCCCCGTCCCCCCATCCCCTTCTCCAACCGAAGGCGGTCACCTCACCTGCACATTGACGTTAGCATCGTGTTCCAGCAAGCACTGCACGGCTGTCTGCAGCCCCCATCCCTCCTCTGCCACCCCCCGTCCCCCCCCACCCCCTCCTCCCACCGAAGGCGGTCACCTCACCTGCACATTGACGTTAGCATCGTGTTCCAGCAAGCACTGCACGGCCGTCTGCAGCCCTCATCCCTCCTCTGTCACCCCTCCCCCCGTCCCCCCATCCCCTTCTCCCACCGAAGGCGGTCACCTCACCTGCACATTGACGTTAGCATCGTGTTCCAGCAAGCACTGCACGGCCGTCTGCAGCCCTCATCCCTCCTCTGTCACCCCCCCCCCGTCCCCCCATCCCCTTCTCCCACCGAAGGCGGTCACCTCACCTGCACATTGACGTTAGCATTGTGTTCCAGCAAGCACTGCACGGCCGTCTGCAGCCCTCATCCCTCCTCTGTCACCCCCCGCCCCCCCCCCCCATCCCCTTCTCCCACCGAAGACGGCCACCTCACCTGCACATTGACGTTAGCATTGTGTTCCAGCAAGCACTGCTCGGGGGTCTGTCGCCCTCATCCCTCCTCTGTCACACCCGTCCGCCGCCCCCCCATCCTCCTTCCCCTCCCACCGAAGAAGGCCACCTCGCCTGCACATTGACGTTAGCATTGTGTTCCAGCAAGCACTGCACGGCTGTCTGCAGCCCTCATCCCTCCTCTGTCACCCCCCCCCCCCCGTCCCCCCATCCCCTTCTCCCACCGAAGACGGTCACCTCACCTGCACATTGACGTTAGCATCGTGTTCCAGCAAGCACTGCACGGCCGTCTGCAGCCCTCATCCCTCCTCTGTCACCCCCCCCCCCCCGTCCCCCCATCCCCTTCTCCCACCGAAGGCGGTCACCTCACCTGCACATTGACGTTAGCATTGTGTTCCAGCAAGCACTGCACGGCCGTCTGCAGCCCTCATCCCTCCTCTGTCACCCCCCCCCCGTCCCCCCATCCCCTTCTCCCACCGAAGACGGTCACCTCACCTGCACATTGACGTTAGCATTGTGTTCCAGCAAGCACTGCACGGCCGTCTGCAGCCCTCATCCCTCCTCTGTCACCCCCCCCCCCCGTCCCCCCATCCCCTTCTCCCACCGAAGACGGTCACCTCACCTGCACATTGACGTTAGCATTGTGTTCCAGCAAGCACTGCACGGCCGTCTGCAGCCCTCATCCCTCCTCTGTCACCCCCCCCCCGTCCCCCCATCCCCTTCTCCCACCGAAGACGGTCACCTCACCTGCACATTGACGTTAGCATCGTGTTCCAGCAAGCACTGCACGGCCGTCTGCAGCCCTCATCCCTCCTCTGTCACCCCCCCCCCCGTCCCCCCATCCCCTTCTCCCACCGAAGGCGGTCACCTCACCTGCACATTGACGTTAGCATCGTGTTCCAGCAAGCACTGCACGGCTGTCTGCAGCCCTCATCCCTCCTCTGTCACCCCCCGCCCCCCCCCCCACCCCCTCCTCCCACCGAAGACGGCCACCTCACCTGCACATTGACGTTAGCATTGTGTTCCAGCAAGCACTGCGCGGCTGTCTGCAGTCCCCAGGCACAGCACATGTGCAGCGGCGTCTGGCCGTCCGCTACCACGTCCGCGCCCTCCCCGCGCGGCCCCACGCGACGCGTGCTGTTTACATCGCACAAACTAAACAAAGAATTTGGTTTAACGTCAAAAAACAAAAAAAAAAAAAAACAACAACAAAAAAAAAAAAAAAAAAAAAAAAAAAAAAAAAAAAAAAAAAAAAAACAAACAAAAAAACGCGCACACACGGACGAG
Source organism: Protula sp. h YS-2021 (assembly GCA_949752745.1). Lineage (NCBI taxonomy): Eukaryota > Metazoa > Annelida > Polychaeta > Sabellida > Serpulidae > Protula > Protula sp. h YS-2021. The sequence continues at coordinate 27,538,136 of OX457030.1, forward strand.
TGGATTTCGAGTTAGGCAGCCAGGACGACGACCAGCCTAAGAGTTGTGAGTGAAGGGTTTTTTACAAACTACGTAAGGAAATATTTGTTTTAATATCTATTCCTTTACTCCTCTGGATATAACGCATTTAGTGGTACACACAGCGCCCAGAATATAGTGAGTTGGCAGTTTGTTCAGAAGGGATTTTTTCAGTCAAACGTCATGTGATCAGGTATCTTACAATGCAAGGGTGTGGCCCAACAACTGAACGACGGGATGAAAGGCCTCACCTTCTGATCAGAAAACAAGCGCTGCTTTCATTGTTTTCGTCTATGGCTTTATGCAGCAGTGTCTGTTGACACCCCTCGGGCCCGGCTCCCCACATGTCCGTGTCACAGCCATGCTGCACCTATCCGCCATGACGTCAACGGAGAGAGAAATCAGATTAACGCAACACACCCCACCACCACCGCCCCCTTCAAGCAAACAGTTTTGCATATTTAAAAAATTACTAATTAATTCACACGATATTTAAAAAAATTCTTCTGGGGTTTTGAACAAGATATTAGAACATTTCATGTTTTCTTGACCTTTTTCTTTTTTTCTCCTCTCTCAAAACCTTTCTCGCTTTTCTTATGCACTACCCCATTAACAACAAAAACACAGTTAATTCTGAATTAAATTCACATATACATAAAAACAGTACGAAGTGCCTTTCACAAGGGTACGAAGTGACTAAAAAAAAAAAAAAAAGGGTACGAAATGCCAAAGGTGCGAAGTGTCCAGTTCCCACAACATCAACAGCAAAGATTCTCTCACCAGTACTGACGCTATCTCGTGCTGGCCCGAGTCTAGAGCCTGCCAGAGCGGGCAGTCGCCGTCGTTTTTGTCGAGGACATTGATGTCGGCGCCTCTGTTACACAAGCTGTCCACCACCTGGCTCAGCCCCTCCTTTACGGCTAGCTGAATGGGAGTGCGGTGACCTCGCGTCCTGCCAGTGGGCAAGCAGTAGTCACCACACACAAGCCTTTCATTTCAATTAAGCAGAGGTCACCAGAAACACACAAGCCTTTCATTTCATTTAAGCAGAGGTCACCAGAAACACACAAGCCTTTCATTTCATTTAAGCAGAGGTCACCATAAACACACAAGCCTTTCATTTCATTTAAGTAGAGGTCACCATAAACACAAAAGCCTTTCATTTCATTTAAGTAGAGGTCACCATAAACACAAAAGCCTTTCATTTCATTTAGGCAGAGGTCACCACAGACACACAAGACTGTCATGACCTTATCGCAGCTTAATTTAAGCAGCAGTCACCACAGACACACAATCCTTTCACAGCCTTACCTCAGCTCAATTTAGGCAGTAGACACACAAGAAGTTCATAGCCTTATCTCAGCTCAATTTAAGCAGTAGTCACCATAGACACACAAACCTTTCATGACCTTATCTCAACTCAAGTTAATCGATATCACCACAAACAAGATAACCACTCTTGCAACCACTCTCGCAACAAATCAGTGAAACAAATACAACAGATAATATGTACTGGGTGTTTCTGAACAGGAATTTTCAGACAAGGCTGGGAAGAGGTCCCCCGACATAAAAAATTTGCGAACCATTACTTGACCAACAGAATTTTTCTCGAGTGCATTTTCTGATCCGTTGATAATTAAATGCATTTTCTTCTCTTTTTTTACACTTCCTTGAAGAAAAAGTATTCTGCATTTCGTCTGTAATTACACATTTTCTAGCTGAACTTCTTAACCTGCCTCTGGCCCTGCCTTCCTGTTAGGCTTGGGGAAATCACGTCTTAACTTACGTTGAGAAATTCACCCTCTGATTTTTACTTATTATTATTATTATTATTATTATTATTATTATTTGGTTGTATTATTCAACTCACTTCTTGTTAACATCGGCGCCATGTTGGATCAAGAACAACGCTGATTGGCTGTCTTGTTTCATGATAGCTTGATGAAGCAAACTAAGCCCTTCACTGTTGACGTCATTCACACTAGCGCCACCTGTTGATGACATAGAGAGTACAATTTATTAGCCAAAAATTTTGAAGCGTCCTCGCTCGTCTGTTGTCGAATGGTCATAACAGGTGGCCACCTGAAATCCGAAATGAAATTCCCTGAGTTTTTCCAGAGGTTTTCCATACAATGAACTTGACTACGTCTCGAAGAGTACGTCTATCCCCCGTGGGGGATATGGTTTGTGTAAGGCTGTTGCGTGTTGACTACGCAAAAAAAAATTTACAAGTGGAAGGATGTAAGTCGACGTAGTGTCTAACATTTAGACGGATCAATCCATTAACCAGTATTCGCGTGAGACTGTCGTAGGTACGCTAAGTACAGCGCCGATTTTGAAAAATTCGCCATTTTGTCAAGTCCCATCCGGAAAATGCTTGATCACTGCACTGCGGAAGGTGCCAGGGAGCCCGTGTGCAGAATTTGAAACGAATCCATTCATTAATGTGGCCTGTAGACGCGTGAGACTGCCGTATATATAAAGTCCAGTGCCAATTTTCAAATGTCCGCCATTTCGTCAATTTTTGGTCGATCCGGAAAATTCTTGGTCACTGCACTGCGGAAGGTTCCAGAGAAGCCGTGTACAAAATTTGAAACGAATCCGTCTATTAATGTGGCCTGAAGACGCGTGAGACTGCCGTATATACGCTAAGTCCAGTGCCGATTTTCAAAAGTCCGCCATTTTGTCAATTTTTGGCCGATCCGGAAAATTCTTGGTCACTGCACTGCGGAAGGTTCCAGAGAAGCCGTGTACAAAATTTGAAACGAATTTGTCTATTAATGTGGCTTGTAGACGCATGAGACTGCCGTATATATAAAGTCCAGTGCCAATTTTCAAATGTCCGCCATTTTGTCAATTTTTGGCCGATTCGGAAAATTCTTGGTCACTGCACTGCGGAACGTTCCAGAGAAGCCGTGTACAAAATCTGAAACGAATCCGTCTATTAATGTGGCCTGTAGACGCGTGAGACTGCCGTATATATAAAGTCCAGTGCCAATTTTCAAATGTTCGCCATTTTGTCAATTTTTGGCCGATCCGGAAAATTCTTGGTCACTGCACTGCGGAAGGTTCCAGAGAAGCCGTGTACAAAATTTGAAACGAATCCGTCTATTAATGTGGCCTGAAGACGCGTGAGACTGCCGTATATACGCTAAGTCCAGTGCCGATTTTCAAAAGTCCGCCATTTTGTCAATTTTTGGCCGATCCGGAAAATTCTTGGTCACTGCACTGCGGAAGGTTCCAGAGAAGCCGTGTACAAAATTTGAAACGAATTTGTCTATTAATGTGGCTTGTAGACGCGTGAGACTGCCGTATATATAAAGTCCAGTGCCAATTTTCAAATGTCCGCCATTTTGTCAATTTTTGGCCGATTCGGAAAATTCTTGGTCACTGCACTGCGGAACGTTCCAGAGAAGCCGTGTACAAAATCTGAAACGAATCCGTCTATTAATGTGGCCTGTAGACGCGTGAGACTGCCGTATATACGCTAAGTCCAGTGCCAAATTTCAAATGTCCGCCATTTTGTCAATTTTTGGCCGATCCGGAAAATTCTTGGTCACTGCACTGCGGAAGGTTCCAGAGAAGCCGTGTACAAAATTTGAAACGAATCCGTCTATTAATGTGGCCTGTAGGCGCGTGAGACTGAAGCGTGACAGACGGACAGACGGACAGACCGAAAAGTTCAAAACTATATCCCTCCGTTTCACGGGGGATAATTTTGACAGCGCAGGTTTTCAGAATTCTAAAACTTGAATGATCTTGTTCGAAAACAATAGTCATCGACTCCGTATCCCACTATTTCTCTTAAACACTTAGCAAAAGGCAACGTTCAACAAATTCTTACTAAACCCATCCAATTTTGCAGAAGAAAAATTTACGTGGAAATACCCAAATTCCCAAAAATCCCTGAGTTTTCCTGACTGGAAAATGTTGATTCATTTTTCCCTGAATTCCCTGATTTCCAGGGTCGGTGGCCACCCTGTCATAACTAATATCCGAGTGTGCGTGCATAACACACAATGAATAGGCTTAAATCAACAAATTCACAACTAGTAGGTAATCACTTAAAACATTATTTAACCAGATGAAAGTTTTACCGAGTGTAAACTGTATTAAACAATTAATTTAAGGAGGAGGAAAAGGGCCATTCGGCCTGCCCAATGCGTAACGAACCTTGCATAAGCTGGATGGCTATGGTGTGGAATCTCTGCCAAATGGCCAGCGCCAGCGCGCTCTGGTCTTCTGAGTCCTTCAGGGTGAAGTTGGGTATGATGAGCATATTGTCCCCGCCCCTTGTCACTTCCGCTGCAACACAACGATAGGTTTGCGCGATATATCCCGACTTCGATAATGTAAGCAAAACATTTTGCCGGAATCGTGTTCGAAAGAAAAGCGTGACGCATTGACTGTTAGACAGGCTTATGGACAGACAGATCGCTGAAGTTAAAGGCATTCTCCACCTCCCCCTAACCCCCGCCCCCAACTCCCAGCTTGACCAGCGGGGCACAAAAACATGGAGACCGTTTTTCCTTCCCAGTGTTCGGGTCCTGTTAAAGAATACATCTCGAAGGTGGTTTGTATATTTTTATATTTTCATTTATTATTATTATTTTTTTTAAGTAAGAAGAGGAATGAGAAAACTATACCACTACCATGGAGAAAATGTGATAAATTACTAATATTTATGTTTCGTCATTTTTTTCGGGGGAGTTTAGGCATTCTACATCTGTCTGCTAATATTTACTGATGTTTCTTAACAATATTATAATGGGCAGCCTGGTCTGCAGTTGGTCTATAGGAAGTTAAGACTGACCTTTAAAATCTAAAAACACTTGAATGACATCCCGGTGCGTATTCGCAATTGCTATGTGTAGCGGCGTTTGCTTGTAGACGGAACTACTTTCGCTCAGCGGCATCGACGTTTGAGCGTTGGGATTTGCGCCTTTGTTCAACAGTGCCTTTGCTAATTTCGACTGCCCTTGCATACACGCAACGTGCAGGGCCGTTTCTCCCTGTTCAACAGCACCAAAAATTGCTTTTAAGTTAATATGTACAAAAACATCACAAAAATTGGGCGAAATTACTGCAGCTACATTTTACTTTCTTTATCCAACAATACTGCCCAGTACTTTATCTATCTAACGTGGGTACCTTGTACTGGAAATATACATACCTTCGTATTAGTAAGTTTCGTGTTGCACCCATTTTCTACCAGAAAAAGCGCAGCTACTTCGTTGCCAAGGCGTATCACTTTATGCAACAATGTATCTCCTACCAAAAGTAATAATAATAATGCCAGATAAAAAAAAGTAAAATAAATAAATATAAAGAAAATTAAAACTGAAATTTCTTTTTTCCTAATTTTAAATTTTAATTAAGTCGTACTTCAAATGAATTTGAAACTCAAATTGCAGAACAAATAAAAATACAGGAGCTTGCAGTTTTTTTTTGGCGTTCTCTTTTGCATTGCACAAAAGTACAAAAGAAACATTTCACTTGCAAATTTAATCTCGTCAAACGATGCGGCTTAAGCCACAGAATTCTATAAACCAGTCATACCTGACGGCTGGCTGATATTATCTGTCGAACAACCTCGCTTTAAAAGCCGGGCCGCAAAACTACCATCACCATAGCCACCGTTAATAGGTTCTTTTTGTAGCGCCAGGGCGAGTACTGTGTGCCCATCGCCATTGACCAGCTCAAGGTCAAGGTCGGGGTGCTGCAGCAGTACCCCAAGTACCGGCTCGCTGTTGCGCAGTACGGATACGTGCAGAGCAGAACTGCGCAATAAAAAAACACGTTAACCACAAGAAAACACAAGAAGTCATACCTCACAAAAAGCTCCCAATTACAACTTCAATGCTTAAAAACAACGTCCACTTTTTTTTCTTTATATTTTTTTATATAAAACGATCACTGATTAATACTCACTTGTTTTTTTTTTTTTTTTTTTTTTTTTTAAATTTTTTTCCACTTTTTTATATTGTGACTTTTTTATTTGTCTTTTGACTTTTCATGCTGTACTGAAAAAAAATCAACTAAATACTTGCTTTTCCTGGGAATCAAGTACATTAGCACTGGCCCCGTTCTGTAGCAACAACTTGGCTATATTCGTCATGCCTTCCAGCACACATTTTTCCGTGACGTCAGGATCGTAACTGGCCACGAGATGCAAGGGCGTTTGCAGGCTTTCCGGCAGTGTCGTATCCACACTGCAGCTATTTTTAATCAGGAATGTTGCCGCAAACTCATCCCCTGGGAGATACATACAGAACCCATTACCTAAAAGGTGGTATACTTTTTGCATGCTTGCTTGCAGCAGTTCGAAATGGCCCAACCACGTTTCCAGACTATATCTTCCACTGTGTCTCCGCTCAGACGTAATCCGCTTATATCGTAAAGGAATTTAAGTTCAATAGGGGACTGGTTTCCATGCCTCGAATGGGACAGCAGAAGGGCAAGGAGAGGCTGGAGGAGGGGGGAGGGGAGGTAGTTAGTACTGCTCCTTTCGTTATTAACAGTATTAGCGAATACTGACACAGAAGTCTTACGATGTCAGCCACACGGCATGGAGTGTAGAGTGGTTCATCCAGCAAATCATTCTCACTTTTCTCACAAAACTACCATTTTATTCATTCTTTAATATTGAAACCGGAAAATGTACTAAATAAAACTCTTCAGTCTTTCCCTTTTAAATCTAAAAAAAAATTGTTCCGTTTTATTTTCATCAGTAAAAACTCAGTCTACATCCCATAAAAACACACATTGTTTTTTACTCAAACAGGAAATATTGTGGAAAGTTCAAATGCTAGTTGCTGTAACACAACAAGAGCAGGTGCAAGTGGGTCTACCGTAATCGAAGTCACGTGATTGGTTGAGTTTACACAAAGGAAGCACAACGCACACAACACGGCGAACAACAGCAACTCTGGTCTCCACTTATCTCAATTTTGTTTATATAGAGGATTTAGTTATCGCCAACCTTTTCCCAAAATCGGATATAGTAATCTTCCCGTTATCTTCAACCGTTATCTTTCTTGCATCGCATGTCACCAGTTTCTATAGGATATAACAAAATTTAGGTATCTCGTAGTAGAACTAAGTGTGGGGTTAGAAAAATACAGCAAAAAGTCGTGATATAACATACCTCGGCGTATAGCCTTGTGCAACAGACACACGCCATGCTCATCACACTTATTCACGTCCACGCGGTGTTTTACGAGAGTTTGCGCGATACCTTCAAACTGATTTTTTAACGCTAAATCCAGTGGCAATTCCCCCTTGTTGTCCATTTCGTTCAATTTTCCAGGTAACTGAAAACGAGTCGATAAACACCGAGTCACCTTGCGCTACATTACATTAATTCTCCGTTCCTGAACACCTCTATTTAGTAAACAATCTTTTAATTAGTGACCACTTTTTAAAAAAAAATGTCTCGATTCCATTATGAAATTTATTTCCCTCTAGAAAATGCGTCTATATATAAACACCTCTATATAATATTTGTTGCTAAAAATAGTCGCTAAAACAAACAATCCGCTGTTATCTACGAAGGCCTTATCGGTACCTGCGAATCGTTCTCTACCAGATACAGAAACAAGATATCTTCTCTGTTTGTCCTTATCGCTGTATGCAGAGGGTACTGAGTTTTCGATTTGAACATCTTGTACGCCAAAGCTGCGGGCATCGTTTCAAAGTCTTCGCTTGTAAAATCTTCCTGTTTACAATATCAAACCAATAACACATTTGAACGCTTTGCCCAACAGCGAACACGCTTAGTCTGGATTATTCAAGAGCTTTCAACTATTTTTATTTGCCATCACTCCCTCCTTTTTTTGGGGTGGGGGGGGGGGGAGGGGCGATAAAATGAGAAACTGACTTCTACATGGAACCACTCTAAAATAAAAAAATATGGAATAAAGGTGTGAGCCAATTATGTCGACCAAGAACTGATATGAGAGACACGCACCCAGTGGGAGGAGATGATCTGTGAACAATGATCCTTGAGAGCATTTGCTGAGATTTCTTCCGCCGTCTGATAATACCGGATGCAGTTCTTCATGGTAACAGACGACATCAAGGCCTGCTCACACCTGCAAGGCGAACACTCCTGTTTTACAAATGTATGTATGTAAAATATTTCGCCACTCCATCAAGAAATGTACGCTTGAGTGTGTTAACAAAAAAAGTGTCGACAACCAGACAGACCCGAAAACTATAGTCCCACCAGCCGCGCCACGCGGCGGCGGGGGACTGACAATCCAGATGGACCACAAGTCTTTTATGTTCACTACGTGCACCCTTGTCGCCCAGTCAGATTAAAACAGAATAGGTGTCTAGCAAATGCTACTCGTTAGACATGCACAAACATGCATAAAGGTGGTACATACTAGTATAACTGTACATCTTTCCAACTTTATATCTTAATTTTGGGACTAAATTTTTGCGAATGAACGCGCCTCACGTAAATAGCGAAAACAAATTCCTCACGAAAATTTCTTCTCCTACAGTATGGCTAAAAGTGAATGGTATGACTTTGATAGTACCAGAAATGCAGCTCAGTTTATCACATCTACTTCCGGATCAGTCGCCCATCTTTCCATCTACACACCACTCCACGTATTATCGTCATATAAATTTTTAACCTGTCTGCAAGTGGCGTAAGCATGTACTTCTTAGCGGCTTTGAGTAAATTCAGGTGAAAGGTTTCACTCGGCTGAATCTCTATTTCATCCGTGTAGGCCCATTTCATCATGGCGTAACTGACATCGTGGGGAAATTCTACAAAATTAAACAGTTTTATTACGATTTAAAAGACCATACTTTATCAATATTAACTACCAGTACTTAAAAAGTTATCAATATTTCTCACAAGTGCGATACTGTTCCAATCAGACAGTTTACTTCACTAACAGTACCCATTTGAGTATAGTCAAATTAAATTTGTTACTTTAAAGTAATAGCATGTATTTCTAATCTCACTTTCAGTCTTCCGAGGGCTTAAACTAAAGTTATACACCAAATAAAAAGAGTGTTACATAAGAGATGATCTCGGGATAGCTCACTAATACGTTGTTTACCCGTGAGGTCAAGGTCGTCGTCAGTATCGCGCGCCCATACGTCACTTCTGGCAGAAAGTACGAATCTGTGACCACACAGCGTTTGTTCTTTCAGCTTGATGTTCAGATCACTTGAAAGAAGGAAACATTATGGAGAATTTAATGAAATGGCATGAAAACTGTGTTGTTATTTTATGTGAATCACAAGTTTCAAGACGTTATATTTAGTATTTGCCAATCTATTTCCGTACTGATTATTCGTATCACAATTCTTGCCTTCTTGGCTGGCCCTTAACGGTACTAATTTAACGAGAACCTACAATATTCCAAGAAGAAGAAATGGCTACAACTTTGTACACACTGAACATGTATACGCGAAGTGCTGGAGCAAATTTTAAAAGCAATCTGCCAAAATCTAATGAGATATGCAAAGGCACAGACAAGGGGCAATAACTGGCGACACTCCCACATCTTGAAAGTCCTTTTTCTGTTTAACCAATTCTTACCTGTATTGCTCTTTATCAAAGAGACTTGCGACCACCACGAGAAGTTTATTAACAAAGCTGTCTTCTTCATTTGAGGAACCTGTGCCAGCCTGCAAAACTTGGTACCTTTTCTCAAGTTCAGCATGGCGATTTTGTAATTTAACGTACTCCTCACGAAGTAACTCTAAGTGAGTCCTTAGTTTGGCCACCTCTGAAAGCGTGAAGATCACTTAATTGACTTCGGCTGTTTTTTTTTCTGCAGGTTTAATCGTAAAATAAACTATATAGATCATCATGTCTCCGATAAAATTTATTAAACGTGCATTGGAAAGTTTGGGGAAAAATTGTTTCATTTGCTAATTTAGTATATCCCAATACCCCAAGAACACAGCTGCAAAGATTAAGAGCGGTTTCACTTATTTAATTTACGGAGTCACTGTGGGCAGTCACTGTGAGCTATATTCACAAATGATCCTACCCGGCCAACCTCCTCTGAACCTATTCTCGAAGACAGTAGAACAGCGAGTCACCTGGGGCTACATTGGCTACGAGTCAACGACATCAAAACTGAACAGTTCGACATAACTGACTACACTGCAAATTCGTCTATCAGTTTCAAGAAGACTATCACAGCAAAAAATAAGAACGCATGTCACAGTGTATTGTGTGGATTCTATGATACCTCAACGCAGAATAACAGGTACCAATGCTATTATCACACAACACACAGCGACGCATTTGTAATTTCACCAAATTCGACGTACTTTTCAATTTCATGTTGCCTCCCTAGTACCACAGAAAAAAACCTGATTAATCTGCACCGGGATAAAGGCACAAAACTTAAAAGATGTCCTGGAGATGCTAAAAAACCTAAAAAAGTTTAAATATTCTGAAAATAATGCCATATTGTAGATAAAACTTAGCACAATGCTCTAGCTCCAAGAAGCAGCAGGCTACAGATATGCAACTCAACTGTCCAACGACCCACAAGTCTATACTGATACAGTAATGATACACAACTTCTGTTTCAGACTTACTAAAAAGAAAATAATACGGAAATAAACATAATCGCCCGCAATAACTGACATTTGTTGGCATACATGGAGCATAGTTTATTACGTGAAAAAGTGACAATAAATTTTATAACTATCCCCCAAAAACTTTTGAATTGATATTTCAAAAAAGCATGGAAAAGAACTAAAATGTAAATTCTGTGGGTGTGCAGAATAAATTTATGTCTAATTCTGCAGTAACATTTATTTCAGTATACATTTTGCAGATAATCTATAACCCCTTTATTTAATTTTCTGGTCACTTGACTTTGGTCACACGAAATTTATAGGCCGGAACGTAAACAAACATTTGACAGGGAAATGTGGAAACTAACTTTTCTAAACTTCAATGAAGAAATAAAAGATATGCTGCCCATTGAAAACTATGCCTGTTTTACAAAAGGGTACGAGGGAGAGGAGATGGTTAGAGTAGATCTAGTCCTGGATAACTGACTCTTGCTTCCTTCCCAGCAAGAGTCACAGTTCCTATAATATAACATGTCATTGATCTCAATTTTCTGGGGCCAATTGCGTTATTTTAAAAGGGTGCATTACATAAATAACCTAATTAAAAGTTATGGCGCACAGTTTTTATGGTCAAATAACAATTTTGTAATGAGAAAAATAGACTTTTTTTAAAGATCAGGACATAGAATCCTCCATTACCACCCACAACAACAATGAATCTTCAGTTGCAAAATCACTCTTTACTGAAGTTCGGTAGTTTGGCCGAGGTCGAAAATAATGCGCCAGGACACTTCTCATTGTGCTTTTTAAGCTACGAAAAATGAGATCAATGGCCATTTCTATTACAGGAACTGTGACCCTTTCTGACCTAGGAAGACAGACATAGTCCACTGGGACTACAGTAGATCATAATTGGTGACAAAATGTTCAATTCTAACTTAACTAAGCCGGATGCAAATTTGCAAACCCTTCCGACTCAAATATTCCTTATTTTGCAAAACTTGACAAATAAAAATTGTTTTCAGTTATGGAAGATGGTCTTTTCAATTTCACCAATTTGGATTTACTGTAGCCACTAGTTCTCTTGTCCCTCGTACAAGGACGAGACAGTAATTGGGACAAAATTATCGGTTTTTAATGATTTTAGGGAAATATCCTTCAACTTACACGTAAACAAATATATAGTACAGACAGAAGAGGTCTAACCAAACAGTGCTAATACCAAACACAGCAACTTCCCAGTATACAGACATTAAAATACACAAAAGTATAAATTGTGTTTCTAAGGTAAACAACAGACAAGTTTGGGACATAAAATGTCGGCCTGAACATGAACCAATCACAAACAGCGTTACAACCGATGTCTCAGAACATGAACCAATCACAAACAGCGTTGCTACCGATGTCCCAGGACCAAGATGGCGACGTCAACAAATAAACAGCTGATCAATCTGGCTGGTTTTATTAACTTTTCTCTTGAACAACAAATGCTTCTTTCAATTTTATGTTACAATATTATGAGATCCACTTCCCCAACTATGTGGATCTAATGATATCCAATAGTAAAATGAGTAAAGCAGGTTTCAGGCTATCTGCGTCAAATGTCTCATTCTACCCTCCGTCCCATTCTACGGTTTGGGCCTTGTACCGTACGAAACTGGGTATGAACTTTCTGTACGAGTAACTGTTTGAACAACAGAGACTGGTATGCAGAATTCGTGCCTCAGATAAACTGAAGTTGACCCCTATTAGTGGAACAATGGAAAGCTTCGTAGTTCTGACACTAGGGTACACCGACTACGTCTATGGAAGAGCTGACACGAAGCTACACAACGCCCATTTTCCCAAACCCGGAAATGGTTAACTATTTTATCGCCCATAATTTCACAACAACTAATATCAACAGAAAAAATGCTGTACTTTGTCCACAGCAGTATATTTTATAGATCAGTTAATTCAATAACTCATATACAAAATGAACATTCTTATGCGTTTAAATGAGAAATTAGTCACATAAAAATATGTTTACCGTCTGCCATCATTTGGTAAAAGATGCCAATGGCTGGAGAATATATTTATGTATTTAATAAATTCTGAAGATCGCAACATTCGAAGGTTGAACATGACATTAAAAACCAGAAAAGTTATCATAAGAGGAAAAATCACAAAAGTGCAAGCATTTGGGAAATACATAGAGTCCGAATCTGCTCTCTTTCCTGTGACATAAACACCGCACTTTTAACAATTTCCCATCCGTGATTAAACCGTGAAAATGCCATTTCACGGCTTTGGCGTTGAGGATATTCTTAGAAATTATACTGCTCCTATCAACTTTGTGGAAAAGCAGGTTTACAACGATCCTGTAATAGCCGGCTTACAGGATGAAGAAATCAGTAATTTTGTGTCAAACATTTGGCATCTGCTTCTTCCTTACCTTACCTTACCTTAGGATACCTTAGGATGGTACTGGCACCAGGTTGCTAAACCTCTATTGCCAGCTCAGTTTTTATCACTCCATGGCTTAATATTTCGACCAATGCTTTGCAAGTACAACGGAGATCTATAGTTATAAACTATTTCTTCACTTTCAAAGAAGTTATAAAATCTGTTCTCAAATGAATTTACACTGCGTGAGTCAATCACGGATTGTGGAAGAGCATTCCATATGCTGACTATGCGCTGGGTGAATGATTCACTCCTGATCTTCTTTTTGGACCTGCTCTTTGCTAGTGTTTGACTTTGACCACGTAGTATTTGTTGACATTCTTTCGACCTACGTTTTAAGTCAGGAACGACGTTACTATCATAGATGCCATTCATTATTTTGTATGTTTCCATCATATCCCCTCGTAATCTTCGATAGGCTAGGGTCGGAAGCTTTAGTTTCCTAAGCCTCTGTTCATATGTTAACTCTTTCATTCCTGGTAAAAACCTGGTTGCTCTTTTTTGAACATTTTCAATAGCGTGTATCCACTTCACTTTGTACTGAGCCCAAACACTATTTGCATAATCGAGATGGCTACGAACCAGTGCTTTATATAATGGTGAAAATGTTTGTTCATTTAAAAATTTGTAAGATCTTCTTATCAGCGCTGACATATAATTTGCTTTATTGTTTTTGTCGTTGATGTGCTTTTCGAATTGTAAGTTTCGATCGAACATCACTCCAATATCCTTTTCGTGTGCTACATCCTTTATTTGATACTCAGAAGTTTCACTTTTTAAATAGTATTTATAGCCAGGTTCACTGCTTATGCTTAGAAGCTTGCATTTATCTTTATTGAATTTTAACAGCCATTTGTCACTCCACTTCATAACTGTATTTAAATCCTTCTGTAATTCACTTTTATTATAATTATTATTGACAATTTGATATAACTTTGTGTCATCAGCAAAAAGCAAAATTTCGTTGATAATGGAGTCACATGTGTCATTAATATATATAATAAACAACAGTGGTCCTTGAGATGCAATATTATTAAATACCATGCTACGTGTGTCGTTTCTTTGTTTTTTATAACTGTATGACCTCCTTAGTTTTTAATGACCACATTCTTTGTCGCCACTCTGCTTGAACAACCCGACAAGCCTGCATTTTTTATTGCCTTTGTGTTTTTCTGTCTGATCCTGTTGTTTTATTTGAACATTTTATTAAAATTACTTATGCAATATATATATATATATATATATATATGTTACAGTCAATGAGCGAAACCTGCCATTTCACGAAATGGCTAATCATTTTAGCCATTTCGTGAAATGCCTGAAATCATTTGCCGTTTCATGAAATGACTAAAATTTTTAGCCTTTTCGTGAAATCGCTAAAATTTCCGCTTTGCTATTTCATGAAATGGCAAACCAGACTTTAAAAAAAAAACAAAAAACAAAAACAGAATAATTTGAACTTTTTATTTTCAAACTTTGACACCATCACCACACAAATACCAGTACAGAATCAACCTTTTTCATACTCTTCATATTTCTGCGATAATCTCACCGGTTTTTAGTTACAAATTCGAAAAGTTAGAAATTTCAGCGAATCTTCATCAGAACAAAATGCTCCAAAAGTTTAACTTTTTTACATTTGGATTCAATGGTGGAGGCTCGGACGATTCTAACACGTCGTTAAAAGGGGCATCTGAGCTACCAGTTGCGATATCCAAATTACTGGCGGCCATATCTGAGTGAGTGGTGGCAATATCCAAGTTACTAGTTGCAACCACTGGTTTGTCTTGGTGTACGATTTCCTGACTTGGTTCATCCATTCCCCTCCCCCCCTCCCAATTCATTTTTTTTCTTTTCTTTATATTTTTTCTCTCTATTTATTTTTACAAATTATTGTCCTCTTATCTTCTAATTGGAGGCGATGTAATTGTCCCTTCAACATTGTCGCAATTGCAATTTACATACCTTTTATATTTCAACTGAATGCAGGAATTTGTCCTTTCATCTTGTAATTGCACTTTTCAATTATGTTGCTTTGCCTTTCATGTACTCAGTTGCAATTGCACAACCAGTAACTGGAGTGTTTGTTCATTATAATTGCAAGGCTAAGGAATCCGAGGAAACACCCGCACAGATCATTTCACATTTTTGATTTTAAGGTGTTTTTAGTGGGGGGAATAGTCCTCGGGGAAATTGTTCGGGGGGGGGGGGGGTGAGGGGTTGTATGGGGCGGGATTGTCCTATACCCCCAGGTTCAATTGGAGAGCTTTTGAGCCTGTTTGAGTTAATGATTAAAAGAGAACAAAAGTCTTTTGTAGATGATTAATATCTGGGTAATATGTGGTTAAAAGGAGTTCAAAGACCCCTTGATATAATAAATAAAAGACCACCAAAAACTGTTTCACAGATTGCCTGATTGTATTGCCATATTGTGTAATGAAGCCTTGCAATTTTAGCCATGTCACGAAATGGTTAAAATGTTTTGCCATTTCATGAAACGGCAAAAGATTTCAGGCATTTCACGAAACAGCTAAAATGATTTGCCATTTCATGAAATGGCGGATTTCACTCATTGACTGTAACATCTATATACAGTTTCTGAGAACTTTCGAGGTCTTGCAAAATGTGTAAGTTTTTGTCCATTTCCATTTTCCTGACCAAGCGCCTATCCTTTATTTTTGGCCGATTTCAAAATTAATATGACGTTGCACATCTGCTATATATATATCTATGTGTTCTCTGGACACAACGCGATACAGAATGTAATTTTTTATTCTATTTTCTACTTTTGACAAATTGCTAATATAACAGTTTTCAAATGCAAAGATCATAAAATTTAAAAAAAATCCTTCTATATAAATCTGAAAAATAATGCGACGCTACAGAATTTCAGCATATTCTCCACGAACACCAAAATCTATAACGAAAGTTGGTGATATAATATGTAGTATCTAGTAGAGATGTAGTATGGAACAGGGAACAGTGTGAAACGACCGGACAGACATTGTTCGTCGAAGCAAAAAAAAGTAGAACTGTGTCCTGGAGGAACACGAATGACCCGCCCTAAACGAAATTTTAAATGAATAATTCATGATACGGTAATTGTAACATGCAAAAAGATTGCGTACATTCAAGAAAAACTGTGATGGTAAAAACTGTGAAGTTTCACAGTTTAAAATCGCTAGCACAAGTTCATTACACAAAACTTCAAGCTGTTCATTAAATATCACTGAAAAATTGCCTAACTTCAGACACTAACCACGGCCAGACCCATCGGTCGATTTCGATCAAAACAGGAGGTGCACATCTTCATTATATATCTTACCATTTCCACTACCTTTGGTATTTATAGACAGAAATCGCTAGCACACACAAAACTTCAAGCTGTTCATTAAATATGACTGAAAAATTGCCTAAGTTCAGACACTAACCACGGCCTGACCCATCGGTCGATTTCGGTCAAAAGGGGAGGTGCACATCTTCATTGTATATCTAATCATTTCCAATGGCTTTGGGATTTATAGGTGAAAATCCCTAGCGCAAGTTCATTACACAAAACTTCAAGCTGTTCATCAAATATGACTGAAAAGTTGTCTAAGTTCATACACTCATCACGGCCTGAGACAATAGCCGATTTCGGTCAAAAGAGGAAGTGCACATCTTCATTACACAAACTTGAGCACCCAAAACATTACGCACGGACTGACGGACGGAGAAACAAGGCAAAAACTATACGAGCCTCCGACTAACGTCGGGCGGGTCATAAAAACTAATAATAATAGTTCACTTAATTGAAACGACAATTTATTTTCCAATTTATACCAAATTCATGATCACTCAAAGCACTTACAACTTTCAATAAATGTTTTCATAGCCAAGTTGCTACACGTATTCTACTCCGTTGTCTTAGAACACGTTCAAGCATTCAGTTATTTATAAACACAAAGTTCAAAATAATCAACCTCACACAATAATCACACAAAAAAATTCAGCGAACTTGACCAAAACGAACGAACACCACACGAACTGCCTAGACAAATAAATATATAACACAAATTAAATGATGCATACTTTTCTGAGTTATTTTTAGCTGCTTGGTCATGACGTAAGGACAATGATACACCTCAGAATACCTTAAAAAAAATACCTCAGAAAACCACCTCATGATTTTTGTTATATGAAGAGAAACTGTTCACAACTAAACGCTCAACATAAATATTTCTTGTGTGACAATTGTGACAACGCCCCCTAAGCAGGTTTATAATCTGGATCATGTATCAGGCGTTTCTTTTCGAATTCTCGTTTCATACGGTCAACACCTAGTTCCTTAAACTTCTGAGAAAGTTCCTCACTCTGTGGCACACCATCACCTCTTTTGTGCATGATGGAAGCATTGATACAGCCCGGTACGCTTCCGCATTGGCAGCCCCTTTCGGCATATTCTAACGCTTTCGGCATATCCTTCGGCACGACTTTTCCCTGCCTATAGAACTCGCTGGCATTTATGCATGACTTGAAGTCAAAAGTATCACAACCCTTTATAAAGTATTCCAAGGCCCTTTTATAGTCTCTGTTAGGGAACCTTGGATCCGAAAACTTGATTCCAGCTGCCTGGCACCCCAGGGCATTCCCCGTGTCGCAAGCTTTGCCGTAATATTCCAAGGCCTGGTCTTTATCCACGGCTTTATATATAGGGTCTTCCACAAGCTTTGCGTACGCGAAACAGCTACGCGAGAATTTTCGCTCATCACAGTTCTGCTTATGCACGGCTCTCGATGCATCGTAATCTTTCTTCACTTTGGACAACAGGTTACCCAGTTGCTCACAAGCGTTCGGCACGCCTTCTTTGTGGCACCCAAACGCCGATTCAAGGAGAAGATTTTCGACGAATTTCTCTTGCTCCTCAGACACCTCCATTGCTACACTAAAACAAACAAAACAAATCACTGATGACACAGGAAATAATCTTAGAGGAAGGAGATTTATTTGGCCACAGATGACACGGTTTTTGTTTTAACGAATTTTAATTTTTGCCTTGGGTGTTATTACACTATGTTATATATATATTATATTATAGTCCACGAAACAACCTCCAACAACAACAACAACAACAAAAAAAAAAAAAAAAAAAAAAAAAAAGAAACTCAAAGTAGAACCTTAATATCCATAAAACGCCCCCCCCCCCCAAAAAAAAAACAAAAAAAAAAAACTTACAGTGGAACCCCAATATCTGAAACTCGGAAAGCTTAAACATTTTATTGTCTATCCAAAACCTTCTTTAAAGGTTATCTTGGCCTCGGATATCTTTGGCATCCCACCCACCTCGAGATACCAAGGTTTCACTGCGTTTACCTCTTTTTCGTAATTTTTATCAGTTTTTATTCACTAAAATTACAGACAGTAATTAAACCCTCCGCGGTAACATCGCCTAAAAATATACCATCCGCTGTGACAACAGATTTAGCTCGCCATTTCGATATTTAACAATCACATTGGTACAACCTGCGTTAAATTCACGGAAAACATCTCCTAAACTTGACTACGTCTCTAGGAGTACGTCTATCCCCCGTGGGCGATATGGTGTGTGTCAGGCTGTTGCGTGTTGACTTCGCAAAATGTAAAAGCGGAAGGATAGGTAGACGTAGTGTCTAACATTTAAACGAAAATCAACCATTAACTAGTAGGCGGGTGAGACTGCCGTAGGTAGGCTAAGTACAGCGCCCATTTGGAAAAATCGGCCATTTTGTCAATTTAAGTCCCATCCTGAAAATTCTTGGTTACTGCACTGCGGAAGGGTCCAGAGAAGCCGTGTACAAAATTTGAAACGAATCCATCTATCAATGCGGCCTACAGGCGCGTGAGACTGCCGTATATACGCTAAGCCCAGTGCCAATTTTCAAAAGTCCGCCATTTTGTCAATTTTTTTCGATCCGAAAAATTCCTGGTCACTGCACTGCAGAAGGGTCCAGAGAAGCCGTGTACAAAATTTGAAACGAATCCATCCATCAATGTGCTGTAGGCGCGGGAGACTGCCGCATATACGCTAAGTCCAGTGCCAATTTTCAAAAGTCCGCCATTTTGTCAATTTTTTCCGATCCGAAAAATTCCTGGTCACTGCACTGCAGAAGGGTCCAGAGAAGCCGTGTACAAAATTTGAAACGAATCCATCTATCAATGTGGCTGTAGGCGCGGGAGACTGCCGCATATACGCTAAGTCCAGTGCCAATTTTCAAAAGTCCGCCATTTTGTCAATTTTTTCCGATCCGAAAAATTCCTGGTCACTGCACTGCAGAAGGGTCCAGAGAAGCCGTGTACAAAATTTGAAACGAATCCATCTATCAATGTGGCTGTAGGCGCGGGAGACTGCCGCATATACGCTAAGTCCAGTGCCAATTTTCAAAAGTCCGCCATTTTGTCAATTTTTTCCGATCCGAAAAATTCCTGGTCACTGCACTGCAGAAGGGTCCAGAGAAGCCGTGTACAAAATTTGAAACGAATCCATCTATCAATGCGGCCTGTAGGTGCGTGAGACTGTCCCGTATACGCTCAGTCCAGTGCCGATTTTCAAAAGTGACAGACGGACAAATAAACGGATGGACAGACAGACGGACAGACCGAAAAGTTCAAAACTATACCCCTCCGTTCCACGAGGGACAAAAAAATGACTTCGGATCACCTTTACCAAGTCACAATGTTCCCAATATGGGTCTGGGGTACGTTCTGTGAATTCATGTGTTGTGATTTTAAACAAGAACGTCCGTAGGAATTGTGCACAGCCGTAAAAACATTACAAAGGTGAAAGCAGAAACTGACGAATTCTGATATTTTTACTTGGTAGGAAGACTTACATCCAACACTGTAACAGTGTTTCTCTTAAAACTATCTGTTTATTTGACCAGTATTTGCCGAACCGATAACAAATTTACTAAGAGTCCGTTCTTACCTATCAGGTATTATTACCCACCAGTAACAACACTAAAGATGTACATGTAGCAGGCAAGCAAAACACACACAAACAAGCCATCCTCGAGGGCGCAGACCCCGACCGAACACTATGAGTGACTAAACGATAACAATCACTGGAATATAGGAATCAGCAACCGATAGCAATGTCTGGAAGGAATAAACATTGCTTGAACTGATAGAGAAGAGAGAACAGTGAAAGAGTACAGTGTTCGTTGCGAATTTGTGACAGAAGCTCAATAGATTATCAGATTAGCTACTGAAGCATTTGCCTGTCTCTTGCGACGAACCCGCATACAAAAGCACACAAGTGTTGCACTACAGTTACCTAAAAAAAAAATTCTCAATTTTTCACAAGTCGTTATTTTGGCAATTTTTGATCACTTTGAAAAATAATATGACGTTGCACAACTTCAATATATATATATATATATATATATATATATATATATATATATATATATATATATATATATATATATATATATTCACTATGCAAGGTAGCATATGCCTAGGATAAATAGTTTCAGAGAACTCGTGTGGAAAGCAGCCAAGTCTTACATTGCAGTTATCTCAAGAGATCACAATTTTTTTACGAGTCGCCATTTTGGGAATTTTTGGCCGATTTGAAAAATAACACGACGTTGCACAACTTCAATATATATTTTCCCTGTGAAAGGTAGCATATGCCTAGGGCAAATAATTTCGGAGAACTCGCGTGGAAACAAAACAGCATCCAAAGTGTGACACAGGAACGGACGGACAAAGGGCAATCCTATAGACCTCCTCCCCCCCCCCCCAGGGACAAACAGGATTTCTTTGTTTTTCTCTTAAAGCCTTCGATTTATTTAGCCAGTTTTTACCGAACCGATCACTTAAATATTACAGTTTCACTGACGATCTGCCCTGACATCTGGGAAGGGGTGAGGAAAGGAAGAAAAGAAGAAAGTAATGTAGTATTGGCCTTTATCTGTTTCATTTCGTGAGAGGCAGAACTTTGAACATGATCTGTAAAACCTATGCAGGCAGACTATGGAAAATACGCTTGTGTGGAGGATTACCTGGAGAACATGCTTGCCAAATGTCAAAATAATCGTCCAGGAACGTGGGAAGAGTAGCCTTTCGTGAATGTGTTTACTTACACATACATAACGGAGACAGAGCCGGTTGGGCTAAAGAAAACATGGGTCTCAGTAAACTGCGGGTGAACTGGAGGGGGTGTGTACAACCGGTAGGTCTTACTCGCTGGACACGAGTGTCCACGAAAACCGTGGGGGGGGGGGGTGCGGAGCGGGTTGCCATGAACACAGACTTGATGGCGAATAACAGGACAGCCGTTTTGGCCAATAGCCTGAATAAAGGACAACAACCTCTTGTACATTTTCTAACTTCTTTCTTTAAGCTTTATCCCCACCGGAAGCCTGAAAATTGCCTCAACAAGTAGATCAGTGAAACTGACTATGTCCCCCGCCGGCGTACAATCGCTGTATTTGATTTTGCTAGGTTGGACCACAACCATCAAGCAATTCGTATCATATTCAGGAATATATTTTAACAAACTCATTCAAGTGCTCAAAGACTGTGTGAATTTTCAAAGTCCAGCTGGGCCAATGTCCTCGGGCAGACGTGGCTCATTTACAATACCAAATCTTGTTAGAGCCCATACTACCTATATGTAAAATATTTTGACAATCGATCAAGAAATGTAAGTTCGAGTGTGTTAACAAACTCACTCAAGTGCTCAAGAAATGTGCAATTTTTTAAAGTCCACCTGGGTCAATGTCCTTGGGCCGACCTATCTCATTTATAAGACTAACCCTTGTTATCACCCACACTGCGTATATGTAAAATATTTGGACAATCGATCAAAAAATGTTGGCTTCATGGTGTTAAGCTCACTCAAGTGCTCAAAGAGTGTAACTTTTTAAAGTCCAGCTGGGCCAATGTCCTCGGCCGACATGGCTCATTTACAATACCAAACCTTGTTGGTTCCAATACTACTTATAGTTCAGATATCTTATAAATCGATGCAGAAATGTAGGCTTGAGTGTGT
Source organism: Protula sp. h YS-2021 (assembly GCA_949752745.1). NCBI lineage: Eukaryota > Metazoa > Annelida > Polychaeta > Sabellida > Serpulidae > Protula > Protula sp. h YS-2021. Next base: position 27,560,178 of record OX457030.1, read on the forward strand.
TAACAAACTCATTCCAGTACGTAAGGGTTGTGAAAATTTCTGAAGTTCAGCTGGGCCAATGTCCTTGGGCCGATAGGGCTCCTTTACAATACCGACCTTTGTTGGTTCCAATACTTCCTATATGTAAAAGATTTCAACAATCGATCCAGAAATGTAGGCTCGAGTGTGTTAACAAACTCATTCAACTGAGTAAGGATTGGGAAAATTTGTGAAGTTCAGCTGGGCCAATGTCCTTGGGCCGACATGGCTCATTTACAATGCGATCCTTGTTCGTTCCCGTACTACCCATACACAGAATATCTTAATCGGTCGAAAAATGTAGGCTTGAGTGTGTTAACAAAAAAGGTGTCCACAGACGGACGGCAAGACACCCGAAAACTAGAGTCCCCCGGCGGGGGACTAACAAGTGGCCGCCCTGAGTATTTTTATGCACTTAAAATGAAGTTATGTACAAGGAATATGGAAATGAGACGCCTTTCCAAACAATCATTCTGCAGATATATGACCGATTTTAATTGGCAATTGTTATGTATTAATGAAGAAATATTGAAAATATGTTAGGTTTTGAGAAGTTAAGTTATTAAGGCTTAGATTTGTTCCGTTTCCACGTCGCTGTGCCATTTTCATATTTTTTTCTCGTATTAGAAAATGAAACCGCCATTCAATTACTGCCAATTCAATGGCAAGTAGCTCCAAGAAGCGGTTCGCTACTGAGTTTCGGCGTATCCGCTTCAAATACTCGTTATATAACGATATGTAAGTCAGCTACACTCGCTTTAAGGCACCTCTGTGGCGATGTTGTGCGAAATTCAAGGACCAACAAGTCTATTGCCATTCGCTAAGGCCCTCAAAGTGTTACGTTTTCTTTAAAAGAACAAAATAAGGAAATAACCACAAGTCTCCCCCAATAATTGACATTTGTTTAAATCCACGGAGTATGGTTTATTACGTGAAAAAGTGACAGTAAATTTGTAATTATCCGCCAAACACTTTTGAATTGCTATTTCAGAAAGCATGGAAAAAAACTAACACTTAAATATCGTGGGTGTACAAAATAAATTTATACCTAATCCTGCATTATCAATTATTTTAGCATGTAATTTACAGATAATCTCTAGCCCTTCTCTAAATTTCTGGTCACTTGACTTTGGACACGTAACATTTTAAGGCCGGAATGCAAACAAACATTTGACAGGTGACTGGGGAAGCTAACTTTTCTGTATTTTAACGAAGAAATTAAAAATATGCCCATTAAAAATTGTGCCTGGTTTGCAAAAAGAGTATTTTGTGCATGAACTTACAGTAAATGTTTGAATAATAGGGACTGGCATGCAGGATTCGCGCCCCAGATCAAATGAAGGTGACCCCGATTAACCGAACAAGGTAATGCTTCGCAGCTCTGACAGAAAGATATACGAAGTTATTTACTGACGAGTAAAAGGAAGATGAATGTCATATTTAAAAAATTAGATAGTCAATGCTTTCAGACAGTATTTTGCAAAGTCTGCAAACAGGTTTCACGCTCACAAGATATTTCACTACTTAGTCTTTGATCTTGTAGAATTCTGAATGTTTCCAGCAGTCAATTTATAACTCAAAACACACCGGGTGTTTCGAATAAAATGCGCAAGAATTTTGAATTTCGACTGAGGGAACTAAGAAAAAAGTGAAAGAAATGATGGAAAACATACAAGAAATATACTCGTAGCAAAAACAGCTCATACTCGGAACATATAAGAAACTGAAACTTTTTGTTAAAACTGTTAATTAATTTTTAAAATAGCATGCGGGTTGCTTTGGTGCAAGAGAAATTTGATATTTAGGCCGACATCTCTATAATTTCTTTCATTTATACCTGGTCGGTTTGTATTTGAAACGCAGAATTTTTGCGCATTTTATTCGGAACGCCCAAAGTGTGCTTGGCTTATTGAGGTCAGCGGTATCGAAAAGTGATTTCGCATATCGGAAATGTCGCAAGTACAAACTGACGGATGCTGCACAAATACTGAAAATTACACAATGTTCCCACTTGTTGGAGACCCTTGCTAGCTCTAGGGACACGCTCACGCGTATACTCGTGCCTAAATGGTGTCCCCTAATGAGCAATGTTTTCTTACATAACGGCGAGATACGGAATTTCATCTTATCGCTCACATGTGCAACAAGGTCAACATTAAACTCATATATCAGCTGATTAAAAAACGCCCTTCGTAAACAAAAAACTTTTTCCCACAAAGTAAAATAGCAGTCACCAAACTGGAAGACGGACAACGTCCTGTACGAACAGAAACACTGTTTAAAAAAACTTCGTCTGCTTCACGGTCCCTATGGGTGCGTTTCTTTCTGACGTATATTTGTTTTCAGAATAAATTGTATTTTTGTGAAGAATGCTGCACAAAAACACATTACAAATTTTTGAAGAATAAACATGGCTGACGAAACTATGTTGGCGCTTTGGAGACTTTTTGAGGGTGATTCAAACAGTGATATGGCCCTAGTATCGATCAAACTTGTTTTGACATTTATGTAAGTTATACAACAGGGAAATGGGGTTTGTCAACGGGCTGTTTGTGGTCGAAACTGAGCGAAAATAAGACATCCTGCTTAGGCTTAAATTTATCACTTTTTAACATTATGTTTTAATCAGAACTTACAACACACCCACACAAAGAGATATTTTTATCTTTAATCCATAAATATCATACAAAATTTTCATTTCAAAATTAGAACCTCATTTCGCTAGCGTAATGTTAAACACTTGACAAAAATTAAAACGCAAAAATACTTCCTTCGATGGGTTATTTCATGAATATTATATTGCAAACAACACAGTTTGAATACGTCTTATAAGCCGACTAGTGTTTGGTTTTTGTTCACTTAAGGTTTTGACTGATCAGGCACACGCCGTGTTATCTATTTACGCAGTGAGAGCTCGCACAAAGCTGAGCAACTGTGTGTTCTGTCCTGCGCGTTAAATACTCCGCATTTACTTGCAAAAATACACTCTTTTCACATGGCGTTTCAAGCAAGAAAACAAAATTGAAGGCGAAAATAAAAAGTGTCATGCACACGTTCATATCAAGTTCTACCTACGCCCCAAGTTTCGTGGCCCTAGGAAAAGTAGTGCAGTGGAGGAGATGACACAAGAAACCCGATCACTGTCAAAAAAAAAAAAAAGATACCAACGGTTGTTCAAAAAGCCCTTGCAAAGGTTTGTCAAGTATTAATTAAAAATTCATATCTCACATGTTTTCAGCCGCTATTTTCATTTAGTCCGAGTCTGCTTTCTTTTACCTGAAAGTCAGATACGATTTATGCATTCTGCAGAAATTTATAATGCAGAAAAAACGTCTGAATTTTTTAAGAATGTATAAAGATGTTATTTGAGTCAGAAAGAACCGCACCCTATATTATTTTCCTCGTCATTTTTTGTTTTTTCAGTGGGTCGCGTGATCAGCCGAATTACGATTTCCAAAAAAAAAAAAAAATAAAAAAAAAGAAAAAAAAAAAGAATCACATTTCCAAAACCGTCGAATTTTTACATTACGACATTTTATATATAATATATTAACTGCAATACAACAAACCTATGCTATCGTCTCAACCTATTGTTTGCCAATAACTTAAGAACAACGGCGTAATGTCTTTCTAGAACCAGGCAGTAGAACACAATTGTAACCACTTCCGGGACTAACTTTCTGCATGACTTTCGGTTGGGTTTCACGACAATCATTTTAGGTTCTTTTAACGGTAAAACTCTAGATGGTAATAGGTACCTTTTACAGAAACCTTTTCACAAAAAAAAATAATAATTCCGTTGACAACTGGTTGGTTTTATACATCTTTCAAGAGCCTCTTACCTCCTCAGTTTCAAAATGGCGCTGGATCTGTAAAAGGGACTATGGTTTTTTTTTACACATATACATAACGCATACATTCATATATTTTAACTAAATTATTTAATTTACGGATTAATTAATGATATACGATATGTCTGAACATAAAATGTAGCTTTCCTTTGGTAATGTCACTTTTTTACTTTTTCTGGAAACCTTGATACCATTTTTGCGCACACGACCCAATAATAAAAAATAATTACGAACAAAAGAATGCGGGGTTATCCTTTAGCCCCTAAAAGACCCTAAAACGGTTGTCGTTAAGCTTTATCGGAAGTAAGAAATAGTCCCGGAACCGGTTATACTTGTGTTCTGTTGCCCAGTTTCAGAAAAAAATATGACAATGTTTTAGTTACGAGCAAAAGAATATAGGGTGCAACGCTACATGTACAGCAGCGATGTGCGCAGCCTTGTTTTAACAGCATCCTCTCTGTCAAATCAACAAATTTTCTGAAATTTTTCAGGGAATCCGTCAAATCTGATGATTAATGAAGAAATCACTATTTGAAACCACTCTGTGTCGATAAACTTAAAGAAGGTAGTCATAAAACTTTGATAAAGTGGTAATTAAACATAATCTTGCAAAGACTGTGTAAAAATGTCAGCTAAGGCACAGTTCTGCGAAACTTCAGTTATTTTATCGTTTTGGTTCCAGTTTCTAAAAATATGCCCGAAGTCTGGTCCCCGAGCTTTTAACATTGTCATTAGAGCTCAAAGTACAGTGATTGATAGTAATGTTTACAACATTTTTATAGTCGTGATGTAAGTCTTGCTCATTAATCTATCAATTATCAGCATCTAAGTCAACCATGAAAAGTGTATAATTTTTATTAGCTCGTCTACGACAGCGAAAAACTCTCCTCGCAATCCTATATTTTTCTCGGTTCCGAACGACGTTCAGACGGGAGGGCTCTATATACAAAATGCATTCTTTCCGTCTGTCACCTTATTATGCAACTTAACGGGGTTGCAGGCAATTAAGTACAAATTGGTTGCCATGCGCATCAAGGACTCTTTTTTAAAACCACCTCTAAAAGAGTACTAAATTTGTAATAATAGGCCCTTTCTTACCAAACACGAAGTGCATTTCCGAAAGAACCTCCCTTTTGTGGGAAACGCGAAGCACTAAATGAAATTTACACCCTTTTAAACGAAACTGGAAGTCCGCGCGGGCCGCATATGGCCTCAAAATTATCCTTTTATTCGCATTTTTTTTAATGGATACTCATGTGGTACAAAGTATTTTAACATAACAAGATAATGTTTTATGTCAAGGAAGGGGAGGTCTCCAAATCAGATGGTAAAGGCGATTAGTTCATCAATGTTGTGGTGATGTTTCATTTTAACACCCCAGTCCCCCGTCCATGAACAGCCTCCGTTTTCAACTCACCTGAACAATTTATCATAAACTTTGTCACGCATTACTCTCTCAGTCCCATCCAGCCAAGAAAGCCGCCCTCAGCCACTGTTTTTGAAAAAAAGGCCTTTGTGACATTGTATGTCACATACAATGTTATCACTAAATAGAGTTAAAAATATGAGAAGCGCAGTTGGAATGGCACGTACAAAACTACCGCTATAGATCGGGGATATCACACATTTTGATAAGATTTCAATAATCTTGCAATTTTAAAAAAAAATTTTTAGAAAAAATAAAAAATAACTTCGCGTTTCACATCTGCAATATATGCTCTATCTCGATGCAAAAAAGAAATGAAAACCCCATATATTAGTCACTAACATATGGCGCGACAAAGTTACCACTACACATTTTCTTCACATTTGAAAAATCTGAAATTTTCTCATTTTGTACGAAAAACTAAAAATAGCTTCGCGTTGCACACCTCCTATATATGTTCTCTCTCGATGCAAGAAAGAAATGAAATCACTATATTAGTCACTAAGATATGGCGCGTACAAAGTTACCACTACAGATCGGGAATATTACACATTTTTACAAAATTAAAAAAATCTGTCAATTTTTCATTTTTTTGAGAAAAACCAAAAATAACCTCGCGTTGCACATCTCCAATCTATGTTCTCTCGATGCAAGAAAGAAATGAAATGACTGTATTAGTCACTAAGATATGGCGCGTACAAAGTTACAACTATACATAGATCGGGGATATTACACATTTTTACAAGATTTGAAAAATCTGGCAATTTTTCATTTTTTTTTGAGAAAAAACAAAAATAACCTTGCGTTGCACACCTCCAGTCTATGTTCTGTCGATGCAAGAAAGAAATGAAATCACTATATATTAGTCACTAACATATGGCGCGACAAAGTTACCACTACACATTTTCTTCACATTTGAAAAATCTGACATTTTCTCATTTTGTACGAAAAACCAAAAATAGCTTCGCGTTGCACACCTCCTATATATGTTCTCTCTCGATGCAAGAAAGAAATGAAATCACTATATTAGTCACTAAGATATGGCGCGTACAAAGTTACCACTACAGATCGGGAATATTACACATTTTTACAAAATTAAAAAAATCTGTCAATTTTTCATTTTTTTGAGAAAAACCAAAAATAACCTCGCGTTGCACATCTCCAATCTATGTTCCCTCGATGCAAGAAAGAAATGAAATGACTGTATTAGTCACTAAGATATGGCGCGTACAAAGTTACAACTATATATAGATCGGGGATATTACACATTTTTACAAGATTTGAAAAATCTGGCAATTTTTCATTTTTTTTTGAGAAAAAACAAAAATAACCTTGCGTTGCACACCTCCAGTCTATGTTCTCTCGATGCAAGAAAGAAATGAAATCACTATATATTAGTCACTAACATATGGCGCGACAAAGTTACCACTACACATTTTCTTCACATTTGAAAAATCTGACATTTTCTCATTTTGTACGAAAAACCAAAAATAGCTTCGCGTTGCACACCTCCTATATATGTTCTCTCTCGATGCAAGAAAGAAATGAAATCACTATATTAGATACTGAGATATGGCGCGTACAAACTTACCACTATAGATGGGGACAGACAGGCGACCGGACGGACGGACGTGGTCCGTTTCACGAGTTCAACGCTCCGCGCTGCGCGGGGGACTAAAAAATGATAATAACTATTTGTTCCCACTCCCGACTCGTACTTCACAATACAGTCTCAAAGTTATCAAGCAGTGCCTACTTACTCATAAGCTTATTCTTTTTTAATGTAGTGATCAATCAGTGGTCATTGTACGCAACAAAGAAGCACATTAAATTACTGAGTTTTTAAGCCACACTCCAGGTGGCCCTGCAACTGATATAGTTTCAATGCATCGAACATGAAAAGAAGTACAGAATAAATGTGATCTCTAAAAGTAACTTTGAACCCCATTTATTACATAACTAGCTTGAAATGTGTCCATTGAAACATGGGTGCCACGACCGAACTCCCATATGGTTTGGGGAATAGGGGTTCCCAGAACAGCAATTGTCTAGACATATTTTTAAACTACAAAGATGATAATTAATGTATTAGGCTTTCCACACGAAGGCTTAATAAAAACTCGGTATAGGAAATTCCATGTAAAATTTCAAAATCACTGCGGAAAAACGACGCAAGGTCACCAAAACCTAATCAGCTCTAGAACATTACATATAGAAGCAACATACCAGAATCTATTGAAATCCGACCAGTGAGACTTGAGACATGGTTCAGGAACTATTTGGTATGGGAAATTCCCTGTTAAATTACAAAGTTCTGCAGTGACCTTGAACAACGATGCAAGGTCACCAAAACCTAACCAGCTCCAGAACATTACATATAGAAGCGACACACCAGGTTTGACTGAAATATGATTGGTAGAACTTGAGATATGGTTTTCACAATCATAGCGTGACGAAAAGAATGACGGGTGGACAGACAGACGAACCAGTCAAAAACATAATGCCCCTCCTGACCTAAGTCAGGTCGGTGCATAAAGATAGTCATTACGTTGTCATCAGTTGTAAACAGTAAATCTCTTTTACTATACTGGGTATTTTTCTTCGAAGAAACTGTGAAATAACAAAATTCCTCAATGGACAAGTCTTTAATTTGAGAACATAGTCAATAAAAAAGCAAAGAACAAATCAGAAACTAATTCAGTTTAAAGCCACATCATACTAATCAATTCTGCACATTACTCACAGCATATTAAATTAATTACTGTTATACTCACTCAATACACAATACAAAATCAGTAACGACGGTACCCGATACCTCAAAGATTAGGCGATATAGGATTCCTTACTGTTAAGCTGGGCAAAGTGTGTTTAATGGTGAGTTAGCTCGCCTAAAAAACCCACACGGTTTTCCAGTAAGCCAGAGTGTAACTTTAAGAACCATCAACAAAAAAATGGAGGGCAAGTTTGAGGCCATGGCAGAATCTATCCAACGCCAGTGCCCCAATGTCAAACATTTTCGGAAGCCCAGCAAATGATTTGAAACAAAAGAACTCTTCTACACACGCCATAATTCACGGACGCTGCATGCAGTTCTTTAGCAGTTCGAAACTACAACGTTTAACTATTCAACTACATTTTCCGTTTCAACATGTCTACTGCACCGCATACAACGTTCATTATGCACTCTTGAGACTTATTGTAAAGGTGAGAACGGAGCCGGGATCATAATGCGTGACTTCATGTGTCGAATCAGAGGCACTACAATGAGATAAAACACATTTGTAATATCAAACACAGAGCGCTGAACTGACACCTGAAGCTACAGGAACTGGTCCGTAGACCATACTTCCGTTGAATTTCAAACCTTCTTTTTTTAACTTTTAATATTAATATTATTATTTATTATTCGTCAGTTTGCAGAAATGAGGATAAAAGAATATAAACAAATCTACTTATCGCTGCTTTTCATCCAGGTCTTTTCTGTTTATTCTTCTTTTTGTTTATTTTTTTTTCTTTTCTAAATTTATGAGGTATTTATTTTCACACTTCAGACATTTAGCTCTTTTTGGCCGACGGGTAAAAAACGTTTTTGAAAGCTCTCCTTTTACAGCAGTTTTTAAACTAAAGCAAATGCTGAAAATAGCATGTTATGTTTAACAATCTTTATTCTATTATAGGATAACCATATCTCTTTTTTCTTAAACTATTCCACTTGCAAACAAAACTAAATAAGAATATTTCGGAAAGAACCGAAAACTGCCGAACATGAATCAGAAATTCAGTTTTCTTCAATTGTTTTTCGGAAAGATGCAAAGGTGAGTGTCCAACTGACTCTTCAATATCAAATGATTGAAAATATTGTTTTTCTGGTAAAAAACGTACAAACCTGTTTTAGTGACACACTGGTGCCACCCATCTTTATTCCAAGCGGCACCACGCACGTAATCCCTGCTCTGCAAGCTCTTGTAGGCTAAAACACACACGAACATAAAATATTTCGTGCTTTGAGCCCGAAAAACAAAAACAAAACAAAATCTAAAATATATTTAAAAGAAAAATACTAATTTTGGAAAATATAAACTGGCTCAACAATTGTGTCGTGTCCTGATACTGCTCCATATATGCACTTTATTTTAAAACCTTCAAACATTAACCAAGAAATGATGCACTTGAGGATGCATTTTAGACTCTTCAGACATTACCCCATAAATGACGGACAAAACGGTGCATTATAGACTCTTTAGGCATTACCAGAGAAATGACGGACTTAAGTATGCAATTAGAATCTTCAGGCATTACCCGAGAAATGAAGCAGTTATGGTGCATTTTAGAATGTTCGGGTATTACCTCAGAAATGATGCACTTAGGGTGCATTTTAGAATCTTCAATCATTACCCCAGAAATGATGCACTTCAGGGTTTATTTTAGAATCTTCAGGTATTACCCTAGAAATGACGGACTTAAGGGTTTATTTTAGAATCGTCAGGCATTACCCTAGAAATGACGGACTATAGGGTTTATTTTACAATCTTCAGTCATTACCCTAGAAATGACAGACTTAAGGGTTTATTTTAGAATCTTCAGGCATTGCCCTAGAAATGACGGACTTTAGGGTGTATTTTAGAATCTTCAGGCATTACCCTAGAAATGACGGACTTTAGGGTGTATTTTTTAGAATCTTCAGGCATTACCCCAGAAATGATGCACTTGCGTGGCTGTTCCAATGTGTGTGTAGAACCCTGCTACTCGTTCGTTCTCTTCCGTTCTGTGTGTGATGCCTTTGGTCCTGTTGGAAGGTGAGCAAACTTGTTCAGCTGTATTCCAAGACAAGCCAAAATACACACAAAAAAATGCAACTAACACGTTCAAAATATTAAGGGGTATCACACGTGTTTGCTTTATCAATCAATTTGAAATCTTCACACCGCATTTAGTTGCCGATTTGTTCAAAAATTTAAACTGTTGTTGAGGATCTGCTGTGTTCAGAGAGTTGGTTTGGAAGGGCACGCAGAAATGTTTTTTTTTTTTTTTTTTTTTTTTTGCAACAAATAAGTCACTGCGAATGTTCAAAATCCCAAATCTATTTTTTATGGTTAATATTCCTTCTTAATTCTTGATTAAAACTAGACATACTTTATTAATCAGTAGGAACATCTTAAAATATTTTGTACCTTGCAGAGCTTTCTGCTTCGATGTTCCTATAAAATTATTAATAGCGGACAAATTTCATATTTCCTAAAATCGAAAACGGGGTATGGACCTTATATCTACGTGGGCACTCAATTCCTTGACCTACACAAATTCGAGTTAACAAAACAATTCGTTTTGTTTTTGTTGTTGATGATCGGACGGTCTGAGGTCAAGTGGATTGTTTTTCTCATCCGACGATGACTATTACTCCGTTAGTTAAGCAAATTGACGCTTCATACAACACGAAATGAAAACGAGGGTACTCACCAAGCGGCTCCCCACTCTAAAGATTTACCATGCTGAAAGAAAATCACACGTTTATCAAACCAAATAACTGCTGAAGGTGTATAACATTTAAACAGACAATGAAAATAAAATTTTAATTGAAAAATTGATTTTTATAATCAACAAATCTATGTGACTTCCAACTTTCAACTACTCTTTTTTCTACGAGTTCCGACGCAATTAACCCCTCCAAATGCAAAACAGCTTAAAATGAAAACTGATGGTATTCTTTTTCAAACAACAACACAATGAAGAAAACCGGAAGCCTCACCTCAAGAGCATACGTCCTCAGTTCGTAAATCCACTTGCCCTCTCGCTCTTGAATCTCACCCCAAAACTTAAAAGGCAGTAATATTTCATTCCTTCTCCCTCTAAGCATGGTATTTCTATTCTTCCTATATTCTTGAAAATCCTGTGTTAAAATGAAAGAGACAATTTTTTTTCTATTTGACTAACCAATGGATAGCCAATGCAACACCAAAGGAATGGAATTTTTTTTACCTTTTCTTTTTGACTTTATACTCATTCTTTTTTTTTTTTTTTTTTTTTTTTTGAAATAGCAAACCTATTTTTTTCTTAATAGGCATTACGTAGCACGTTTTCTCAGTTGTCGACTCGATTAATTCACCTGATCGGTCCTATAGATTTGCGTGGCCTCATTGAGCACCGGGTAACCACCAGAGTACTTCCACAAGTGTACTGAAACACATAACAGATGCTCACGTATACTCGCGAATTGTACGAGGCCTTACATTTATATAGTCCCAAAAGTCGTGCGGGGTGGGCGGGCTTGGAGAGAGGGGTTCAGGTCTCACTATATTTGTATTCCCTCAATGTTGCGTAAAATAATCGCAGTTGGCAGTTCCCATTCAAAAATTCGTTCTTGATTTTTAGCTTTGACCTTGAACATTCGTTTTTGATTTCTACCTTTGACCTTGACATTCTTTCCTGGGAGGGAGAGAGAGAAAAAGAGAGAGGAGGAGGGGTAGGGAGAGAGACAGAGAGGGGCGGGCGGAGGGGGGTCTAATACCCACTCGCTTCGTCTTGTTCACATAGATAAGGAGGGGCAGGGAGAGAGATAGAGAGGGGTGGGGCGAGAGCTCTAGTACCCACTCGCTTCGTCTTGTTCGCCTATCTCCACGGTCCAGCTGCCAGTCAGCTGTGCTCCAGTCTTCTTACTCATCATGCCCACATACCTCTCACTGAACACATTTATAGAAAAAATACCTGCAGTACACATCCTCTAAGTCGGGCTTGATAACTTGTAGTGAGCTTTACCTCGAACAATAACCGGCGAAAAAATAAATAAATAAATACATAAATAAAAATTATCCAATTACTACGGTACTTAGAGCTTGAAAGCGGATGTTTTCCGACTTGGAACTTTTCAAATACGAAATTTGCCGCATCTCAAACAACACATTCGAGGCAAAATAATTATAGAATTTCTACCTTACTTGGAACTTGATACAGTGAATAATATTGGTTGTATTTTATTTTGCTAATTACGGCGACTTAGCCGAAGGTGTTTCTGTACAGAAAGCAGCAAAACTATATAAAGAGGAGTTAATAAATATGACTTTGACTTAAATATAGTTTTTTTCTATATTCTCTGTGTACTAAAAAACTTACTATTCAAATAAATATTCCTGCATGTTTTCTGGCTTCACCATATGTACTAAAACAACATAATTAAATAAATAATTAAATATATTAAATTAAATAAAATAATTAAATTAATTAGATTAACTAATTATTTTTTCGCAGAAATTTTTATGCAAGAAGTTAAAACGCTATATATAACGATATACCAAGCATATAAATTTTTTTTTCAAACAAGGCACTCTAGTTTGTTCAGGAATAGACCAATGTAGATTAAGGGCACTTATGTACTGAGCTTCAGAAAACTACCGGGAACAGGCTCACTAAGTCGAATCATGTTAAATCCCACACGTGCATGTTCTAACAGGTTTTAAATCGACTTGTTATCAGTGACGTCAACACGAACCTTGCAATTCATAGACCTCCTTTTTGTCAGACAAGAGACTAGAATGCGACCGAGACATGGCTTTGTCCCCGGACAGCAGCTTGGACAGAAATCCAGGCTCGGCCGCCTCATCCTCTTTCTTCTGTTGCACGACGAGACTTGTTGTCAACGTTCTGTATTAAACAAAAATAACCTTAATTTCTTGTATACGAAAAGTAAGTGAGTTCAGGAAAAAAGAAAAAAATTATCAACTGAATCGTCAACAACCTGTTCCTGTTTAAAATATAAAGGAAAAGAACGATCCATGTAGAATAAAGTCTATATCCAGAAAAAAAAACAGAATTCTTCATTGCAAAATAATTTGTGAGCGCTGTTAAAAATATTGCTCCATGTGCGAAATTGTTGTCTTGTGACAGATTGCGTCTAACATGGTTCTGCGTGAAATATTGCATTAAATGAAAAAAAGCCATATCATAATTCCGTGCTTTCAAGTTTAAGGTCCCGCCACTAGGTAGCGAAATCCGTGTAGTTTTTGTTTCCATCTTTCTTTAGTCACGTTGTATTCTCTAGCACACAGTATACTTGAATTAATGCTGAGCACCATGTTCTCAGATAAGACATGCAAAGCGGAGAACGGCTTGTGATTCATGCCTGAAATACAGTCAGCAAATCTGATATAAAAAATAAACTCAGTGTTACCGAGCAGAAGAGACCATATTAGCCTTGTGTGCCTGAGCGGCTGCACGTCTGCACAGCTTGGCCAGTGCATTCATCCCCAGGCCTTTAGTGTTGACAGCTCTCTACAAGAAACACACTTTTTTCTTATCGTTGTATCAAGTAAACACAGTGTCTCTTATCCGCGAGTCTTTCAAATTGTCCGAGGACAATGCTCCGAATCATTGAAGACTTTTCCTTTTTTTCAAATTTCAGCAGCAATGCATCACAGAAGTTCAACAACGAAAATATTGAAGGGTAGTCCTTGCATTTACTTGCAAAAATACACTCTTTTCACATGGCGTTTTAACAAAGAAAACGAAATCGAAGACGAAAATAAAAAGTAACATGCACAAGTTCAGATCAAGCTCTTCATAAGTCCCAAGTTTCATGGTCATAGGGCCCACAGTGTCAGAGAAGAAGACACAAAAAATCGGAAAAACTGTCAAGAAGAGAAAAAAAGGACGAACGGCTGCTCGCACAAATTCATATAACTCTTACAAGCCAAAGGCTTGTCAAGTGTTAACTATATTCAGTTAACAAAAGAGCCGAAAAAAGGGTAAGGCGGGGAGAAGGGTAGGGGAAGGGGTTGTGACGTCATACACCCTTCGTAATTTTCTAAACGAGTTTTATGTTAAACAAAAATCATATGACTTATCCACGGAATGATTACACCAAGTTTGAAATCGATCCGAATTTCTACTGTCGAGATATTTTGTTTAACAACAGATAAATTTTTACGTGATGACACTTTTCTTAATTTTACTACATGCGTCAAAAATTGAAACAGCTGCTAGCTGACGCAAGGAATACCTATTTTGTTCAAATAATATGCATATTTCGTGATGACGTCATGTCCCGTTTTCGTTCGGTCTTGTCGCGACAAATTTTGAGTGAATCTTTCGGACCTACCAAGCAAAAAACCCACCAAGTTTGAACTTTCGCTAATGTTCAGCGGGTGAGAAATCGACACACACACACACAACGTACAAACACCAAGGTCCCTCCCTCCACTTGGTCGGGGAGACATAATGCCAAATCAACCCGAGCTTGAGATGTGGGTGGGGGGATGTTATACAAGATCAACCTTGGTAGTCGTACCCGCTTCAGTCTTCACACAAATCCATTCATTTTGTAGTTGAAAAGAAGGAGTGATGGCATTGTTAATAGTCCGGAGAAAGGTTATCCACAAGCCGAGTTACCACATCCGGCCCTCGTTAAAGGAAGCTATAAATCGCTATCAATTGCTGCGCACAATCCTAGAGCTCAAATAACAAGTTTGCACTGAGAAAAGTACATTTTATGTTGGGATTGTGGTTCATAACCTGCAATTACTGTTCACAGCAACATTGTATATACAATACAAATCGTCCTTCCGCCCTATAAACACTGCAGAACAAAAGATTCATACCACATTAGTAACTCCAACAAGCGGTTCCCTTATCATTACTTCAATTCCCCCCTACTGAGACGGCTATACATGTCAAATGCACTGGCTGGCAGCGGTATTTATGGCATTGTTGTGGGAAATGAAATCACACACAAAGCTTCAATAACAGCTTCAATAATATCTTATTTACACTTTGTGTAAAAGCTCAGTGGTGCAAAAATATAAAAATATATAAAATATATACAAGACGAGAAACATGAAAATTAACTGCACATCGAAACTGGCAAAACTCAAAATGTGTTCTTTTAATATGGAAACAGCTAGTTCTAAGAAGCGGCTGGTATGAAGAAATATGCGAATTAAAAATAATGAAGAACTGACTTGGAACTAAGTTTATGCCAGGTTTATTTACAAACTGAAAGCTACACAATTCACTGTGACCTTAGTTGAATGTGCTTTGTCTTGTAAGACCCTCTCAGGGTTCGCTTTGGCGGGGTTTTTGTCCACTTGTTACGAAATGACTCACTTTTTCGGAACCCACCGAGTCTTTCTGGTCCCAACTGAGTCACACTTTCCTTTTTGACTCACTTTCCTGAGAACCCAGCGCGAACCCTGCCCTCTTCTTCCAAAACTGCTGAAAAAAAGTGGTAGAAACCTAGGATATCTTTGGCTCGGAAGATGCTCTATTTCATCACTTTCGATCCAATAAGCCAATTCGCACTTTTGACTTTTGCCGAAAAGTTTTTGCGTTTTTTTCTGAATTCAGATGGTATAAGGATATAAAGAAATGAGAGGAAAAAAACGGTAAAAATCAACAAAATTCCATTTTGCCAGAAACATAGTCACATGTTGGTTATTAAAGGGACTGAATAATATGTAAAATAGTTTTTAAAAGCTCATATGATGGCTTTATAAAATCGAAAGTGTACCTGTTGAAAGAAAATTAAAATTTTGAAGTTTTTCCCTTATCATTTCTTTATAATTTATCCCCCAACATTTTCAGTCGAAACAACACCTCTACCCGAAAAATCCGAAAATGCGAATTGGCTTATGCAACCATTCCCTCTCTTTCCTGTAAAAATTGACCTTTTTACCATATACATCGTTTTTTTTCATAAGCTAAATCACACTTTGGGTGTTTCGAATAAAATGCGCAATAATTCTGAATTTCGACTGCGAGGGAACGGGTAAAAAACGAAAGGATAGAAAAATATCGAGAAAATATTGCAAAAACAGCTCATACTCGGAACATAAACGCAAAACTTTTGCGCATTTTATTCGTAACGCCTAAAGTATGACTTTGCTTATTTCAAATAAAACTAAAATAAATTTACTGAGGTAGGGATTCCAAGCATTAAAGTAGAAATAACTGATCATTATGACTTTTATTATGGAACGCTTGCAGCTTAGACAGAGAAGCAAGGAACGGCTGCTTACTCCCTACTCGTACCCACAGTAACATATTATCGCTCACAAAACTACCATAAACGGAGTATTAGGAACTACTTTAACGTAGTCTTTTGTTGTAAATAGAAAAAGGGGGCAACTGTCTACCACTCACAATTGTTGTTACCCTACCCGCACTTATTTAAACTCTTCTATCACCTAATGTTTTTTTTTAAAGAAAACTTCAGGCCGCGTTTCTTTCTGACTCAAATAACGTCTTTATACAGTCTTAAAAAAATTAGACGTTTTTCTGCATTATAAATTTCTGCAGAATGTATAAATCGTATTTGATTTTCAAGTGAAAGAAGGCAGGCTCGGATTAAATAAAAATGGCGGAGGTTAACATTTGAGATATGAATTTTTAAATTTGAAATGAGAATTTTGTATGATATTTATGAATTAAAGATAAAAGTATCTCTTTATGTACTTGTGTTGTAAGTTCTGGTTAAGACATGATGTTAAGTGATGTTAAATGATGATAAGTTTAAGTCTACGTGGGATCTCTTATTTTCGCTCAGTTTCGTCCAAAAACAGCCTGTTGACAAATCCTATTTGCCTTTTGTATAACTGACATCAATGTTAGAACAAGGTTGGTCAATGCTGGAGCCATATCACTGTTTGAATCACCCCTAAAAAGTGGCAAAAGCGTCAACATAGTTTTTGTCAGCTATGTTTATTCTTAAAAAATGTATAATGTTTTTTGTTTTGTTTTTTTGTGCAGCATTCTTCAAAAAATTATAATGTATTCTGTAGAAAAATATACGTCTGAAAGAATTGCGGCCTCAAGAACCTCCATGCGTTTCGCCACGCGAAAGGTTTTTGGAAATCGTAAATTTTTCTGCAACTGCCGTTTATATGCTAGTAAACTGCAACCAGGTTCTATGAAAAAAGAAGTATGCGAACCAGCTTCATCACGTGACTAATAAATTGGACAATAACTGTTATAAATTAGCTAACCGCTGATAGGATTTATCTGCTAAGTAAAAAGAAGGATCGGATGTATATTTTTAAAAATTGAAGCTCCCTTTATGCAGTGTGCAGAGTAAATAAATGTTATACAACACGGACCGCAGCACCCAAGAGCCTAGCTGTTGGATAGCAGCGGACGATAAGCATTATTTTAAAGGGTTCTGTTATTTAACCATGCGTGAAAAGTATATGTCTGATTTTATGTGATCAGCTTGCAATATAGAATGAAAATCCTTCCAAATGAAATGGAAATTTTACGCAATAAATTCTTGTGATTTACTTAGTTGACGTATTTCAGAACTCATTTTAATTTGGTTTATGTCTTAGCGTATTTTCCGGTTCTTGATCTAATCGCAATCTAACAAAATGCACAGACCGGGTGCATGTGTTTTTCTTAATCAAGAACCAAAGCCGGAAAAATGCGCAGAGGGCGGTCGTTTCTGTATTCTGTTTGACTCGATTTTTTATCCGTCATTTGCCATTGTTTTTTTTTTTCAGTTCTTCTAAAGAATGCAAGTGTAGCTGGTTCGAGTCATGACAAAACTGTACCATATTTCAATGCCGATTTTTTTTTAAAAAGTAACGTGATAAAGAACAATAAAGTATGTTTATTTTTAAAAAGTCCAATTTTGTATTATATATACAAAAAATCAAGCTACACAACACTTTCATGTTTTATTTTACTTAAAATGTGTTATTTTTACATTTTTACTCTTAGAGTAAACAGTCTGAGGCATGCTCAGGGAGAATAGTTAGCAATGAATTGATAACTAGCGTTCTCTCGGCTTGTTCATAATTTGTGTAGCTAATCACAACAGACAAGGGTTAACAGGAAAAATAATTTAAAAAGAATTCAAGGCATGCCAAAAGATCATGTTTGTTCCCAAATTGTTTATGAATGTGCCAATTTTCTAAAATTTCCAAGAAACATACACAGTGCACACAAAGTTATTTGAAAATACAATCATTAATAAAGTCGTCCTGAAAATCTGCTCATATAAAGAAATTTGTCAATTAAATTATATAATTAAATATTCCTTGTAGATTTTCAATAAAAACTTCGTCTGCGAGTGGCTTATTTGATATATTGTCATTCTATTTTGCTGTCAGGCTGGGGTTTTTTTTCTATTTTTCGCCGGAAGGATAAAAGATTTTAAGTTCCTTAGAAACCATTACTTCTCAATCATGATGTACAATTCATTTAAATCAGAGCTATTGTTACAATTCCTATCCTTTCATTTCCAACTAAAATCATGTACATGTGGGACCAATACAATAATATACGACAAGCACATACTTTATGTGTTTTAAGAGCGTGGTATGACAGGTAATGAATTAAATAACTAGTCTCTTTTTTCTTTTTTTTTGAGCGGGGGGGGGGGGGGGGGGCTGGCGAAAATGTGCTTGTGATATTAATTCACTCTCTGACGTTACAGTTAAATCACATCTTGTTATTTTCTTTTACTTTCTGATTGTTTTAATCGCTTCGCAATATAACCGATAACAACCTATTTATAGGTTCCTAGTATTTTCATAAAGTTTTACTTAAAAAAACCTAAAGTACTGTAGAAATAATAATTTACTGGAATTAAGATATATATGTTTCAGAGGATCCGTCGAATTTAAAATCAGTGAATCGTCCACTTAAAAACGTCGTTGGAATTTGCTGTAAAAACACAGCGGACCGATTGCTAAATAAAGTTTTCGGGATTTTGAGCCTGCAGTGTAAACCTGACGAGATAATGGCTTGGCCTTGTTTACCTTGACGTCACACAGGATTCCCCGTTAATTTACCGCAGTTATGTTGTTTTGACAGGAGAGTGTGCACAGGTTTTGCATGAAATACGTGAAATATGTTACGATTAACTATGTAATGCACATAAAATGAAATCTGGATATTTCCTTATTATTTGGATATCAACTCTGTGTTGCTTAAAATGCGAAACGCAACTCAAAGTTGCTAATTTGGAAATCAGCTTCTACAAGAAGAATGCACGAAATGGAAAATTCCGTCTGGACAGTTCTGCAAAGGATTTGATTCTAGAAGGACGTTTTTCTCCGGCGGGGCCCGTAAGAGATGTCGAAGGTCCTATTTATCAGGTGGGTTATATATATAGCACCTTATGAAGAAAGATTTGGAAGATTTGCAGAATTAAATGATGTTGTTCAATAATATGAATGTTGTCGAAAAATGTGTGCAAGGTCCGAAGTCACGAAGGAACCGAGATGCAATTGAACAGTAGAATAAAATTGGTTAAAGGTTAAAATATTCCTATATCGTACGGGTACTTCCTTTCTTTTGCAATTTCTTGCTTGGAGAAATTAAAGTGAACAATTTGTGTTGGGGGTCGGATGATAGGACGAGGGAGAGGAGACAGAATTGGTAGATCTTGCGATAATTGACAAATAAAATTAAGCCAAGGAAGATGTTCTTTTCTATTTCACCAATTTAGATCAACTGGAGTGGTATTCTGCTCTTTCCTTATATTTAAGGACGTCCTTATTCTTGAGATTAGATGGTTCATCCTTAATTTTTATCCTTATTTTTTAAAGACTTTGTTAAGTTTGAGGATAGAGCAGAATAGCTTTTTTATCCTTATTTTTAAAAATAAGGATACCCTTAAAAATAAGGACAGGGCAGAATACCACTCCTGTAACCATTCGTTAACCTCCCCCTCCTCGCAGATATTTTAACCAATTTGGATCTGTTGTCCAATTCCTTCTCGCTTCCTTCTAAGGATTTACACGGCGAATTTCGAAACTTATCGGAAGAGAGTACTTGTGTATAGGATAGCAGGGTAAATGGTTATATTTCTCAAAAGCGTAAAATACGCCTAGTGCCAAATGAATTCACTGTACGAAACAAACGACCAAAAAGAGTTTATGCAGTAATTAAAATATTTCTCTGTCGTATATAGAAATGGTCTTTCTCTTGTAGTTTGTTGTTTGGGTGTTGGGAGAAGCCATACTGATAAATTAAAGTACCGTTAGAGCTGAGGTTTCGGTTTTGGAGCTAGGCAACACGTTATAAATGTTGGGCAGTTTTGATATACCGTTCAGTTGCTTCTCGTTTCCTTCCAGCGTTTTAAAAATGCTTTCCACATCTGGCCGTTATAAAGATATTGGCCAAAACGCCAGAACATTCGAATTAAAAAGAACACAAGTATTAATCTGAACCAGGCCTCAAGAAATCACCTCTCGTGACTATAATAAAAAAATCACACAGATCCTTGCATCTATTAATGAATGACTACAATGTCACTGCCCCCGAGCTTGACTATAATCAGTCACTGCTTCAGACACTAAAGTAGGAACGAAGTTTGCATGGAATCATGCCCTGAGCTTTTTGATATACTTGGTACCCGCACCCAGGAATCTGTGAAACGTCGTTGTCTTAATGCCTTGAAGTAAAGACGGTGTGAGTAATTCCAGGGTAAATTCTGTATGGGTTTAAACTGTATGTTAACATCTTCCTTATGTTTTAATTTTTGATTATTTTTACCTGTATACCTCCGGCTGTAGTCTAATCAAATAACGTTACCCAGAAAACCCTCTTTGCAATCGTCGCACGCTAGACTAAAAGGGGAAGCCATCCTATATAAAATTGATCAGCCCGCATACGTTGAGCCAATTTTCTGCCTTAACAAAAGTAAAAGAAGAACGAACAAAACAAACAAGTCTGTTGTATACATTCGCATAGCCGTTAAAAACAACCCAGATCTCATTGAGGCTTAAAGGGCGACCTGTAATTGATACTGTTTTTTACTCGGCAATCGATAACGTTGCACTGCATTTGACCGCTTTGACATGGTAAAAAATTCTTTGATGTTTACTTTATCCAGTCAAAGTGGTCTGTCAGTGATAGTGGCATAATTAGAATTAGACTTCAAAGCAAATATTGTATGTTGGCCTTTCTAGTCGATTTCATTAATTTTTTTTTCTTCGTAAACTAAATTATAATGCAGTGATCGCAGCTGCTGGTGACCGGATAAAATCATTCCATTCGCCCAAGTGAAAGCCGCAGTTCAGAGGTAGACGTGTCCTTGTGTGGATCATCTGTCCAGCAAACACCTCGCGTTAGGGGAGGGGTACTTTTCTTTACATGAACATTTCAAATTTCTGGAGTCGAACTTTAAAGCAAATTATGGATTTCGTTGAAGCTTGAGCAAATGGCTTTGGAATTGTAGTCTTTTTATTCGTTTGTGGAGGTCCTTATGTGAAAAGGAGGCTAAAATGTGCCCCCATAACAGTTCAGTGCCAGTCCTGTTGTGCAAGAAGTATAATATGTTTTAAAGTGGTCGTTTAAAAGTCCATAGATTAGCTACAATTATAGATCCCAACGGAAAAGTTGTTACTTTGCGATGCAGCCTGTCTCTGTGGCATATAGTGGCTCTGCAGAAAAGACACGTATTGATCATAGCAATGGTGACCGGGCTTCAGCCTGGTTATGCCACGGCTGCTGTTTTAATTGTGCTCGTTGCATTGGGAAGTGGCATTTCAGCGCGCTAACAGACTGCGAAGACTAAAGAAGGGTAAGGACATTTGTGACAGCGGACAAGCGCAATTCGCATCGTCCGTGATGCCAGCATGTTTTGTATTCATTTTCTCAATTCGCATGTAATGCGCGGTAATGTAAGCATTCCTCCATATCCATGGCCTTATTTTATGCTGAGTAAAATCACCCAGTTATTTTCGAACTATTAAATGAAACGGGGGGGGGGGGGGTATTAACTTACTCCCCCCAGTCAAAAAGAAGAAGAGTAATGGGAGCCTTTCATGCTTGTCACGTACGAGTTGACTTCATGTGTCCAGTGCCCACTCGTCAGTGAGTACTATAGGGTTAGTAATAATGAGTAGCGGGGAGATATGTCATTCGTGCAGCTGTTGAAGAAATAACCAGCAGTCCCGGTGAGTACCATTTACCTGACTTGCATCAGGAAACTAATGTTTTTTTTTCTCTCTTACGAATGCAACATGGCGTAGTTCTGTTGACTTGTAGCCACTTAGGAAAACCTCTGTGCCTGTACATCAGACCTGATACGCACCCAACTCCGTGCTGCGGCGTAGCTGTTGTGGGCAAAGACGTGTATATTGGGGGTTCATTGCTCGATGCAGTAGCAGCATTGCTGGCAAGAGGCGTCCCTTTTCAGCATCAGGTTCTTCGCTAAGACTTGCCGTGTATATTGATAAATGGGCCTTGCTAAATGATTTTTTGTTACGCACTTGGAACCATCAGATTCGCAAAAGGGCAACTGTTAAACACAAGCAATGTACTATAACGTTATCATTTGATTATTTTGTTATGGTTATCGCTGGGTTGTCAGAACATTTTTTTTTGGACAGACCAATATATAAGACATCTGATCCCTCCATTGCATACTTAGTTGTTTGAGAAGAATGTATTAAAATGGGACGAATTGCTTCGACTCGGCTTTAGTCACCTCATCCATACTGCATATGACTGATTTTCCGTTCGCTACACACGTGACCCGTTGTTATGAAAGAGGTAACCTCTGAAGAGACCTGTCTGTTCTGTGTAAACAGAAAGTGAATGGATTTTTTTTTAAATGAGAACTATTTTCGTGGAATCCACAGTTTGCCTGCGGAACTAAACGGTGTATTACACAAGCAGCGAATCGCCGTGGAGGTTAGCTGTTAGACAGTAACGATGCGTGATCGTTTTGGTCACGCGTCGCAGTTAATTGAGGAAACTGGACATCCCAAATGGTATCCAGTTTTCTCTATAAATAAAGAATACAATGCATATTTTGCACATATTTTAGGAACCAGGACCTTACATTGACGTGAGCCTGTATTTGGTTTATTCGACTTATTAATTATTTTTTTCAAACAGCTTTGATCCGGTTGTCGGGACTTTTCCTATGGCTCAAGTCTTTCATTAAATGTTCAGATGAGAAACATATATCAAAATGAATGGCTAAAAGAGGTATGATTCCGAATTTCATTAGATTGCCTTTCATTGCCCCTTCATAGTTTTATCGCATTTGTACAGAACTCTCACATCAAAGGACCCGAACTTATTCAGCCGTTTAAATATTGCCTTTATCTTTATTGTCCCGAGCCAAAATGAGAGGCCATATAAAGGTAAATGGCCTTTGGCGTGTGGAGAATTCCCTTTTTTCTAAAGCATGTCAGTGTTTAAAATAAGCAAATCGCGAGTGTTTAACGGCGCAGCCCTTCCTAACTTCCGTAGTATTGTCATATTACGACAATTGTTAAGAAGAGCGAGGAAGAGAGGCGAAAAAAAAATACGAATGCGTGACCGTGCTGTTTTGTGTACGGCCCGGGCCAGGCCCTTGGGGCCAAGCCAGACACACCTCAAGGAAATATGACTTGAATTATTTAGAAATGCAGACTTCCTGTTGGATTACTAGTTACCGATTATTAAAGGAACCGTTGAAATTCTCAAAACTGCATTGTTGAAAAAATTGAAACGCTTAATTGAAGCAATACAAAATGTCATCTGTAACATCGAAAATAGACGCAAATCGAAACTTCGCCTGACTAGAGCATCGAATACGCACATAACTGGACTCATATTTTTTTTTTTGAGCATTTGTTTTTCAATAAATCCACCCAGCCCGTATTTGGACCTTGGTCAGTGAAGTATCACGGGTCGACGAAGCACGGGACACAGCCCTTATCCATGTACAGCTACAAGTGTAAAAAATGTCATCTTCTTTCAGATTCAGATCCAAGTGTGTCAAAAAGACGACACGCTGTCGAGCTACGGTGACTACCACGAGGGCCTGGGCTGGGTGGGATACACCAAGCTCGAGCCGCATGTCCAAGGACCGCATGCCTGCGATGTCTATGAGAGAGTAAGTCTTATGCTGGCATGAGAGCACATTCCACCAAAACGGCTAAATTCACCCCACGTCAATAAAAAAAAAAAAAAAACGCTTTGCAATTTTGTAGCTAATTATCTGTTTTAGTACCCAATCGGGGCTTTAGCCCCGGAGGGGGGACGAAAGGTTTGGGTTTTGTCCATGCGTTTGTATGTCCGTTGACCCATCGCCGGCTGTTACTACCACTTGATAATTCTTTTCCTGTGGTGTTTGGCGTATAGATGATCTATCATAGTGGGTGGGTACGGAGTAGGTGTTTTTATTTTGACCTTAACATACTTTCCAAGTTACATAGTTGGCCGCCATCTTGGATGGGGCTGTGTTGTTTTCGATGACCTAATTTAATGTCAGTATCAGAAATTTAAGAAAGCCGGAAGCTGTAGTTCCGAAGGGATTTAAAAAAATGAACAGTGTTAGGTATAAGTGCCGTATTATTTTGTGAGGGTAGTTTTAAATTTAATTTGCGTTTAAGTGGTTGTTTGGGCATTTACATTCTGTCTTGCTCAAATGCGACTGTCGTTATCGGTGCTGTATTATGTTTTCATTTTTAATAGCAACGTTGGAGGGCTTCTGTAAATGGCGATATTTTTTTTTCAACAACAGCGAAAAAAAATGACAGGAGGGGGCGGATGGGTGGGTGGGAGAGGGAGCATTCGCGCCTTACGCCAAGCTTAGCATACGCCCGTGGCAACGCACGGGATGGCACATGCCAACATTTGGTCCACTTTCCCATGAGTGGCTCGACAGAGATCACAAGTCTTGCTCTGGGCGAAAAAACATAAGCGAGTAGCAATCCTCGACTTTATACGAATACACCCTTTATCACATCAAAGGCTTGTTTTTGATAACGCATTTTGCAAACTCAAAAAAAAGGCAACATTTCTATAACCGTTTGCTTATTTACTTTTTCCGAGTACTGTTAAAAGCGCAATTGCACTCCTTTTGATGTAAGATTGAAAACAAACGCTGGGATTAATTCGCAATGTCAGTCCGTGCGGTTTACAGAGATTAGTTAGCCGAATCGAGGTTATCACAGCCTTCGGAGCTTGGTGCTATTTATCTGACTAGAATGTTTCAATTAGACATGAAAGTTGAAAGAAACACCGGGTGGGAGGCTATCGCTAGTTTCTTTTTTTTTATGCAGCGGTTTGCCGCAAGAGGGGTAGGTACAGACGGTTGGAAAATGTTGCCTGGGAAATTAATACATTGCAGATGTCTAAACTCAATCGAAAGCTTACACAACCGTTTGGGTTTTGCCTGTGATGTGTATTTTCGGTTGCGTGATGCTCGAGGACGGACAGACGGACAGCTGGGATATATTTTCGGTCACGTGATGCTGGAGGACGGGCAGGCGGACTGCTGTAATGTATTTTAGGTAACGTGATGCTCGAGGACTAGCAGACGGACAGCTGTGATATATTTTCGGTCACGTGATGCTCGAGGACGAGCAGACGGACAGCTGTGATGTATTTTCGGTCATGTGATGCTTGAGGACGAGTAGTCGGACTGCTTGCACGGACATAGTATCAAATCAATCCTGTACCAGCGTATTAAAACAGTTCAGGAGATTTTTTATGGCAAGCTACGAAAGAATATCATAAAATCCTGTTTCATACTGTAATGAAGATGTTGGAAGTGAGAGGGGTGAAAAAAGATGATCGTTGTCGGAAAAAATGGCTCTTATTGTAGCGTTGAGTGCCCCTTGACTTTTGGGGCAAGTATTTCGAATTGCCCCCTCCAGCTTTTGAACATGCCTCCTTTAGGCAGACAAAAAGGTGTCAAGATACCATCATTGAAATATAACGCGTGTACGTAGAAAAGAGAGGAAAACACAAATACACACACCCACGAAAAAAAAAAAACCTTATGTTAAATGATCACAGGAGGACATCTGTATTAAAATTGGTACAAGCCACTGTTCACTTGATTTTCAGGATGTCTTCTTGGAATTTTGTGTTCGCTGTCAGTTTATAGACTTGTTGGTGATAATAATAATATTAAAAAAAAAATGAACTGAAAAAAGAAGAAAAATAGAAAAGAAAATGTCCCTTATTTTTTGGCGCCATCTGAAAAAGTGTCAAGATGAACTGATACTTGTGCACTTTGTTTAATGAACAATGATATACGACCAGAGAAAAAAAAGTACGGAAAAAAAGACCAAAATTTGTTCGGTCTGTCATAAGAAGTATTCGGATAGCTGAACAAGGTCTTGTAATTTTTGCGTTTCTGAGAGGTCCAAGTTGACAGTATGGTGCGGGAGGGGGAGGGGGCGTCGGAAGTGCAGGGTAAAAAAAAAAAAGTAATTGATTAAGAATGACTTTGAAAAAGTGATATCATGGAGTGTCTTAAAACAATGTGTATAGGTAAACTTTTTAAGAGTGACATTTATCAGATGAAGAGAAAAAAAACTGTGGAACATTAAGTAAAGAAAATGACAAGAGTCGATAAGGCGCTTTGATAAAAAGGTGTGCTGAGTGCGTTGATACCCCTTGAGAGTCTTTCATTGCTTTCTTTAGTAAAAAAAAAATCCCAACCACACTTATTGTATCAATTTTCTCAAGGCTTCATACATGTGTGGTTTTTTTTTTTTTTTGTATCAATATTTAAGGCCAAGCCAATCAATTATCTTGGTGCGTTTAACATATCAGTTTGATGGTGTCAATGTATAACATTTATGTATTTTCTATTTTTTCTATTTATTATTATTATTATTATTATTTTTTTTTTTTTTTTTGCAAAGACTATGTTCGTTGTAGATGCATGGACTTTGGAATTAAAAATCTGTTTACTTCAAATTTTTTTAGGCTTACATCCATTTGTACTTGTAGACATTTATGAAAACTGTACATTTATTGTACAATTTAAAAAAAAAATCATGAAAAACAAAGAGCAGTGTTAAGTTTTTTTTGTATGTTTTAGGCCCAGCAAGCGTTTGAACGGGGAGCGATGGCCATGATATTTGACGTCACAGACAATGCCGCGGATACGGAACGGGTAAGATTTCTCGTTGTCGTACGGAAGAGCTTCCTCAAGATTAGAACAAAAAAAAAAATCATTGTAAAATCATTTCATAATGTTAGAATCATAACGCATTGTAATAACGTGAAAACGTAACCGCAACCGGAAGGTCTAAGAGGTTTTTAATACCCACAAAAAAGTAAAATTTCTGAAGCCAGTTAAAAATTGGTACTTGGTACTTAAGCGTTGAGAATTGCCCTTGTAAAATAATGCCTTAAAATATTTAATTTCCAGTAAGCTTTCGTAATTTGACAGATTCACTGAAAATTTCAGTGACTCTGTAAAATCACTAATTTAACAGATTCACTGTAATATATACATTCATGTGTTTTTTTCATAGAAGGGTGTTGGGGTCAAAAATGAAAGAACAATAATAATAATAATAATAATAATAATAATAATAATAATAATAATAATAAATAATTTCAGTTGGTGCGGACTAAACAAGTCGTGAACGAACCAATTATAATGATTCGTGACGAGGCGGCAGAGGCATTTAATAACCAGGTAAGTGAAAAGCCGTTTTTTGGGAAGTTGGCAATGTATTGAGCTCATAGGAACCGTGAAATGGAGGCTTCGCAGTAAAAATAAATAAATAAAACAAAAAGTAAATAAATAAATAAAAAATAAACAAATAAATAAAAGCAACACGAGGCATAATAAAGCTACTAACTGGAAAGTCCGTGACAGTTGATATCCAAATGTATGACTGAAAATCATGCAACGCAATATGTTATGTAAAGAGAGAAAAAATTTGGTGTCGAGCCCGTGGGAGGGGGGGTGGGGGGTTGAGTTGAGTAAAAAAATTAAGAAAAAAAGTGTTAAGAAGGATCTGAAAACTGATTTTGTTTTCATTCAAACAGGTAATTTTGAAGGACTTCTCTCGCAAACACGGACCGAAGGAAGCCCACGGCCGGATTTTGGTGAAAGATGAGAGACGCACGAGATACGTCACCAATGGCAACTTGATCAAGTTCATCATTTTTGTGGTTTTAGTCATTGCCATTATAAGTGTAGTGGTTACCATCGTTGTTTGTAAGGTATATAATATCTCCTTTTTTAATTTAAATTTTAATATAAATTTAAATGATTTAACCACAGATCTTTAGATCCAAAAGTCTTCAGAATAAGATAATATCGATGTTTTAGTCTCTAATTAAATGGAAAGAGTTTAGTTGCGGAATTCTAAAACGGAATTCGATAAAAAAAAAATTATTGTATCCCTCTGATTTCAAATATATTAACTGAAGTTTAAAAACACATCTTCAGGCTCCAAATAGCAGACCGCGTGGTCAAAATGCTTATAAAACGGGAGTCAATATTAGTGTTAAACAATATCATAATATTTTCATGTGGGCTATGTGCATGGGATTGTGTATGTTTATCGAAGGATTTTTTTATCCCAGTGAAATTTCCAGTTTCAAATTAAGCAGGGATTGTGTTCTTCAGGCTTTATAAACACGGGTTATGCTTAAACATGTTGACTCATAAAACAGAACAAACCTCTCAACCGCATGAATGAGCCGAACGAGAGAAACACTTAGCCAGAGAAAAGGAGGGCTATTCGTTCCAAGGGGTGGGAGAATAGCTCGTGTACCTGCCTTGTGGCGAGGAGTGACGGACATACTTTGTGTTTGATGGGGGGGAGGGGGGGAGGGGGACAGGGAGTGAGGTTATCATATAATAAAAAAATGAAGTGGATAATTGCATATGACCTCGGTTTATTTCCGTGTATGATTTTGTGCGTTCATGAACTTCGTGATAATCAGTTATTGTTTCGGTAAGAAAATAAATAAGAAACATGTGCAGAAAAAAACTGGCTTTCGTCGGGGGAGGGGCGCAATTGGAGCAGGATGGTTGGGGGGGGGGGGGAGGCGACAGGCGTTTTTGTCGGAAAAATTAAGAAACACACTAGGTTTCAATTGGAAGTGTTGAGTATCGTCTGTGAACATTGATGTTTATGTGCACTGGCTGCTCTAGTTAATTCAGGCTGACCTGCCGCCATTTCGTCACTAGATAAAGCTAGCGGTATTGCACGTCTTTAAGAAATGGTATCAAACACTGCAGGAACCCTTTTCTATTATTTACAACTTAAAAACTTTTAAAGTTTAAAACACATCTATTACATATTACACATATGTAATTAATCATAAATTAAAATAACACAATTCATGATGAGATATTCAGATAAAAAACTGCACGTTATATTTGTGTGGTGTGAAATGTCACAATGAAATACTAACTTGGGCGAAGCCGTCAAATGATCTATGGATTCAGTCTTCCATGCGTGTCGATATCTGCTAATGGTCGTTGCTATCAGCTTAGGAATTAGGTTGCCAGTCTAGCTGTAACTATTCCTGGTATTCTATTTATTACTGAGCGCTAAATTGGAAACACGTTTCCCCACCAAAAACCCCCACTTTCATGTCCGACAACTTTTGAGCTGTTGTTACATGAATGTTATATTTTACCGTATTATTATTTTTTTTTTTTTGTTGATTTTTTTTTACTTCCTTAGAGTTTGGGGGCTTTGATATTTCCAAGTAAAAAAAGCTGTAGTTTAAAAGATTCTCAAAAGCACGACTTGTTGTCGGTTTCAGTTTTTTTTTTTTTGGCAAGTTGTTTCGTCAAAATGGACATAATCTTGCAAAAAAAAAAACAAAAAAAAAAAAAAACAAAAAAAAAAAAAGCAAGGTGGCTGTTGTCATGGTGTATCGCCCGCCCCACTCTCCAGATCTTTTTTTTTTTTTTTGAAAAGAGAAAGTACATAAATAAATAAAATAAAAAAAATGTGTATCGCCCGCCCCACTCTCCAGATCTTTTTTTTTTTTTTTGAAAAAAGAAAGTACATAAATAAATAAAATAAAAAAATGTGTATCGCCCGCCTCACTCTCCAGATCTTTTTTTTTTTTTTTTTTCATTTTCCCGAGCTTTGGCTTAGCTATTACTGAAACTTTATCTTTTGCGACAGTACATTGGCACTCATTTCCTTCACCGCCTCTGCCAGTTGACTTTTAACAACTGCTGTGGCCCCGAACAAATTGGTTAAAAAATTATGTTAGAAGTATATGAACAGAAAAAAGTATTTCAGTAAAGAAGAGAGAAAAAATTGTGTTTAAAAAAAAATGTGTACATGAAGGAAAGGCCGGGCAATACTGTATAAATTCAAAACCTTGGTAAACCCAGATCAACTCCTGAACACATAGATTAGTACGTGTGTAGTTTGCGAGAGAGGCACTTTAATGCGCTAGATCTGCGATATAACAAACAAACCACAAGAGTATATTGATAGTCCTGTTGATAGCACTCCCTTTGATGTGCTCTAGGATGAGATAAGAAGCGATTGCCTTACAGGGACCTTGCCAGAATGCGTGGTTTATATTTGTGGGGAGTTGGTGTGGGGAGGGGGGAGGGCGTGGGATAGTTTGAAGGGGTTTGTTATATTTTTGCACCTGCATGAAAAAGGACTTATGTTGGTTTCGTTCCATTGCCTCTGTAGTCATCTTTCCATGATCACTTTAGTCATATTTCCGTGGCCACTCTAGTCATGTTTCCCTGGCCCTTCTAGTCATTTTCTCTGGCCAATCTACTCACATTTCCCTGGCAACACTAGTCATTTTCCCTCGCCACGCTAGTCATGTTTCCCTGACCACTCTAGTCATGTTTCCCTGACCACTCGAGTCATTTTTCCATTGGCACGTTAATCACATTTCACTGACTACGGTAGTCGCTTTTCATGACTATTTTTGTCCTCCTTTTTCAATGACGTCTTTCCCAGTCGTCATTATGTCTTCATTATCCGAAAACTGTCACCTTTCTACGATGATGGACTCCCATGGTATACCATAAAAAAAGAGGGGGGAAGGGATTGGTTTCCGCCCGTCGGAACGAATCACCGACGTGAGGATGGGAGATATTTGGTCGAGGACAAAAAGGTCGGGTTTTGCCAGAAACAAATGACGCGTTCATGTGAACGCATACATACGTAATAACTGGGATGGGCCGAGTATTTTTACAATGCTATATCTGGTTATTCGTTTTCTTGAAACCGCATTCGGACAGCCGCCATAAAGCATCCCGAAAAGTATTAAAAAAATCATAATAATAAAATGTAAAACAAGTCAGAACAACCACCTTCTGTTTTTTAAAATTGAATTTTAAATTGAAATAAATCTCGCGTGCATTTTGTTATTTTTTACTTTCATAGTATCCTTGCCACTGGAGACCCCACGAGATGTCGCTGGAGGATCACACGAAGCGTCTGCTGCGAGACATGAAAACGAGGCGCTACGAGAACGAGAAAAGTCTCTACAGTCTTGGCACGGCGCCAATCCGCTCAAACAGTATCCTGTCCGGCTTCAGCACGGATTCCACCACGGACAGCTGTGCAATCTGCCTGAGCACCTACAAACATGATGAGGTAAGTTGTCCGAAGACATGGACGAGCTAATTTTATTTACTTATTTATTTATTCAATTGGCCAAACGAAACGGCTTGAAAAAAGGTGGAACCCTGGCCCAAATGTCTCTGGCCAAAACATCTCTTGCCCGAATCCGCGTCAAAACGCCTCGCGACATGAATATTTTGCCTCAACATACATCACCGGGACGTTCAGCCATGTTAATGGCAATCAGAATGGCGAAGCCGCAGTGCTCCATGCGTCGAGTCCCACCACGGTTTCCTGTTACTCTTTGGAACGTTCACCTCGCTACCTTTCACGACGAGCAACGAACGAACAACGAGATGGAAGCCTGGAAGAGTCGGTTTTCGTTCATAACTGGATACAGTCATCCTTCCATGTGGACGCTGATCGACGCACTAAAGAAAGCGGATTGTGCTGCCCGTACAATGATAGCACAGGATGCGATTGGAAATCCGCGCAGGAACATTTAGTGCACGTGTTGACCTTGAGTTGTAAATTTGGTGTGTTTTAATTGTTGTTTCAAAAAGTGAGGCGTTTTGTCGCACGTTACATTTTGAGGCATTTTGACGAGAGGAGTTATGTCGCGAGGTGTTTTATCGCAAGACGTTATGTCGCGAGACGTTATGTCGGGATATCCTCTTGTCCAAATGACTATGGCCAAAATATCGCTGGCCAAAATGTCTCTGGCCAAAATATCTCTGGCCACAATGTCTCTGCCCCAAATGTCTCTTACCAAGCTATCTCTTGACCAGTTGTCTCGGCCAAAACAATTCTGGACCAAATGTCTTGATACCACCACGGAGAGATTTTAT
The DNA here is from genome assembly GCA_949752745.1 of Protula sp. h YS-2021. NCBI lineage: Eukaryota > Metazoa > Annelida > Polychaeta > Sabellida > Serpulidae > Protula > Protula sp. h YS-2021. The sequence goes on from OX457030.1 coordinate 27,592,576, forward strand.
CGATTAATGCTAGAACGATATGGAAGAAATGTTCAGACTAAAAATGCCATTGCCCGGTATTTTTTTTTTTTTCACGTAAGTGGCCGCATTTCATTGAATACGTCCTGGGTCAAATCAAGAGGATTCATTGATTTGGCAAAGAAACGAAATAAAAAAAAAACCTTGAAACACTGTGCGATGCAGAATACAGATGGTAGATCTCAACTGCCTACACCAACTCGAATTTTACATTTTTTTTTATATTATTATTTTTTTTCGCCGATATTTGCAAGAGAATATTATACTGTTTTACGTTCGTCTCAAGTCTTATTAATGGCCTCGATGAAACCATTACGGTTCATGTAGCGATATTTGTATTCAAGTGCGGGACTACTTGCCAAGGGGGGGGGGGGGCGGGGGAGGGGGCGTTTCGGGGGTGGGGGCGGCGATTTTGTACAGGAGTCACAAATCACTTATCACTAACCTGCACTGCGTTCCCGCAAGAATATTTTTGATTATGCTAATACATATTGACATAAACCCGTGTCATAGACAGCAGGATGAAGGGCATTTTTGATGGAAATAAGCCATAAATTTTTTTTTGGACCCACAGCTGCGCTTCGAAATCCGTCAGTGTGGTTGGCGTTAAATACCCAATGTTCATTTTTGAGATATTGCAGCTCAGAAATAGGCAGAAATGTAATTTATCATGTGAATTATAAATAGGCTCAATGATGCCTTCAGAAACTTCAGGCAGTTTTTGTCCAGGCTCGTTGTTAAGAAACAGATGACCTCTGGAGGCCTCTTTCTGGTATGTGTAAAGACAGAGCGGATGACGTTTTTAAAAGTAGTTCCGCTGTTCAGTGAGTATTATTTTGGCGGAATCTCCAGTGGGTGTGCGGAGTAAAAAGGCTGTATGCACTTCGTACGAAACCGCCAGAGGTTGGCTGGTGGGTAAGAATGGTCGAGGGCAAAATCGCGCCTTTATTCCTCCCGTCTGTACGCGGTTAATAGGTGGCATTTAACGCCGACATTGTTTCTCAGTATCCCTAAGTTACCATTCTAGGAGAGGTGTATTTAATCAAGAATTGCTAGTCAATGTGGATGAAAATCTTTGTTAATAATGTGAACTTAGAAAAGGGCAGACTGCATTGTGTCAAGGAAGCAGTTTGCCTTGTGCGTCTGCCGCCGAGCTCTTGTTCATTTGTTATTTACGCAGGGGTGGGAGCCTAATTCGCTGACATGACATTCATGGGTTTTGGTCACAGGGAAAGTTGAACATAATGCCGTTAGTCTTTGGTTGTTTTGGACCAAATGTCGTCGGACAAAATGTCATGAGTACCTATGTCGCTCTACCATATGTCGTGGATTCGAGTCGATAGCATGTCCCGCAATAGATCTTCCTCACAGGTCATAGTGTCTGCTGGATGCATTGTTCTTCGACATACTTCTTCTTCTTGGTTGGCTTAGCGAAAAATGTGTAATTCAGACACAAGGGACCATTGTCGGATTTTCCCATGGTGAGATTCGAATGTTCTGAAGGAAAAAAAACTGCGGATGTCTCCCCCCCCCCTCTCCTCTTTTGGATCACGTGATTCGGATCTGGCGCCTTTCGAAGAACGCCCGTATGGCGGTGCTAAATCAAAGCAGACGGCGTGCCTTGCCTGCAGGGGAAGACTATCTGCATTTCAACGACGTAAATAAACACATCTGGTATTTGGATAAAACCTTCATAGGGCAAAAAAAAAAAAAAAAAAGAAAAAAAATAGAAAAAAAATCTATACTTCATTTGTTTTACACTGGCCCATTATTTTTCTTAAGAGAAAAAGTCAAAAGCCGTTAAGTGAAAAGCAGAGTATTGATATAATATACAAATATATCACCATTAAGTCTGTAGAGCCTTTGTAGTTTTTGATGAAGTTTTTATCAAGGTGGAAAAGGCGGGGAAGAAAGACGACAATTTCTCACCGCCATTTTCACTTGAAAGTTCAAAAGAGTTCACTCTGTATGAAAGAAACCTGCTGGAAACGAATTTTTACTTTCCGTTTGATAGTCGTGTTATCAAAATATTGATGTAGGCGACGATAAGAAACCAAAGATTTTAATATCACTCTTTGATGTTTGGAAGTATAGCATGACCGTATTGTTAGCAAAGTTTAACTTTGCGATTTTTCGTATAACCCCAAAAACTTTCGGGCATTGTACGTTGTGCTGTAAATGCGTAGGTTTTCTCAACGTGAAACATTTATTTTAAGGATTTGTACCTGCTTTCACAAGCTTCCGCTGTACATATTAAATATTGTTGTATGCTATTTAAGGAAAGTCTGATTGACACAGAATGTCGAAATTAAAGTTCTGTTATCCAGGTTTTCGTTTGAAGTGTTCCGGTTTCAGTGAAAAGTTATTTTTTGTATTTATTTTAAGTACAGTGCAGTTCGTTTTAACAACATTGTTGGGAGCGAGGGGGTCGGGGGGGGGGGGGGTTTGGACGGGAGGGAAGGGGTGTCGTGCTGAGACTGAAATAACCTTAGAAAGAGGCATTTCGCGTTGATTTCGTACAGTGCTCCAGTTTGGAAATAAGAAAAATTGCCAGGCCGGAGTTTTTTCCCCCGACCTAATACACACACAGACGCGTAAAAACATCCAACACAGAGTTTTTGAACAAGCGTACATCAAATGTATCAACATCAAATGTATCAACATCAAAGGAAAGAAGGCACAATAAAGAAATAAACAAAAAAGGGATCCGGTTAACAACGAACTGCGATGCTGAATAACTACGTTTTTGCCTTGTTCGAGTAATTTTCCGCCACTTTGCTCTGGACATGGTTAAAGGAAAAGTCGTTGTTTGAAAAATCAAAGTGGGTGGGCACTTTTGTTATGCGCAACGGTCTCATGTTTCAAACTGTTTACATCTATTTATCATAGTAGTTTGTTCATAGATATTCGATATCAGTCGTGAGATTTTCTTTGAAAACTTCTTCTTCTTTTTTTTTATTCTCAGAACACCCTATTAAGTGTTTTAAGTGACTTCTTATGCTTTAGTGACATCATGGTTTTGAATGACAGATATCTAAAATTGGTGCTGCGTTACAGGATAAATGTGTTGTACAATCCAGACTGTTATCATTCATATCAGTTAATTCTCAACTGCCCTCCCCCGCCCCGCCCCCCCCCCATAAAAAAAATAAATAAATAAATACAAAATCCAACATCAACCAGATGATTTCGGGGCCCTTATGTCCGCAGTTTCAATTTGGGCCTTTTTATCCGGGACCGTTTTGGCCTATACCGGATTTCAGTATTGTATGGATATGGCTTTTCTGATCCGTCCATAGAAACACGTGGATGTTGTAGGAGCTGCGTGTTCTGCCGTGCATGCACGAATTCCACAAGTTCTGCGTTGATCCGTGGCTTATCAAGAACCAGACGTGTCCTCTTTGCCTCTACAACATCCTTGGTAAGTGCCTCACGGGGTCATCCACGACGATCGTACGACGGAATGTCGGGACAGGGGGGGGGAGGGGGGAGGGAGAGGTAGCCTAGGGCTTTACGTTCGCTAGTCTAATAGTGAATTACACGTACGAGGGTTTGAGAGAGGGGTGAGGGGGTCTAAAACTTTTCGCGTGCGTGTTTCGTTGGTACTTGTACGTTTTAGGTTGGCACGAGTACGTTTTTCGTTGACACGCGTACGTTTTTCGTTGGCACGTGTACGTTTTTCATTAGTAATTGTACGTTTTGTCATTGGCACGTGTACGTTTTTTTCATTAGCACGTGTATGTTTTTTATTGGCACGTGTACGTTTTTTATTGGCACGTGTATGTTTTTTATTGGCACGTGTACGTTTTTTATTGGCATGTGTACATTTTTCATTCAATCTTTCAGCTGGTTGCGTGTGTGTGTTTTTTTTAAATGGCAGCGAAAGGTGTACAAGTGATGATAAATTTTAAAAAAAAAGTTTATTGTGGACCATCCCTCTGTAAAACAATTACAGGAAAATGAATAATAATAAAGAAAGTAACTAACCTCATAACAGAGCGAGAGCACTTTATTTTATGAACTCGAGACGTCACCGCTGTAATGATTTTGGGTACTTCAGCTATGCGCTCTTCAGAATATTATGGATGTATAATGCTCTCTTTACTGCTAGCTTTAAGTGACTACCGAAGTTTAAATTGAATTTAACTGTACTACTTATTTTTAGAACCCGAATCTCCAAAGTCACGCTCCAGTCAGCATAGATCTTCTAGTCACGTGTCCAACAGCATTCCCACGCCACATAGCAACAGCCTAGCATCCCCTAGCAACCGGGGTAGATATAACAATAATAGCGTTTATGAGCACTACATGTATGAACGAGTTCCACAGAGCGAGAACTATCCCCATTACTCCTCGCAAATTAACACTGCTCGCTTCGATCTTTTAAACCGTAACAACCGCCAGGGCACTGTACAGATGCATCCAAGCGACCGCCAGCTGTATACGACGAGACGTTCGTTACCGTACGTCAATACTTTTATACCTAGTTGTTCTCCAAGCATAGCTTCGCACAGTTCTATACTTCAGCCTTTGCAATGCAATAACGGCTTCGTGTCACCCGCACGTAGTACCCGCTCAGCATTTTACCCAGTCACCAGTACTGTTCAGTACCCAGCGAGTTTATTCTCCAAAGCCGACAGCACAAACTTCAGACCTCCTCCGCAACGTTGTAAGCGCGTGAGTCGCAAACCCGCGCGGCCACTGCGCGACCTGCGCATGAGTCTGTCGTCCGAAAGCGAAGTTGAATTCGCCAAGAGCCTGCGCAGTAGCATCGCTCGAAGCATGCGCTCGGGCGGCACCAGGGCGCACCTACCCGACCTCAAGCACCACACGGATGCTGACGTCAGCGAGACGAGCGGCGCCGATCTGGACAGCGACGGCCAGGGCAAGCTGTCGGACAGTTCGCGCGGCGACAGCACGAGCAATCATGGAACGTTTGGCAGTTCGAAAGTAGCCACGGAATCGAGCGGCTCGTCGCAGCGGCAGGCACGCCCCGCCAATGAATTTCACTCACTGCAGAGTCACGTGACTTTTAGCCCTGCGCGGGAGCCGGCGTACGTGACCAAGCTCGCTTCGCCGCATAGTCACAGGGCTTCAGGCTCTCCTGTCCGCTGTCAGACGCACGTCACCGAGTCAACCAGCGTTGCTTCTCCCGCCATTCCTCTATTGCCGACATGTTTCAGGTACGTTCATAGCTTCCCGCCTGCCTCTTCTGCATTTACACCAGGTGGCAGCATCCACACTGATGACGTCCGGAAGCCCGCCGCACACTGCAGAAACTTGCCAACAGGTTGCACTGACTTGCCTGTAGATTGCAAGGAACAATCCTTTCATGGCATCCATTTGCCCACCGAATGGGACAAAAATCCCATTTCAGCCGACAGCAACGCTTTCGTTCGCACTCATTTTGACTCTCAGCAGGGTTCTTTGCAGCCCTTACCACAGTCACTTGAAAACGCACCAACTCTGTTGTGTGACGTCACAATAGGCAATCTCCCGCCAGTGAGTTCAGGCATTATCTGCAATGCAGCGAGTCTAAATGAAACCTCACCTACCTTGTATTTACCGCCAACTACCTCATCACCTCCGAATTATTCATCTTATACCAGGACTTTGTTGAAAAGTCCTCCATCCGTAAAAGTACATCCTGATGTGGATAAACTGAAATCCTGTATGTATTATACCGACTCCGATAATTCGCTCACGTCTGTAGAAACCTTAGGTGTGTCTCCGGTTGTGAGTGACTTTCCAGCTTCGGCAAATTCCGGATCCGAAACGAGTGCAGATACCGAAGTGTTTTGCCAGTGTGAAGAATGCGCGTGCGCCCGGGAAAGTGCCACAAGTGGGCTCTATCGGGCAGCGGGGCAACAGGCAGGTGTTGATCCCACCAGTTTCTTCTGTACACGTGCATTGGAAAATGAATCAGTGTTGAATTCAAGTGATAATAAAGAAACAGAGACTTCGTTCCGAAGTTCGCCGTGCATTGTGAAAAGTTTATCTGATAATAGTGCATTTATGTATTCAAGTTCCGGCGAACATATGCAGGGCAAACAGATGTTTACGAATTTTAAGAAATTTCAAGAAAGACTGAAAGAGAGACCGGCTGTTCGAAGAAGTGCATTTAGACCCTATAGGTCCCCGATAACCGGAAGTGTTCAAAATCATCCTGTGAAATCGTATTATATACCATCGGGTGGCAGGTCACATGACAGTGGAATGTCACGTGACACGCGTGAAATCACGCCGAGGAATGAAAAGGAAAGTTCGCCACAGAAAGGATTATGCGAGGAGTCAACTGTTGGTGATGAATTTGCGTTGACATCTGAACGCAATTTTAACTTACCGGATCTTCTTTGTTTAGAGCAGAGTGGCTATTCGCAAAGCAGTGGTGAGATACCGCCACCTGTCCCTCCCCGCCGCACGTCTGCAAGTTTGTCAGTGAACGTATCAGAATTTCCGATTCCTGTTCATAAACGACATGGCGGTCACGCGAACAAGCGCAATGTGCACAGCAAAATGGGACTACTTTTGCCAGAGACCACCAATAGCCCGGCGTGGAACGATCAGTTGCTTGAGCGCGGCGATAAGGGCGTCGGAAACCGGCGGAGGAATACAATACCAGCCGAAGAGGAAGGACAGAAAGCGAAGTATGTCACGTCACCGACGACATCCATGGTGATTTTCTCGGAAGGTGGGTTGTCAATTCATAAGACCGGAAATACGGTCTTGTTCAAGTTAGTGAATTATGCCCGGCTTGAAGAGGGTGGGGGAGGGGTTAGAGGTTATTTCAAGTCAAGCTACTGTGACATCGTACACACACATGATCTTTTAGAGAAAAGCATCGCTGGTCTCAGCTCTGGAATATGATTTTAATTTTTTGTGCAAACTCGGGAAGAGATATTTTTAACGGAAGTTTTTGTCTGTGCCAGATACAAAACCTGAGAATTTACTAGATGGTTCTTGTAAATAATAACAATAGAATGTTATTGTGTAATATTATTTTGGTAATAGATATAATTGATGTAATAAATATGTGTTAAGGATGATGATCAACACTTCAGAAGTTTCGTGCATGAGAGCGTTGTAAATATTGCCTGCAATGTACACAAATGCATAATGGATTTGTTTCTCCTTTTCTTTCTCAGGTGGATTCGTAACTGTCCCCGTGAAAGCAGAGCACCCAAAATCCTTTTGAAATCTTCGCCCAGCTGAGATGGTCACGTGGTCATCGTCAACAATGGCATGAAATGAGCCCACCGTTACATCACGCCCTCTGGTATTGCTTGTTGTCACTTACCAGTGTTTTAACCTGATATTTTTCTTTTGTTTTGCAGCAGATATAAGATTTGGTGGGGAGGGGAGAGCTAGGATGGAAGGTGTTATCTAAAAAACAATCTATTATTTAAAATAAGAATATATCAAGCAAATAAGAATGTACATATTTTTTTTATTGAAGGCAAAATTAGGCACTATCAACAAAGTGTGTCTGTTCTGGAACAGAGGATCCAGATGTTGGATGTCCTTAATCTAAATTAACCTGTTCCGGAATAGACTATGATTATAGTGCATTGATTCGGAAATATGGGAAACATATGTGAATTCTTATGGGCTTGATATATTCTGATTTTAAATAAACGGATGTTGAAAGTTATTATCAAGCATTTTCAGTAATTTTTAGCTTTTTTTATAGAAAAACATTGGAAACTTTTTTTTCTTTTTGCCCTGTGAATCCTTCCACAGTTGGGTAATGAAAAAAATGGCTGTAAAATATTTAGGTATATTACGAAATATTTAATATTTTTCGAAATAATACTGTAAAATGTTCCTAGATTGTGTAGGACTTGGAGTTTGGCTCGGCCAGTCGTTGTGGATTGTCTTTTCTTTTTTTTTTTTTTTTAATTTTTTTTTACGTTTTTTTGTTTGTTTGTTTGTTTTTTTTTTTTTTTTATAATATCCGCATCAGAACGACCACAGTTAACCCGTAAACCGTTAAAATGCCTTTATTGGATTACAATACATTAAAAATGACAAATACTTAATACACTTGACGCTAAATTCGTTAGCCCCAAAGAATTTTTTTTGTTGTGATAGTCGTAATGGTGTGTGTATCTAAAAATATCTAGATTTCTACCAGTTTGTGTTCTGTGCAATTAAGAGAAAAACAAAACACAGTTATTTCTACTGTTGCAATTGCTTTGTTATATCTCGGGCAAATGGAACGCATAATGGAAGAGGCAGACGCCTGTTTCCCTATTCACAAAAATTAACTGTGCAGTTAACTCATTTCATTAACTGCTCCCTTGGCAACTAGAAGGCCCGAACGTAAATCAATAAATTTACCCTGTATAACAAACAAAATTCAACCCTAAAATTGTTTGCGTTACGCAAGTGTGTCAACCGATTATCGCATCTAGGAGTATAGTTAACTGCACAGTTAACTTTTGTAAATACTAGGGTTATTGCTTTCTGTTTATGAAATGTTGGTACTCAACTAGAAGTTTGCGAATTATTTTAGTATGTGGTTGTGTTATTCGTAAGCGATCCTTGACCTATGTTTGCTGTTGAACAGTTTATTTATTTCTTGCATTTATTTTTTTTTTTAATATAGGCTATTTTATACAGTGTGCCCAGAGATTTTCTTGTATTTGTAAACCAAGTAATAGCGTTGGCGAATCCAGTGTACTTTTGCATCTATAAAATAGTATGATTAATACCTTAAGTACCTGGCAGTACCGAGAGGGTACCTTTAATATTGTATTCACTTGAAAGCTGAATTTTTGTGTTGTAGTTTATAGATTAAAGTCCGTAGTGTAAATGTTCGCATGTCTTAACATTGTATTTGGTTGTAAATATCGTATTGCCAAAACACGGAAAACCTGTTAAAGCCTTCTCCAAGTTTATTGGTTGGAAGTATGTAAAAAAAATGGTTTGTCTGATTGGCTGCTAGACAAGCCCACGAAGGAACAAGAATGTAAAAATGATTTATAATTGTGGTCTTTCATTGATGGTTACATACAGTAATAACTATATAGTAAAGCCTGGTTATACGCCCCTGGGATATAGCAACGCCTCACTGACGTCATATCCGCCCATTCTATTTTAAGTCGATCTCACTTTTTACCTAGTATATTTTAAAAGATCAATTTTTAAAGTTAGGCAATGTGTTGGAAATATATTTTCCAGCTTTCAGGATAACAAAAAATAAAAATTAAAAAAAAAAAAAGAAAAGAAAAAAAAGTTGTCCATTCGTTTCTGAGCTCTGGTGTTGCAACTGGTTTTGAATCTTTTAATTTTGTGTTTTGCAGTGGCAGTATGTTTTATACTGTTTTCCAACCTATCAACCAGTGAGCATTATTTGTCACGCGACAAAGCGAGTAAGACCGAAAAAGAAACAAGTCCTTTATGAGAAATACCTGTTTTAATTAATTTCTATGCCTTGATTTAAAAATGCAGTGGATCAATAAAAGGATTTATGATGAGTAAGGTTTTGATAAAGGAACGGCTATTTGGAGCAGTGTAGCTCACTTTTGCAGGTCATCAGTCTACCTTATTCCAGATTTTTGTGAAGGTTCGATTTTTTCTGATTTTCTTTTTACCTAAGTCAGTGCTGTTAAAATGAAATTAGCACCACAACAGAGGTGTATTGTTTTGCTTTCACCCATTAGTTAAGTGAAAAATTTGTAATAAACGAGGTACCTGTAATAGCTGGACACTAGTTTGTCCGGAATTTGGTCATCACCACCACGAAAGCACGCCGTTTATGTTGAACACCGTTTTTATTTAACCGCTGACCTCTGGAGAGATCTGCCTGTTATGAAAACAACACAGCGGACGTTGTTATCCAACAGCCAACCTTTTCGGCTTTCGGTCTGTTGTGTATAACACCTTTTTACTCCACTGGGGATTCCGCGAAAATGGCACTGATAATGTAAGGGACTACTTTTTAATATCCATCCGCTTTGTGTTTATACATAACAGATAGATCTCTCAGAGGTCATCTGTTTTATAACAACGCACAGCAGACTTTTCTTTATAACCACACAGCGGACTGTTTTGTACAGCCGCATTCCGGACTGTTCTGTATAACCACACAGCGGACTAAGCACAAAACGGATGGGTCTAAAAAGTGGTTGCTGTGTTGCAATGGGAATACTTTTTTCGTCGAATCCGCAGTGGATCGCCGGAACATTAGGTCTAATACACAACAGGCCGAAGCACCGTAGAGGTTGGCTGTTGAACAACAACGCAGTGTGAATGTTTTGCTGAGCGCTCGCTTATTTATCCCTTATTCTAGTCAATCCGTGTTAAGAATTTGGGAATTATTAACGGTACATAAATTTCTTTTTTTCAGTATTGGTTTAGAAAATTAGAGCCGGAAGTTGCTTGTATTGAAATTTGAACTGGAAGTTCTTCGTATTGAAATAAAAACCGGAAGTTGCGTTTGTTGAAATTAGAATCGGAAGTTGCTTTTATCGCGTCTTATTTTGAAAAGTTTTCATTTATTTTCAACAGAGTGAAAGAAAATGATGTCCTTGTGGTAAATCTTTTTGCATTGAGGCTTATATACGTAGCTGAATGTGAAGCTGTCTGTTTTGAGCGTTAAAATGTTGTCTGTAGTACAAAGTAACTTTGAATTAGTATCTTTTTGCAAGTCTTTTTTCCACCCGTTTTATAAAGAAAATAGATCTGATGCAGGTGATATCAGTTGGATTCTGTCGCAATGAGAATTCACATGTTTTCACATGAATTCACACTATCATGTTTTTTACTTGATAGTGTTTGTCATTACCAATAGTATTTCATATAGGTTTTAGATATAAGCAGTTTCCTTTTTTTTCGGCCAGCACTACCGTATCTACGCATATTTAACTCCAAAGAAAGAAAATTTACAAATCTACGTATTTTATTTGCATTTGATCGGTATAATGTTTTTTAAAGCCCTGTGTTTAGAATTTTTATATGGCACAAAAAAATAAATAAGAAAAAAAAATAGAAAACTCCTTGTTGGGTTTTGTACAGCATAAAAGTGAAAAATTTATAAAGATGTTTTTTTTTTTTTTTTTAAAGTACAATATTGCTAATAACGTTTTTTGCAGAGTTCGTACCCAAGAAACTAGTTAAGAGAGAATTGGCTAGAAATGTCCTTAATCCCGCAAAGATGTTTTGAAGCCGGGTTAGTTTTATTTCATGGTATCAGAGAAACTATGAACAAAGCCATACCGCTTTTCTGAGTTATAGTCACATTTATATTTTTGATTCTTTCTTGTATTTTAGAGTTATTAAATTAATAAATGCCATAAAAATTATCGACCGTTGCACTTAAATTAAGAACAGCATTTTAGAGCGGCTTTTGGGTTGCCGATTTCCCAAAAAAGATATGTATATAAAACAAGCTATTATTTAAAATAAGTATATGTCAAGCAAATAAGAAACCCTGTTTTTTTTCTCAGAGCAATTGGTTATTGGCAATTAATAACTGACGTTATAGTAAATTATATAAACGTAAAACCGTAAGTGAAAGTGATGTGTAAAATTTTTGTACTTTATTTAGTGGTCTTATATACACAATTTTCGGTAGTATATACACGGAATATACGACTCAACAACTTGATAATGTTCGGTCGTATATACATGGAATATACAACTCTCAATGTTCGGTCGTATATACACGGAATATACGACTTTTAATGTTCTGTCGTATATACAAGGAATATACGACTTTCAATGTTCAGTCGTATATACACGGAATATACGACTTTCTAAATTGCGGTTGTGGTAAGGACGCAATATAATATGAATTTCGCTCAGGACTGAAATATTAATTTTTACATTATTACAATGACTGGTGTCAGCCGTACAACTGGTCCAGTGGCGTGGTTGATAGAGCGTGGGACTTCGAATCGTTTGGTCTGGGGTTCAAGTCCCATGGAGACTTTTACTCGAACGTTAAAATTTTGCCATTTTGACTGGGAAAGCTACGTTCAAAACTCATGAAAGTCGTAGAAAACTATTTAAAAAATAATTTCGTTTATAACTCAGGCGCATCATGCTTTGTAGTTTTGGTATTTATTAAATTTTTAGGCATATAAACAGTATTTTTACGATTAAACGGCTATTTAAAACGTGTGTTTTGGCGGTTCTGTGAAAACCAGAAGTAATTATAAAACTATTTTTAATTCAATTTTATGATTTTAAATACGTTTTTTGTATTTCATATGCCGGCAATAAATAAAATGGGTATTGGAAAATATTACACGACATTTATTTTAGAAATTAAGACCGTTTTAAGGGGGAAATTTTAAGTTAAAACTATGGGTGATAATTCGTGAAAGCTGGGATTCGTGACCAGCTGAGGTTCTAATGTTTATCTTAATTTCTCGTTTAATTTACCAAATTACCTTTTTATGGTACGAAGATAGTTACTAAATTTAATAATATTGTCGTTTTCAGCTGTGGGAGGTTTGAATAACGTCCCAAAACCTTTAAAAATCAAATGCATATTTAATATTCGCTTTTGAAAATGGCGGTTGTTTACATGTTGCCTTGGCAGATGCGTAGGAATTTATTCACAAAAATAGGGGAGAATGGCTAATTTTTAGCGTTTTGAATGTAGTTATTGGTGAAATATCAGAAAGTTGGTATTAAAATAATTGTTAAAGTTTTATATATTTCAAAGTAATGTTTAGTGGTAAAAGTACTGGTAACGAAGTGAACTAGTTCGGGTCGTGGTGGGTTACGACTGTGTTGCTAGCGTTGTTTATGTTGACACCAGCGCAAAAAAAAGTCCAGAACGTATTAGGCGCTTACTTGTGCAATATCAAGATCATTGAAGTGTAGAATTATTTACTCCAGTGTTTGTGCAATAATTTTTAAAAATTACACTTAACAACATTTTACACACCACAAACACGATAAACCGATTAGTATATAATATTGTACCTATCAGTTTGACTTTGTTTGCTAATAAAGTTTAGAAAGATTGATTTCTTCATATTTTTTAAAAGTTATGAGTCTTATAACCTTTCTTATGTGTACACTCACTTCCTCAAATTAAAAAAGTGATGTTATAAATTTGAAAAGTTGTATATTCCGAGTATATACGACCGCAATTTGAAAAGTCGTATGTTTCATGTATATATACTGCCGAACATTGAAAGTTGTATATTCCGTGTATATACTACCGAGACTTAAAGTCGTATATTCCGTGTATATACTACGGCAATTTGAAAAGTCGTATATTCCGTGTATATACGACCAAACATTGAAATGTCGTATATTCCTTGTATATACGACTACAAAATGGAGTAGGCTATTCTGACACATCACTTTCACTCAAGGTGTTAAGTTTAAACAATTTATCATAACGCAGCAAACAAGTAACTGCGCTAGAAAAAATAATATTTCTTATTTGCTTGACATATTCTTATTTTAAATAGTAGCTTGTTATAATAATAACGCTCAATTGAAGCGGCATAGCTGTTTCTGCCCCCCCCCCCAAAAAAAAACTTTCCTTTGTGTTTTTTTTTTCATCAAATTTTATCCTTAAACTGGTAGAACAAAGTATTTTAGAAGTGGTGTTATATACAAAGTAGGTGTTTGTTTTAAAATAAAACGGACTGGTTCGTTTGCGTCTAGACTGAAACACGTGTTGTGTATCCGGAAAGTAAAATCCTTACAGTGAGTTTAAAAATCTTGTTCTATTGTTAAAGTCATGTTTTAGCTCCAAAAAGAAAGTTGTTTTTGTTTACTCTCTTATCTTCTTTGTTGCAGTGTTCAAAATAAATATAAAACCAGTAAAATAACGTGATTTTTATTTCATTGTAACATATCAATAAATTTGTAAACATTCGGTAACTCGACCATCGCTTGAGTTATCCGATGTGAAAAAAAAGACGTCGGACCAAGGAAAACAGTTGTAGAGTATTTCGACTTATCGAATTTTACGTTGTCGAATTGCAGCTGTGTTAATTTCAGTAATGAAGGTTGTACATCTAACATATCCCTTACACTGTGTAAACATCACACGAAACACATCCCTGCCGCGCACGTCCACTACATGCGTGTTTTCTCCAAAGCCGCGCATCCGAAAACTACTCAATTGATACAACGCCGGCTTAGTACTACTGTTAATTATCACCAACCTTGATACAACCCTGTCTGAACTTGTTATGTGTTTTTAACCAGGGAGAAACTCAAAGATATTGTATTTCAAACGAGAAACTTACTTTGCGTGTTGGAGAACTTGATACATTTTAAATAGCACAATGGAACCCGTAATAAATTTATTTTTAAAACTTTTTTTTTTAATGTGAAAAGTAAACAGATAAAATTTTAAGTAAGACAGCCTAGAGTACACACATTTCACATCAAGTTCTCCATTCGTCTCTACTTGACTGATATGAAGTATGGCCGGTGTCCGCTGTTGAATTAGCATGCGTTTTATTGTCAACAAACTTATGCACTAAACGTTCCTCGGGTATCTGTATGACATCCAATGGCTTTGAAATCCGTCGTATCTGCCGGTGAAGTTCGTACAAAAGTTGGGATTTCTGCGCCTCCAAGCGGAGACAAGATTCATACATATCCCTGTTCAGGCGCTCTAAGTTTCGGTTCAGATCCGCAACATTCCGCCTTTGTATTTCGAATACGTTTAATCGGAACGAACGGTTCGTTGCTTTTCGTTTCAGTTTGTTTTCCATATTCAAAAGCCTATATTTATGGTGTTTCTTGTCAAATGCTCATTTGGATTGCTTTAAACAGCATCAATACCAATACGAATATTGAATTTTGATTCTTATCTGAATTTTTATTTTTCAATCAGCTGTTCCTGATCATTAAATATTTGATTATTCATTATTTAAATATTGTAGATTTTGTGTTGCATTACTTTCTGCATTGATTGTTTTACTGCGTCGGGACTCCTTGTTGTGAAAAAAAGTCCAAGAATTTTATCTGTGTGCTTAATGGATGGCTCTTTTAACCTCATAAACACTGATATTTGCGGTAGACGCCGCTAATGCTTACTTTATCGCCCGTTTTATTGAATTTTAATGCCTAATGTATTAATGTATGGTCAACAATAAAATGCTCCAGAGCCTGCATTGTGTATGGTTAAGTTTGTAGTAATTACACTCTCTACATAATGGAATCATTTCAGTGCTCAAACAGTGGAAAAAGGAAAACTTTTGAATTTTTTATTTTGAATCGTGTAAATATTTATCGAATATTCAATGTCTGTAAAACATAAACCGCTCCTATGTAAACAGATCATTTGAATGAGGTTAATTTGAATATTTTATGGCCTTTCTGTCGCCAAATGTATTGACAAAGCGTACCCCCGTGGTCAGTGAGCTTTGAAATTAGAACCGTTCCCCATTTATTTCGTACAGTCCTCAATTACTAGTCGGACAACTTTTTTTTTATATAGTTTGTATTTATAAGAAACAGGATGAAAATAGTCTTGTTTGTCAGCTCAATTATTGCCTGCCATTGATCTCAAAAAAAAAAAAAAAAAAAAAAAAAAAAAAAAAAAAAGAACAAATGCGTCAAATCACTTGAACCAATGTACATGTTTGTTGAATATCAAAAGCTGTTTTTTCTTTAAATTTATGCATACGAGCCCATCTGAATTTTAGTTATGCAGATCAAACACATGTAATATACATAATGGTCAATAGACATGAGTCACAGTTGGCAGGATCGGCTTTCACAGTTATTAGACACTGTACGAAAAGGCCGCCATTCCTCTTTCAAAATGTTACTTTTATGGTCTTTCTGACAGAAAATTAAAACCATAGACTAGTTTTTCTTAAAATATCTCTCGATATCTATACAACACAATCTTATATAGACATAAATCTGCAGGATAGAGTCGACCCATAGCGATAAATCGGACTAAAATATATCGTCATTTTTCTACACTAATTCTTGTCGCTTCAATAAGTTATGTCGCTACAATCTATGCCGCTGTAAACATAATTCACTTCGTTATGATTGACGTCGTTATAAGCAATGCCGTTATAATTCACGTCGTTATAAGCCATGTCGTTTTAATTGACGTCGTTATGAGCCATGCTGTTATAATTCACGTCGTTATACGGCACGTCGTTTTACCCTGTTGCAGCTGTATCATGGTCATGTATACATCTGTAAACTTAACGTAAAGAACGTAAAAGAAAAAAGTACGATCCAAACACACAGAATCCAAGAATGTAATTTGTAGCAATAAAAACTCTACATTATTAAAATAGTGCTGCCTCAACTGCTATTTTGATATTACAACCATGTTGCCTGAAGGCCCAGTGATGCTTTAGAATCCAAAATGCTGACGTACAATAAAGCATTAAGCATTATCACAAGGCATTCGCAAAGACGCGAAGGGCCTTTTTCTAGTTTTTTATGGATTATCAAAATACGATTGTTCTCTGATAAAAGTCACAAATACGAACGAACACAAGGAAAGACATGGTTTAAAACTTATAAACATTCCAAAATATAACTAACTGCAGAAGGAACCAACATACAATGATTGATAAAACTGCGCAGGTTCCTGACTGCAACAGAAATCGCAATTTTTTTACATAAGAAGGTTCTGCTGGCTAAATTTAGAAGCGGGTCACATTTTGAAAAGGCAAGTTTTAATCTCCCTAGGAATTTGCACTATTTTTCTGCGCGTATTCTTGCGCCTTTCGAGCTCGCCAGTCACAGACATCAGCAAAGTCACACCGCTGGCACTTCCATGCATCTTCTATATCCACACCACACTCCTGTAAAAAGCACATACATATACGTTGTGACGTCAGCAGTAAAACTGAGCAGTAGTTTCGCAGCAAAACAAATCCGTTTTTATCAGCAACACAAATTCAAGTTTATCGCAATAATAAGTTTTGTGCTTATTTTGAGATATTGTAGAAAAAAAAACTGGCATTGTAAATATCCTCACGGTGACATACTTAGCACATAAATCCTGAGATATAATTAAACGTATCGACAGAGACAAAGTATGAGAAACGGGCAATGGAGGCTGGGGTGGGGCAGGAAGAGTGAGAACCGAGCAGCGTGTTGCCCCTGACAGTAACGGAGAAAACCGTTCGTAGCCATCTATATGAACAAAGGCAAAAACCTAGCAGTGAGCTCATACAGACAGTTTTACATGCAATATTCGTGCACACGCAAGTCTGTAAAAACACTCCGGAACTAACCTTCCGTTGTCCTTTCCAGTATTGTACATAAAACTGGACTTTTTCTTGTAGCATCTTGGTGTCATTTTCAACTTTCTTTATTCCAATGGTTGAGCTGTCTTGTTGATGACAATACTCGATAAAACACTGCCCTATGCGCGGCAACAAAGCCATTCTTTCATAGAACAAGTCAAGCAGCCGGTCTAACGTTGAGCGCTCATTCACACCAGCGCATTTGATATGTTTCATAACATCCTCTCCCAATGTTTGATTTAAATCCAAGTGTAGATGTTTGACAATCACTTGTTTCGATGTTTTTCCAGTGACAAGGTCGTCAAATAGCTTCTTATATATCATGACCTGGAGTTGGTGGGTCAGAGCCTGTGCTTTTGAGGGGAACGATTTATGATGACGCGTTTTGAACTCGAGCAAGTCTAAGGTGAAATTATCCTGGTCGCAGCGTATCTCATCGATCATACCGACTAGAAAAACGTCATCGTATGGTGCCCCGAAAACGGGAATTTCACGCCGCAACGGCATCCCGTTCAGAAAGTTTTCGGCCACTTGGCATAGATTAATCACCTTGACAGCAAAGATGTCTTCACTGGATGTGACCTTGACTTGAACGACATCTTGAACTTGTAGCTCTGAAAATATAATATCAATAATCCACCTCAATCTAGCTCGTGAATAATGCAAAGCGATTATTATTATCAGTGACTCAGATTATAGAATTATTTTACAGTATTCAGTCATGTGTTAGCATCGAGCGTTCCATGTTTATTTTGGATTACCTCTCGCTAAATGTAAATCCGACCCTGCACCGATAATGGGGGTGTGAATTGCCACGGTGGGCGCTGTCATGTTATACACCATCTGCTGCTCACACCAGGCTTGTGACAGTAAATCCGACACCCATAAGTAGCCACGCCTCATCTTGTACAAAGGTGCTCTCGTTTCCTCCGCTGAATCCACCACATTTTCCACAACTGCTTGCTTCTTCTTAGGACTGTAATATAATATATGACAAAATAAGTATAATAATTAAAATAACTAGTATAATAAGCACAATAACAATTACAGTGTCTCAATTGGTTTTTCTGTTTATTCCAGAAAGTCGCACAGGCTGGCTACGCAGCAAACAGTCAAATCAGCAAAATAACCAAGAAAATACTCGATCAAATTTCAATTAAAAAGGCACATGCAATTACCTTTGCCCTATTTCTTTGGAGTATTTTTCATCAAAAGAAGACGATCTTTTCCGCGCTGCATTTTCTTTCGGCGCTGAAACTCAAGAAGTATGTTCTTCGTATTCGTATTCCATTTTCAACCATATCGCATTTGGTGAGTTTTTACAGCTGTAATTTTCCGGTTTCTTTACATATTACTATTGAAATGATAGTGAAAACAACAGAAAAACACTCCTGTGGCTTCGTTCTTTTTCTCCAACATGGGGGTGACACATCCGATTTCATTTATCTACAAGGAGCACGGCTTTATCACATAAAAAAATTAGAACTACATTTTGCAATTATACTCAGGTATTTTCTGAGTTAATTTTTCGAAAAGCATGGAACAAGTTCAATTTAAATTTTACGGATACACAGAATAAACTCATACTAACTTTTTTACCTAGTAGTTAACCGAGACACATAACCCCTTTAAACAACTTTGGCCACGTGATATTTAAAACACGGAACGTACGCAATCATTTCAGACTGTTCTGAAGAAATAAAGAAATATTGTCTATAAAAAACCCCGCCTGTTTTGCAGAAAAGACACATTCATATGGACATAGAAAGTTGAGAACTGAATAATGAAACGCGATGTAGTTCCGGCCGAGATATACAGAATAAAAGAAAGGAGATAAGCTTTTTCGCCGAACCCAGATCGAACCAAACATGCCAGATTGGTTCAACGTCAACAAGCCAGTACACGGTTTCTAGTACGCATACTCTGTGGAGGAAACTCGCAGGATTCTTGTGGAGGAAAAACAAAGAAACAAGCAAGAAAAATACACTACAAGTTGATTTTCTCTGCCACGTGTATCTATAAGGTGTCAAAACTTTATTGGGATGTCGGCAAAGTTATACATGACATTATTATCAAGGTTTGTAACAAAAAGGAGCGCTATTTCAAAGTGATTTTAATTTATTTCTCCACTGACATCCATGTTTCTAAGTTTCTATATCCCCCAAAATCTGGAGTCCGGTTTTTGCGTAAATCTTATAGGCGAAGCTGCGAATTCGCTTATTGCTAGACACCACCTTGCAGTCAAGGGCAGGCTACACCAGTCAGTGACAGGAGACGTTTACATGTGTTCAATTGGCGATAAACAATAAAAATCTCTACGCTACGCTATCGTCTTACGCGTAAATGCGTTGTTTTTCAACATTGTTTTTTTCAGTTTTGGTTCACCTACATTTCTATACTTTAACACACTATAGTCTTTTCTGATGAATACACCTTTCCTGTTTCCTTCCGCCACACTTACTTATTGGGAAGACCTTCAAAAAAGGAGAATCCTTTTTTAAAAGGAGGGTGTGGCAGCACTGATTGCAAGAGATTACTACTTGCAATGATATCTGAACGATAAACCAAAAGATTGCAGTGATAGCAGCCTATCATTCTCCAGACTTTAACTTCCAGGCGTTGCAGTCGAAACGCATCCAAAAGACTGAAAACAACCGGATAATTCAATCGGGATTCTGTAACTGCGAACTGACTTACGAGTTTACTCGTAAGTGTATTCTCATGAATGTTGTCTCTACAAGACAAAAAACATTTGAATTGAACTGCATATCGTAACTAGTTAAACTCTAGTGCCAGCGGAACCTCTCTATTTTCCTACGACAGAAAGGGTCACAGTTCCTGAAATAGAAATGACCATTGATCGCAATTTTCGAGGCACGTTCAAGGACACCGAGGCTCGAACTGGCAGGCTTTTTCTTTACAAGCACCCTGAGAAGTACCCTGGCGCATTATGTTCGACCTCAGCGAAACTCCCAAACTAAAGTAAAGCGTGATTTTTCAACTGTGGATTCACTGTTGTTGTGGGCGTAATGAGGGATTGGATATCCTGATCCCAAGAAAACACATATTTTTTTCAGTACAAAATTGTTATCTGGTCATAAAACTTGTGCGCCATAATTTATAATCGGGCCATTTATGTGATGCACCCTTTCGAAAATGACGCCGCTGGCCCCAGTTGTGCGCCGAGATTTGAAAATTGACATCAATGACTTTCCTATTGTAGGAACTATGACTCTTGCTGTCATAGGAAGACCGCAAGAGTCATCTAGGACTACAAGGAGAGAAACATAAAATTGAACAACACATCGTAATTGGCAAAGCTGAAAATGTGTTCTTTTAATGCGACAACAGCGTTTGCGGTGGTTGTTCTATGTTTATTTACAAACTTTAAGCTATGCCGTTCACTATTACATTCTTATTATGGGTCATAATAATTTTCATCTGCCAACAGACGAGTTTGTAAAATAACCAATTACGATGTGCTGGTCAATTTGAATGTTCCTTGCCTTGTAGTTAAATTCAAACTAGTCTGTTACCGACAGACAATTATCATGATTTATAATAAGAATGTCATGATGAACTGGCTTCTAGTTTGTAAATAAACATGGAATAACCGGCGCAAACACTGCTTTCATATTAAAAGAACATACCGGTATTATCAGTTTGCCAATTACGAGTACGCTGTGCTGTTCAATTTCATGTTTCTCTCCTCGTACGGTGTAACGAAAGTTTTGCATCTTGTATACATTTCAAGACACAAAAATTACTATATTTCCTAATTTATTTTTGTATGTTCGATCACAACTGGAATACTACAGATTTCGTTCTCTGAACAGGCATCACCGAAACCGTGAACTGGGTTCTTTTTACATATAAAAACTAATTATCGCTCACAATGTCTGGCAATAGCATTATCACCATCATTTCCAAAATTTCCCTCGGCTTCTAGTAATATTGTGTCATCTATGCTGTCCCATGAAATATCATCTGTTGACATGCCTACTTCGTGTAAAAATTGGGATTTTTGTTTTTCTTGTTTACATGGTAAAGGCTAATCATACCACGGAGTAAGACACTACGGGTCAGATATTGAATGATAACCCATTTGACTGGCAAACGTCGTAAAGAAGATATTTGGAACCAATTTAACGAATTGTATTAACATTTCAGTTGGATACAGCAGTTATATTCGACATAAAGAATGTCAGATATCGCATTATTGCATCAAACTAGTACAAAAACATTGCTCGAGGAAATCAGTTCTGCACATATATTACACCTTTTTGAACAGAAGAAGAAGGTACCTGTTGTTTACAAACCTTCCAAATCCCCTTATCCCTTATAGTGAAGGGTACATTATTTCTAATGCGCGAAGTGATGAACATATACAGAACAAACAATCGAAAATGTATGCGATGTTCTATACAGAATCAGTGGTTGTAAATTTCAGGGCTCTAAAAATATTGGATAAATATTACAAAAATAATCAATTATCCAAAGTCTAATTGCATACTTAATCATTTGATATTGATAGCCTTTTTTCTATAGAATCGAATAGCCGTTTCTCACCAATGAAAAGTTAGTATTCAACTTGCACCTTAAAAACAGCATAATATACTTCCAATGTTTTGAGTCGAATTTATGTGCATTTAACTGATTGATGCCAATACCCTTTTCGAATGGGACAGTTCATATCAAACCCGTCCTCAACTACTGGTTATAGAAACAACTGCAGCTACTACATAAGCGGATATCACTTTATGCTTGAGAATTTGTTTTGCATTCCTCTCATAATGCAGATTCACCGAATTTGGGCTGCTACTTTTATTACTAATGTATTACCCTTTAACAGTTAAGTGAGAAACTCTCGCATCAGTCTATAACAATAACAACAAGATGTAAGCGCCATGGATATCATAAATCAGCTTAAAATATAACAACCGTTTCCACGATGACATTACAGTGTAAATTCAATTATTAGTTACTATCATTATTTGACAACAAAATATATTATAGCTCTATGATGTTCAGTCTGTGTTAAACCCAGAGCACCAGGAACACTACTGGTAACTCCTATATAACTGTACATAGATTACTACGCAAAAATTGCAAAGTTTTGCTATGGTTTATTATTATATTCTATCGTGTGGTAAAGTAAATATTGTGTAATATTTCGGTTTTCTTTCAATCGCTGTTACAAACAGACAAAGCTGTTTTTTTTATTGAGGAATTATTTGATGGAAGTGGAGAGTCACTTTGTATATTTTATGGGTAAAAAGGCCATAACCAAACGATAAAAAGTTAGGATAGAAGTTCGATATGTTTACGTTATTATCTGTCCCGAATTGCGGATGTTTTGTTTACTTTCTGGCCTATACCTAAAATAAGTAAAATTATTACAATAAACTTCAAACTATCCGGTTGACATGGTGTTCGCCGGGCTTTAAGCTCGTTGTTAAAGTACCAACGGACGCAAAAAATTCCTGGTAAGATTTGGAAGTAACAACCATGGACAAACCAACAAAAAGAGGAAAGTCAAAAAAGAAGAAATCTCACAGAAGAAAACACGAGAAGATAAAGATCAGTACCAGTCCAGATATTGATCTTAGTGACCAGGATATGAACGGTATGTTGGACACAGCTCCAAGTCAGCTTCTGTTTATAAGCCAAATCACACTTTGGGCGTTCCCAATAAAAATGCGCAAAAATTCCTGCGTTTCGAATAAAATAACCGGGTAAAAAATGAAAGAAATGATAGAGAGATTTCGCCTAAATGTCCAATTTCTCTTGCACCAAAGAGCAATCGGGTTTTTAACAACCAGTTTGATATTTTAAAAACTTATTAAAAGTTGTAACAAATGGTTTCAAGTTTCATTTTCTTTTATGTTCCGAGTATGAGCTGTTTTTGCGATATTTCTTCCATATTTTTCTATCATTTCTTTCATTTCTTTCCCCGGTTCCCACGCAGTCGAAATTCACAATTCTTGCGCATTTTATTCGAAACACCGAAAGTGTGATTTGGCTTATTCACTGCGTACATCTCTCTAGCCCCGAGTCAGCTCTTCCTTACACCTGCTCGGCATATCTCTCTGTCAGAGCTACGGCGCCTTCCATTGTTCTAGGGGTCACATTCCTTTGACTGAGACACGAGTCCTCCACAACTATTATTCAAATATGTACAGGAAATTCATGTCTGGTATACCCTTTTTGTAAACAGGCGCCATTTTTAACATTTATTTTTTCGTTAAAATGCAGAAAAATTATCTTCGCACTCACCTGTCAAATGTTTGTGTATGTTCCGGCACTTAAATGCTATGTGATCAAAGTCATGTGACCTGAAAATTAAATAAAGCGGATACAGATTATCTGTAAAGTGTATGCTCAATATTTATTCTGTGCACCCATAGTATTTAAAATGTCTTTTTTTTTCGTCATGCTTTTCGAAAAATTTTTAGAGGATAAATACAAAATTTATTGTCAATTTCACGTAATAAACAATGCTCCCTGTATGCAAACAGGTTCAGTTATTGCGGGAGTTTGGGGTTATTTATTGTAAAGGACAAAAGTTGTATATCATAGCCGTTGTGCTTTGAGGGCTTTTAGCAAATACCAGTAAAGACTTCTAGGTCGTTGAATCTCGCACAAGCTCGCCACAGAGATGCCTCAAAGCGAGCGCAGTTGACTTGCATATCGTTATATTGCGAAAAATTGAAGAATTGAAGCAGTACCTTGAAATCCTGCAGTATACTGCTTCTTGGAGCTATGCGTCTGTTACAACGCGTTCCAGTGTATGGACAGCGACAGAAAGGAGATAAAATGTATTTTAAGCATATCGTTTTGGTGATAAAATGTTGCATTCCTACCCAAACATTCCTAAATAACCAAGATGGAAATTTTGGCAAACATTTTGGTTGAAGCATTCCTTATTTTACGATATTTGACAAATGAAAATTGTTTTCAGTTAGGGAAGATGTTTTTAATTTCAACAGTTTGAATCTGCTGTAACCATTCGTTCTCCTCCCCTCGTGTAAGGGTTAACTTCCAGTATTCTTAGGCTCCAATAATGTATTCCTCTCCCGATCATGTAAATATACACTGAAAGTCCCTGTGCAGATTGCTTTTTTTTTTTTTTTTTTTTCAAAACAGGCATTTGTATTGCTCCTTCGTTGAAAGGCAGAAAATGAGCTTCCACACTCAATTCTCAAATGCTTGTGTTCTGGATTTTAAACTTCACGTGACCTAGGTCAGATAACTATAAGCTAAAGGAGTTATGTGATTGAACACATACTTGCTTAACAACTAGGTTCATAAATAGATTTACCTGACAACTAGGTTCAGAAGTTTATTCTGTCCACCATAAAATTAAAAGTTGTGATTCTTTCCGTTTTTTTAAACTTATTATTTCAGAAGAATTAATGTATAATTACAAAATTTATTTCCCATTTTCATAGGATAAAGCAGGTGCCTGTACCTAAACAAATATCAGTTATTGAGGGAGATGTATGGTTATTTCCGTATTATTTCTTCCCATAGATAGTTGTTTATAATTGTCTTTATTATCTGTAAGGATGTTTCGCAAACGCTACTGAAGGCTTGTAAGTCGTTTGATCTTTAACAATATCGCTCCAGTAAAGTCTCAAACGGGTGAAGTTAACAAGTAGAGCGGGTTTAATGTAGCGCTTTATTTAGCAGTAAGGAACCGCTTCCTACAGCTGGGTACTTCCGAATGCCTTTACGGTGCATTCCGTATATACGACTGATTATAGTCAGAAACCTGTACTTCTTGGTCGAACTGCTTTACGAAGATAAATTATGACTCTTTACGGGAAGCGCTTATTAGGCCCCAACCCTTCGGATTGGGGCCTATAGGTTAGGGTTGTCTGTGCGTCATCGCTTTATACCTCTATGAATTTGGGGGGGGGGGGCGGTTGGGGCCTGCTTGTGTTTCACAAATACTTACTTGTTAAATGTGTATAAAGGTTAAATGCTATGTAGTCTGGACAAGCGAAGTGTCAGATTTTCTCATAATTTTTTCCATGCACATATGGAGTGGTAGAGCCTGTGGTGGTCAGTGCTCGCAGGGACGTGAAATTGTGTCTCACACTTATGTCCAATTTTCTTAAGTTGCCGCGCGGGTTATATTTACGCTGTTTCGTCTGGTTTAGAAAATGTCATCACGTCTGACAATTTACTGAATGTCACTTTTTTTTTTAGAAATGTACACAGTTTTGTATTATTATTATTATTTTTATTATTATTAGTATTATTATTATTATTATTATTATTATTATTATTATTATTATTATTTACACTTCATTGAATTAAGGATGCTGCATGGGGTGCTTTATGTGGAAATTACTCATTAGGTTCAGTCGATTCATATAGTTTTCTCTTGCGTTTAACAAATTATCGCAATGCTTTTACGATACCCAAGCGAAGTAGATACAAAAGCCATGTTTATTTTTTCCTTAAACATAAATTGTATAGATCCATATTTGTGTTAGCTCCTTGTGAATAGTATATTGGTATAGGTTAAAAGGATAACCAATGGTTTTGAATAATGCCACTTTTGTTAAGTATGTCCCAATTTTTACGTGACAGTTTATTTTCAGAGTACATTTGATTAAGATATAAAATAGGTGGGTTCGGTGAACTGTGCTTGCGCGGTGTCTGGGAACATGCGTGGAGTTGTCGAGTGACTTAAATGATCTTTTTTGGCAGTTAGTTTATTAAGAGAAAGAATCGACTGTGGCTCTTTTGTTCACCGTCAGATTTTCCCAGTATTGTCATATGTTGGTAACTGAATAAAGTATAACTGTAGTTTCATTTTCTTACAGAACCAGTTGTTGAGTCACGTAAACAGGTTAAACAGTTGCATATTACAGATATTTACCTTTCCCTTTTGTTCTGTTATGAAGTCATCTACGTTATAAGTGATGTGTGAATTCTCATGCAATACATGTGGCTCTTGTTCTGTTGTTGTCACTGCGGAAGCCTGAACGCTTATTGAGCCGATGGTAAAAAGCACTGAAGAGGTCTAAGAAGGAAGATTTTTTGGTATTTTTATAGTTCAGTTATTCTGATAAAAATACGTTTTTTATTATCACTTCTTTATGTGCTCTTTGTTTCTTCCAGTAATCGTAAAAGGCAATGTCGATATTGTGGTGCTTTTCCCATTTTCTGGAAGTAAAACTAGGGCACAAAAAATCGAAATTGGTGGTTTAGCTAAGTAGTTTCATAGCAGATTTCTCGGTCTGTTTTCATAGATGTAGTTTTGAGCCGTTGTTGCTTGTTTTATGGACAAGGAATTGTAACGGGAGCAGTGTGTTTAACCAGTTCCCATGTATTAAATATAGTTCCAAGCTTGAGAGTAAAAGATGTGCCTCAGGATAATCATTGAATTGAATATGTGCTTGCATTGTATTAAAATAACGTGTATTTGATGAAAGAATTTCGTCTAGCCATCTTCTTTTACCTTTTTTATAAGGTTTTATTTGATCTCGCGTCTTGGAGCATAGTGTCTGCCTTGTCTGGGAGTGTGTTCAATTAAAGTCTACAAATAGTGACTAGGATCGCCAAGAGATTGAGCAAATCGGCTAAGAGATTATTCAAGTGGAGAATATATGACCTGTGCGTGTGGTGAGCAGGTGCAGTATAAGGTCGTCAATATAAAGGGCTTTTCTTAAACACCTATATGTCATGGATTTGGTTACATTGACATTTGTGCGAAACTTTTTTTCTCTGCAAGATCAGTATGGCGGTCTGTTTGATGGTCTTCCAAAGTTACGTCTCTGTTGCATAACTGTTGTGAAGCAACTTGTATTAGCAGTTAATAGCTTCATTGATATGATGATGTTTGTTTTCGCTGGTCATGTATTCAAACAATACAAATAATGCAAAAAGTTTTTGATTTGTTCTGAAGGAACTGTTTGCGTTGTACGGTTTGTGTGTGCCACTAGCTTTATTGTTTCTTGATTTAATTTAATCATTTAATTGCGTTTGAAATGTTACGTTGAGGCGCTGCGGTTTTTGTTTTAGGAGTTTTTGGTCGACCGCTGCAAAGTCGGCATGGTTGTAGGCTAAGGTGAACAGGTGGAACGGGTTATTTTGGGCCTATTGTTATTATTTAAGAACGATTCCAGTTTTTCTCCTGGAATTTAGTAGCAGAAAAGCTGCGATTTGGAATACTTGCTCCTAAATACATTGTTCTCATTTGTCTACGCTTTTGAGCGTTTGTCTAAGAACATATGCTGTTGTATGCTGGAAAGCGTAATTATCTACTACCGCATTTGATATTTCACCACAAAACGGAATGTCGTTTTAAAGAAATGGTTAAAAAAATCCGATGCTATTTTATTTTTTGTTTGTTTGTTTTTTTTTTCTTTCTTGGTTTTGTCTGTTGGATTTTATAATTTTTTGTGTTTTGAGATGTAGTAGTCAAGTTGATAAGTGCGATAGAGACCAAATCGGTTGACTGCGTGGCTCAAGACACTATCGCGGCCTCAAGCCCCCGGATTCCGCTTCTCAGTCTCTGGGGGCCCGGGGAGCCTCCGAACATTTTCTTGATTATATCTATATAACGAACGCCCACTTTTCGCACGCGCCTCAGTAGAAAAAATAGTTCTCAGGCCTGATGACTCATTTACGGTTGTTGTAAATGGGTATTTGACTTCATTGACTATTAAAGTAACCGATTTCCTCTCTGAGAAATGACACAGAAATTTTTTTGCTAAATTGTGTTGATTTCGTATGTGTTACAGACTTTGATCCATCTTGCCAGCGAAAGGGATCCACCGCCTTTGTGCAAAGTGGTGAGACACACCCAAATTCTAGTCTATTGTCGAAGAAACAGGCGCAGATACAACTCCCTCCGTCAGTATTACAGCTTCAGCCGCAGGCGATTGGATATGGTGAAAATCTCAAGATAATTCCTGCAAAAGTAGTCCCTAGTACCACTAGCGTGTTGCCGACCCGAAAAACAAAAACTGTGAATGGCAGCGTCAGCTCCAAACCGCCAGACAGTGATGCCCGGATGAAAAAATCGGCATCACAAAGTTCGGTTTTGTCCTCGAAAATTTCGAAGTCTAGCATAGCAAATGTGGACATGACAAAGCTACAGGCGCGTGCCGATATGAACAATGAAAGTCTCCGTTGGGAAAACGAATGTTCGAACTCGGACGACGAAGCAGAACGAATTAAACAATACAAATTAAATCGTCGGAAACGTTACTTAGCAGCAGCGAACAAGAAGTATTCTGATTGGTTAAAAACTTTGCAAGAACTTGAGCACATTTCTGGGAGAAATTCAGCTCGGCAGGAGAAGGATTTTTCACGTCATAATTCGAGTAGTTCCTATTCACTACCACCTCAAAAGGAAGGCCTTGTCTCTGGCTTGGCCCCTCAAATGTCCTTACATAATACAGCTACTCAAGTTCTACTTAACTGTTGAGATTTGTATCAAAACTGTGGTGTTTTTTGTTTTGTTTTTTGATACTTTTTTGGTATTGTTATGCTATATAGGCAAATTTGTGATAGGTTTTAATAGGTTTTTCACCATCTGTCGCTTTTGGTATGATTTACTAATTCAAGAATGATATTATATGCAAGATATTAAGGGAAGGGAGAGAAAATAAAAATGGAAATTTTCAAGTCGTTAATTGTCGAATGACAGCTGCCGATGATCCCGATATGGCACTTGTTATTTATTTGCTGCTGCGTCATACCGTTTGGCTGTCCCACCGGAAGTATCTCCGCTTTTTAGGACTTTTGGCAAAGGATGTAAAAGTGGGTTTATTGGTGAATTGTAGACACAGCAGTAAGAGCGCAAGCGATTTGCCAAGATTCATAAAGTGAAATCGAATGTGTTTGCATTTTTGGATCTTCATGCATAGTGTGAAACTGACTGATTTGGCTAATCGATCAGTCGATTTACCTGTGGTTAAGCCAACTGTGTGCATTTGTGTGTGTGTTTTAATGCATTAAAACAAGGAAAAATGTGTGGCCAGTCATCAGATTGGTAAATGTGTGCGACAGTAATACCGGTAACAACATACATGCTAAAACCACTCCCTGGTATCGCGGATATTAGTATCTGGAAAACGATGTCAGTCATTCCAGTCAAGCAGGCAATCGTTTCTGTGTACCTTAAATCATATATTATATTTTGAAAATTGGAAACGCTTTTCAGACAAACTGACTTCCATGGAGCTGGATTTGTCTGTTGTTTTTTTTTTTTTTGCCACCCACGACACTTTTTCCTTTTGCGCATTTACATATGAGGTTCACTTCTCTTAATGGTTTTGCTAAAGTATCTTATTTATTTCAAATGTTACCACATTCTTTGTTGAATAGAATGGAAATTTGATTTCGCTTTTCAGATGTTTATATCACAGTGAATGTGTTTGTTTTTCAATTTGTGTAATGTTAATATCTGAGAAAATTTGTAAGTTTTTACCAAGAATTATTTTAAAAATATAAAACGCGGACATGAATTTTATGTTGTTGTTATTTATTTCGTTAATATGTTTGTAATCTGGAAGCAGCAGGACTTCCCATTCGTCGTAGCGAACAATCCCCGTGCACGCCAAGTGAGGTCTCTAACGATTTTTCTAAGTGTAGGGTGTTATTTTTCCGTCTTCCGTCGGGGACACATGCAGAACTCGGAGCCGGAGAGTCTTATAACCCCAGTGTTATTAGACTGTTTCTTGTCTTCTCTACCCGTGCGTGTGAAGCAGGATGTATCCACACCCAGTCAGGGGATGCCCCAAGTCCTCTTGTTTTACTAGAGTAGTTAAATCTATGTGAGTTGACACTGTGGGTTAGTGAACTCCTCGTGTTACATTTTTTGCTCAACACAAAACAGTAAGATTTTTTCTGCTGGCTGAACGCCCCGTTATGGCGAAGGGCAAACCGTCACAAAGAGATGCATCCCGAAACATTCAGTGAAATGAAAAAAGATTTCTGTTTGCAACTTCTTTATAGTGATCCGGATAAGTTGCGTGGATGTAAAGAGAGGTGTATTTCTTGACGAAAATTCGTAACTGGGTGATCTTAGTGCCCTTTAATTACAAGACGTATCACCAAGCAGAGGGGCCCAATAACAGAGGTTTTGCGGTAAATAAAAACAGGTTTCTGTTTGCAAGCTCCTGTTGTCACTTGTAGATTTTCGACAGGTAATGTTGTACGAAAGGTCCATCATCTGGCACAGCTTATCATAGAAGAAAATGGACAGATATAAGGTAAATATTTAAATAAATACATGTTATTTGTTGGATCGGACTTGGTCCAATGTTCGCCAGTCCAGTGCTGATAATAGTGCTGCTATTATATATTAGAACAATTCAGTTACGTTTCTTAGAAATTGACAATTATTGTTATAATACGATTAACTTTAGTAAAGTGGAAAAAAAGTTAATTATTATCATATTTTGTACTATTTCGTCACTTACCCGCATGTGAAACATTTTCGCTAATAACAGTTTTGCTTTTTTTTTTGTAAACACTTTGGATATTGAACATTTGGTCGTTTCCGAGGGTTTAATAGACATGTTTGTTTACGCAAGCCGTTTTACAACAAAGAGGATGTTAATGTATGTAATGCTCCCGTTTCAGACATAAAGAGCGTCATCAAAGGGAGATTATGAGTGCAGTCACATCTGAAGGAGTCAGTCCGCTCTCATCCTTCGAAGTTGACAGTTATTTTTACAACACGGTGGGCAGCAGAAAAGACGCAAAAAAAATAACAATAATAATTAATATTATCTTTGATATTGTTGCGTCACTTATCCAGTTGTGAAAACGTTTTCACCGTAAGCAATATTGCAGCCATAGTGAACACTTCTTATAATGAATATTTCGTCGTTCGTGAGCGTTCATTTAACATTTTTTTTTACCAAATCCGCTTTACAAGAAAGGACGTTTATGCCTGTTTATGCTTTCGTTTCAGACGTGAACACGTCATACAAGGGAGTTTCACACTGCTTTTTAGCATTAGAGCTTTTTTCAATGAATTAGAAATTGAAAAAGGATGACAAAGAAATCATAATAATTGTGTATTTTGCTGTTTTGTCACTTATCCGCTTATAAAAGCATATTCATTGTCAGCATTATTTTTTGGTGAAAACACTTGAATGATAAACATTTTTCCGGTCACGAACTTTCGTGAAATATGTATTTTAACGCAGGCACAAACAGCGTCATACAAGGGGGCTTAATGGTCACAATTTTCATCAGAAGCAGAGGGCAATCGGCAGTTAATACAGGCATGCTTTCGCACTTAGTTTTTTTCCAAATATTGATATGTGTCCCCCCAAACGAGACATATATAGCATTTGGTCCGTCCGTCCGTCTGTCTGTCCGCAGTGAGTTCTTATGAAATTAATGAGTCTATTTTTCTCAAAACATACATACATATTGGGGTACATGTCTAGATGATGCCCATGTTATTTTTTTTTTTCGTTCCTTCAAAAATTCTATTTTTTGGTAAATTTTTGAACATAGGGGGCTTTTCGTGCATTTTTTCACTTCGGCAGGCTAAATCTCCAAAACAATTCGTTAGATAAGGCTCAGACGTCGCAAAAAGAGCACACATATAGCATAAATATATACTGGAAAATTTTTCTTCATTTCCGTTGAAAATGTATTTTTGGCGAATTTTTAACTTTCTGATTTTTAAGTTTTTTGGCCATATTGTTGCGATATTTCCGAAACAGTTTGTTGGATTAGACTGAAACGTGGCAAGAAGAACCTACATATAGTGCAAATGTTTACTGCAAAGTTTTTCTTCATTTTCTTTAAAAATGGATTTTTGGCGATTTTTGTCAATTTTTTTGGCTCACCAATGTTGTATTTTTAAGCAAGGATTTTTTTCCACGTGGCTGAGTGGGGGGGGGGGGGGGGCGGGGGAGACATATCCGTTTTTGTTTTAACAAAAACACTGGCCAGTCTAGTTAATATGATCGTGCAAATGTCGTTTTTAGCCCAGCTTACGGTACACGTAAGCTGGGGTATTCCTATCGGTTTGCGGGTGGCGTCCGTTAGTTAGTTAGTTAGTTAGTTAGTTAGTTAGTTAGTTAGTTCGCTGTAAACTTTGTTTCAAAACCCTTCTCCTCCTACAATTTTGATCCAACGTCATTTATTTTTGGTGTGAGGTATCCCTAAGGGGTCGTGCATACGGCTTGTGCTTTTCTAGTCGATCGGGTGATTTTTGTATTTTTGGCGAATTTTTAAAGAAAAAATTAAAAATGTATCTCCTCCTACATTTTTGACCCGATGTCATTTATTTTTGGTATGAGGCACCCCTAAAGGGTCGTGCATACGGCTTGTGCTTTTTTAGTCGATCGGACAATTTTTGTATTTTTGGGGATTTTTTTAAACAAAAATTTTGAAAAAAATGCATCTACTCCTACAATTTTGATTCGATGTCATTTATTTTTGGGTGTGAGGATTTCCTAAGCGGTCGTGCATACGGCTTGTGCTTTTTTAGTCGATCGGGTGTTTTTTGAATTTTTGGGGATTTTTTAAACAAATTTTAAAATGTATCTCCCCTTACATTTTTGACCCGATGTCATTTATTTTTGGTATGAGGCACCCCTAAAGGGTCGTGCATACGGTTTGTGCTTTTTTAGTTTGTATTATTGGGGAATTTTTTAAGCAAAAATTTCGAAAATAATTCAAAATGCATCTACCCCTACAATTTTGATTCGATGTCATTTATTCTTGGTGTGAGTGCATAGGGCTTGTGCTTTTTAGTCGATCGGGCAACTTTTTTTCTTTTTTTTTTTCTTTTTTTTTTGGTTTGAGGCATACCTAAGGGGCTGAGAATACGACTTGCGCTTTTTAGTCGATCGACTCGACTTGGGAATTTTTGATTTTGGGGGGAATTTTTGATGAAAATACCTCAAAATGCATTTTCTCCTGCAGTTTTGATCAAACATCATTTATTTTGTGGCTGAGGCATGCTTAGGGTGTCGTGAATATGGCCTGTCTTTTTCAGTCGATGAGAGAATTTTTGAAGAAAAAAATTCAAAATGCATTTCCTCCTACAGTTTTTATCAGATTTCATTTGTTTTCGATATGAGCCGTCTCTAGGGGGTCATGCATACGGCTTGTGCTTTTTGAGGGAATTGGAAAACTTTTGAATTTTTTCGGAATTTTTGAAAAAAAAAATTAAATGAATCTCCTCCTACAGCGCATAAACGCAAGTTAATGAACTTGCACAGTAGTCAGATTTAAACACCGCACATCGACGCAAGTTAAATAAACATTCGCAGTAGTCCAAATTAAGTACTCCGCATCGATGCAAGTTAAGTAAACATGCGCATTGGTCCGAAATGTGAACTGCGCATCGACGGAGGATAAATAAAGATGCGAACTGGTCAAAAATATGCACCGCTCATCAACGCAGGTTAAATAAACATGCGCACTGGTCCGAAAAAAAGAACTACGCTTCGACGTAAGTTGAATAGACATGCGCAGTGGTCTGAAATGCGAACCGCGCATCAACGAAGCCTAAAGAAACATGCACACTGGTCCGAAATGCGAACTGCACATCGAGGCAAATTAAATAAACGTGCGCAGTGGTTCGAAATGCGAACCGCGCATCAACGCAAGTTAAATAAATATGCGCACTGGTCTGAAATGAGAACCACGCATCAACACAAGTTAAATAAACATGGGCACTGGCCTGAAATGCGAACCGCGCATCGACGGAAGTTAAATAAACATGCGATCCGGTCGAAAATAAGCACCGCACATCAACGCAAGTTAACCAAACATGCGCACTTGTCCGAAAAAAAAGGACCACGCATCGACGCAAGTTGAATAGACATGCGCAGTGGTCTGAAATGAGAACCGTGCATCAACGCAAGTTAAATAAACATGCGCAGTGGTCCGAAGAAAGAACCATGAATCGACGCAAGTTGATTAGACATAAGAGTCGGGCATCGACGGGACTTAAATAAACATGCGTTCTGGTCCGAAACGCAAATCGCGCGTCAACGCAAGTTAAATGAACCTGCTCACTTGTCCCAAAATGGGAACTGCGAATCAACGCAACCTAAAGAAACACGTATACTGGTCCGAAATGCGAACCGGATATCAACGCAAAGTAAATAAACATGCACACTGGTCCGAATTGCGAACCGCACATAAGCGTAAGTTAAATAAATATTTGCACCGGTCCAAAATAAGTACCGATCATCAACACAAGTTAAATAAATATGCGCAATGGTCCAAAATGCGAACCACGCATCAACGCAAGTTAAATAAACATGCGCAGTAGTCCGAAAAAGAACCAAAGGCTTGTCAAGTGTTAATAAACATGTGCACTTTTCCAAAATGAGAGCCGTGCATCAACGCAAATTAAATAAACATGCGCACTTGTCTGAATAAGAATCGAGGCAAGTTACATAAATATGCGCACTGGTCCGAAATGCGAGCGTTGTTCGAAGATGTCTATGGCAGACTATGCAGTCTATCAGACAATTTTTATGCATTTATCGGTCTATGTTCTGGTCTGGTGCTAAATTAATTATTCAACTAGCTCACGCAACTATTCAAATTAAGAACTGCGCATCAACGCAACTTAAATAAACATTTGCACTGGTCTAAAATAAGCACCGCGCATCAACGCAAGTTAAATAAACATGCGCACTTCTCCGAAATTCGAACCGCGCATCAACGCAAGTTAAATAAACGTGCGCAGTGGTTGGAAATGCAAACCGCGCATTAACACAATAAATAATTATGCGTAATGATCCGAAATTCGAACTGCTCATCAGCGCAAGTTAAATAAACATGCACACTGGTCCAAAATGCAAACCGCGCACCAACGCAAGTTAAATAAACATAGGCACACGTCCAAAATAAGCACCGTGCATCAACGCAAGTTAAATAAACATGCAAACTGGTCCGAAATGCGAACCGCGCATCAAGGCAACCTATGGAAACTTGTGCACTTGTCCAAAATAAGTACCGCTCATCAACGCAAGTACAATAAACATGCGTATTGGTCTGGAATAAGAATCACGCATTGACGCAAGGTAAATAAACATGCGCAGTGATCCGAAATAAGAACCGCTCATCAACACAAGGTGAATAAAGATGCGCATTGATCCGAAATAAGAACCGCACATAAACACAAGGTAAATAAACGTGCGCACTGATCCGAAATAAGAACCGCACATTCACAAAAGGTAAAAAAAAAACATGGGCGCTCGTCAGAAATTAAATTAAACGCAAAATTAGATAAACATGCGCACTTGTCTGAATAAGAACCGCGCATCAAGGCAAGTTACATAAATATGCGCACTGGTCCGAAATGCGAGCGTTGTTTGAAGGTATCTATGGCAGACTATCCAGTCTACCAGGGATACAAAAAATCTGTTTCCCATTTTTCTGGGAAAGAAATCTTTGTATGCATTTATCGGTCTATATTCTGGTCCGGTGCTAAATTAATTATTGGGCTAGCTCTTTGCCGTCTCATCTTTTGAAGCCCAATTTTTCAGGAAAATTCCCTTGCTCATGCACGCTGGAATTGGTCTTGTTGCTTTTCGTAAGCTGGGACTTTGTCCTTGGACAAACTTGTATTTTCTTCTTTTTGTTCTTCGGCGGTCAGCTGTTCCCAGACGCTGCTGCGAAAACGTCTAAAGGTTCGGCATTTTCTAAATATGTATTGAAAAATATGCGAGTTTGAGTATAATAAAGGCAACCAATGATTTTATACTCCATTTCTGGGGTCAAGTGTAAGGTAAATATTTGAAAAAAAGGACGAATATATTTATTTTTGTGTGGGCTCACTCGTTCTAACTCTGCTTTTTAGCACTGGTGCTTTCATGAATGGATGAGAAATTAAAAAAAGTAAAGATTATAAGATTAATAATAACTATGCATCATGCTGTGCTATAACTTATCCGCATCTGAAAACACGCATTGTCAGCAGTAGTGCTTGGTAAATTAAATATTTCACCGGTCACGAGCGTTCGTTAAATGTATATTTTACCGCATACGTTTTAGAAAAAGAGCACGATATGTATGTAATGCTCTCGTTTCAGACATAAACAGCGTCATGCAGTCATACAGCTTTGTGAGTGCAGTTTTATCTAAAGGAGACAGTTGGCAGTCATTACAGGCATATTTTCATACATACGTGTTTTTTTTTTTTAATGTTTAGCATGGTCGTTCATATATTCAGGGTTCGCGCTGGGTTCTCAGGAAAGTGAGTCAAAAAAGGAAAGTGTGACTCAGTTGGGTCCAGAAAAACTCGGTGGGTTCCGAAAAAGTGAGTCATTTCGTGAAAAATACCCAAAAAGTGGACAAAAACCCCGCCAACGCGAACCCTGTTATATCATCTTATTTTCTTCTTGTCCTTTGGCATGCATACGTCATTTGTCAGCATACGCTCCCAGGAAAACGTCGAAAGGTTGTGTGTTGAGCGGCGTTGTCTATATATGTATTAAAAATGTCTAACTTAGGTCCAGTGTTCGCAAGTCCAATATTGGTCTTAGTGATGCTTATTCGTAAAAGCTAAATTCAGTTAAGTTTCTAAGAACTTGACAATTATTTTTACAATACGGTGGACGGCAAAAAATATTAATCAGTATTATGTTTCATACTATTTCGTCACTTATCCAGG
Organism: Protula sp. h YS-2021; assembly: GCA_949752745.1. Taxonomy (NCBI): domain Eukaryota; kingdom Metazoa; phylum Annelida; class Polychaeta; order Sabellida; family Serpulidae; genus Protula; species Protula sp. h YS-2021. The sequence continues at coordinate 27,629,440 of OX457030.1, forward strand.
TTAGAAAAAATTTTCACCGTTAGCAGTATTGCTATTTTGTGAACACCTTGAATAATGAATATTTCATCGTTTCTGAGCGTTCGCTTAACAGATTTTTTTACCAAATCCATTTTACAAGAAAGAGGACGTTATGGCTTGTTATGCTCTCGTTTCAGGCATAAACAGCGTCATACAAGGGAGCTTTGTGATCACATGGAAGAGTCGGCTGGCCCTCAGCTCATTACAGGCATATGATTGCCTTTTTCAAAAAAAAAAAAGTAAAGAAGAAAATCACGAAAAAAGAAACGAAAATTCAGTGAACTGGTATATGATGTCATTTTCAATCCTTTTGTTTTGAGAACACAACTGCAGCATTTGCACAGATGTGTTCCAAGTAATCACAACAAAGTTGTGATTAAGTGTTTAATGTATCTGTTTTATTTGGTGCGCCTTACCAATCGATAATTCTGGTCACCCTAAATGTATCTGGAAAATATATTTAAAAATTACCATGAATTCATTTTCGTTTCGTTTTTGGATTTCAGAACAGAATTATTTCCAACCACCAACAGTTCTTGCACATAAGAAAATGCATGGCGCTGCTGGACCCTTGCACAAGGATGGATTGACTACATGGGACAAAAATCGGCTGTCGGCTGGTAAAGAAAATGTTTGGATTTGATCATTTATTCCCCACAGGGAGAATCTGTGGGGAATATATGCGATCGACCGTGTATCCCTCTGTCGGTCGGTCTGTCATCAAGAGCTTGTTAACACGATAACTTAAAAACTCCTGCAAGGATTTTTATGAAACTTGGTATGTAGCTTTTATGGGAATAAACACAGATCGTTATTGTAAATGGGCCAGTTTCGTCAAAGGAAAATGGACCAGCTGAAAATTTCAGCTCTTGATCGGCTGGCCGTGTTTAACTGATGGGGGACCTGTGGGGAATATGTGGGCTGTGCACACTGCTCTAGTTTGATTTGAAAATTATCGGGATCTTAAACTTACCCGGCTGAGTCCTTGGGATACTGGTAAGAAATGTTGAAATTTCACAACAACACCGGGATTTATACCAATCATTCCTATCGGCCCGGGGTCTGACCATACGAAAACTGAGAAGACGAACGGCATCTTGATGGCATCCCACAGGGTGGCGGAATTTTCCGGGATTCCATCACAGGGTAGCGATTTGTTTTTCTGTGTTTCAGAGGTTCTCATACAGTAAAAAAAAAAAAACCTGGCAAGTCTATCCCATATACAAACACGCCTGCGGCCGTGAATTTTTTGCCGTAAGATTTTTAGTTCTCATTCAAAAATTGACTGATGGCTAGCTATGTACGTCTGTCCGTCTGTAAACAATTACCTAGTAGTTGTCGAAACTTTAATAAATTGCGTTTCGTTTCAAGTGTACACCTCTGGCTGAGAGCTTTGTATCTCTTATGTCTACATTCTACGCTTTCTGACGAAAGCTCTAGAATAAAAAATAACACGGTCGTGTTTGGCTTGGTTTTTTTTTAAAGCCAAATTATTTATGAAAATCTGGAAGGTAAGGGACCAATACAATAAAATTTTACAACAAAGTAGAATATTAATTATTCAGAATTCAAGAAGTGTTACTATTTGTGGAAGCCGTTTCCTGGATAATTTGACTTAGGAAACAACAGGCACCTTAGCGGATTCACGGATACCTTGACGCATTTTGGTGAGACATATGGAAGAACTACGGAGTCCCCTGACTACGCGGTGTACGATAGTCTGCCTGTAACTTTGATAGGCTGAAATACACTGTTCTATTTATATGTAACAAGGAATCTGTGTAATAAGGGATTTCACGTTATAGCTAGGGAATTCGTGTAATGACTGAAGAGTTCAAAGTTTAAGCTTTGTTTCATAATTTATTTGCTCTCAGCGAACAAGTACAATAAAACGATACAGGTTTGGAACTTTCAGTTTATTAAGGAATAATTTTGCAAAAAATTATCAGTCAACTACCATGTCAACTGTTTAAAATAGTGGATTTCGGTCGTATTGAAAAAGTGGTATTTAATAAATGTATCATTACGTTTTGTGTCTAATGTTTTGGATACTGTTTATCACTTCGTATACCGATTCTTGCTATACTACAGTATTTTGCCAGTCTTCCCTTTTACACAATATTTTTAGCTAAAAGTGTTGAAAACTTCTAATAATTTGCCCATTACACTGATTCCCTAGGGAATACGTGAAATCCCTGATTACACAGATTCCCTGTAACATGTACATGTGACGTGAATGAATTCATTGAAAAGTTTAATATATTTTATTTATTTTCACATATATTGTGTAGGAACTGGGCGAGACCTCTTCCCCCCAGCCCTCGGATACAAGAACTGACAGAAAGCACTGCATTTTGATTTCAACTGCCCCTTTAGTAAATACTGTTAATTATTCAGCACTTTTAAGTCTTGCATCACTGGTAGTGTCCACTCTTAGGCATAAAAAGCAGAACGTACGACATTTGGCCGAGCGGCATCTAGCCGAAATTTACGACATTAGATAAGTTGCTTTCTTTCATTGATAAAAAAGGAAAAGGTTGTTTTCCTCGAGTCCACAAGCGATCTAACACCAGTCAGCATTGAAAGCATTTACCTTTTTTTTGCAGAGTAGTAAATTCTGTGAACTTGTGTTATGTAGACGGATCTTCAATGAACTTCGACGTAGGCAATAAGCGCAGGGAATACCACCCCGTAACTCTGACGTAATCAATAAGCGCATGGAATACCACCCCGTAACTCTGACGTAATCAATAAGCGCATGGAATACCACCCCGTAACTCTGACGTAATCAATAAGCGCATGGAATACCGCCCCGTAACTCCGACAGAAAAGAGTCGTTGCCATTAAAAGGAATTAAAGGGATTATCCTTTTTGGGAGAATCACAAATGCTGTCGATGGAATTTGAAATGAATTCCGGAGATGTTATTATTGAAATATCTTCAAAAGAAGCTTTGAAATATCAGATTTCCTGTGGAAAAGTCTTTAATAAAATTAGACCTTTAAAAATCAAATTATAATGAAATTTTCTGGTTGAAAAAGAAAAATAAATAAAATTTTACACCTGTTTGTCAACTCGTAAAATAAATGAATATTTGAGAAAATAGATCGATAGTTCAGTTCTCGGCGGACAATCAATGTTGATTCTCTAACTGCCCATTGAGGATATCGTTACCCATAGATGGATCAAAATATGATTAGAAGAATCCCATGCTTAAACTAGCATTTTATTTTCGCCTCCATGTACAAAGTGATTTTTTCGTCATTGTATTTGAATGAGCAAGTTTTGCTATCCACAAAAAACGGTATGTCAATTTTTCCACGTAAGTAAGGCTGGGAGTCGTAATTTTGCTCGATTTTCCCAGCAATTAGAAGCACCTGACAGTTGTTAATACACAGCGTAATTTCTCCTTCCGGCATTTCAGCGAGCGACACCTGAAACACACCAGTTATTAATGCTTCAATCAAAGAACAATTTTCAAATATTTTGCATTTTATTAACACCGTCTTTCAGCCTTTAGGATATTGGCACATTGTCAGTCGGGCGAAATTCAAAGCTGACGTACGTAACAACCAGCATAGCTGGGTGTTCTGCCTGCCTGGGGGTGTTTCCGTTATTAATGATAATGTCATGTTTCCCATTTTATCTTAGTGTTGTGGCAAATGCCATCTTTTAACATTAATTGACGTCACTCGTGATATTACCTAAATGTCATTTCCGGTGTTTTTTTTTTTTTTCGTTTCTAAGGGGTTATTTTATTTATTAGAATGATTTGGAAGTGAAAGAAATCAAAGTCTTCTTTGCACGACATTTATACGCGCGACATCTAGCCGAAAATATAGCCGGACGGCATTTAGTCGAATTCGTATCTACGCTATTAGGCGAAAATTATAATTTTGCTTAAGTTGTTTGATTTCTAGCCAGAACTCAAATAAATCTCTGGTTTCAAAAATCTAATTGTGGTCCTTTCATTATCCTTTGGCAAGAAAGTGACAAGGTCTGTTGTACGGATCTGCATACTACTCGATATTAAGAAAAAAACTGTCTTTGGATTCAAGTGAAATTGTTGCAAGATTATGGAATATATGTGCACACGTGTAAATTCTTTTTATGTAGTTCCCAGTGAAAAAAAAAGTAATCGTGATCATGATATAACAACGACAACAACAATAATAATAATAATAATAATAATAATAATAATAATAATAAAGGTATTGACCTTGCGGCCGCGGAATATTATAATTATTATTCGAATATAATTTTATACCACTATTACTGATCCATGAAATCAAGTTAATGAAATCCTGGTAAAACAGCTGTTGTTCTCATTTTAGAAAGTCATTCTGTGTGTATGTATATATTTCAACGAGAAGAAAAAAAAAGAGTGAGGGAAGAGAGAGTTGAAGCTTAGTTTTGAAAAGTTTTAAATTACCTCCGCTTGAAATATCCTGTCCTTGAGTGACGTCACTGTCAGTGAAGACGAAATGTTCTTCGGTTCTGATTGGTCGGAGGGCATGTCGTCATGGGGATGGTCTTGATTTGGGATGAGATCAGACACTGCACTTTCCGTTATTTCTCCGTGAATTACCTTTATTCTCCTGCTAGCGCGTATTATGGCATCTTCCGACCGGCGCCGTTGAAGCAGGTTCTCCACACTGTCACCCAAGTTGTTAGACAGTGCGACGAGTCGCTTGCAAGCCGTCGAGAGGTTCTTGCTCACTTTGCATAAATGCAGCATGGCACTATGCTTGTTGGTCGGTGAGAGCTTTTCACAGGAACCGCTTGCAGTCCGGGGAGTTTTCACATGCTTTAGCGGAGCTTTTGTTGACACCGGCAAAGAACCCCTTCTGCCTCCGTCTGTAAATAGAAGAAAATCGTTGAGAAATCTTGCTGTGATTGAGATTACTTCTCGTTGTTTTGAGTAGAATATAAATATATAAGTAGATTCTAAGTATAATGAACGAAAGTACAAATTTGCCGAAAATAAGAAATGAGCGCCCCTCTTTCCCCTCCCGCTCGCACTCGCCGCACCCTCGCCCGCACCCCTACCTAAATCCAAGTGTGCCTGAGCATAGACAACGGTGCTACGTCATTGTGTGCTAATGCACGGCGATCCAGCCCCAGGGAGTAACTGAGCTTAACTTGAATGCCAATGCTGCGATATGTAATGGAGTCTTTCACGGAAAATAGACTTCAGAAAGGCTCAGATAGACTTTATTGCGGACGAAAAGAATAAAAGTAATAATAATAATAATAATAATAATAATAATAATAATAATATAGAAAATAATAACAACAAATAAATAAACAATTAGACTAAAACAGAAAATGTATTACCATTGTTGATGATTGCAGCATGGAGATTGCCTGAAGTTGCTGAGCCTCGGCGGGGAGTGTAGGGAGATAACTTGGGCGATACCGTAGGAGTTACCCGCAAAGAGCTGGAGGCTGATGAAGACAAGGAACCCCCAGTGGGAGGAGGAAAAACGTCTCCAGCTTCTTCGTCCTCCGTTTCGTTTTGGATTCTTGACATGGAAAGCGTAAGTCCCACTGCAAAACGTCAGAAAATTATGACTTAATTCCTTAAACTTTGAGTATTATATGTGTGAACAGATTTCAATTTTATTTTGAAATCGTTGGAAACACTGTGATTAAATGACTTTTTTTCTAAACAAATCGAAAATTGATGGGGTCTAAAATGCCAAAGCAGTAAGCTTTTGAACATCGAGTGAAAAATGTGCAAATTTTGATCAATTTAACAGGTTATTTCACACACACACATATACTAGAGATCAACGAAAATAATAAAACATTAATGGATAATTTTTGAAGAAATGTGTTTAATCAGCCGATCGGCAAATGGACCGCACTTAGCGCTGTGCACATATATTCGAACGCATCAACCACGAACCCGACAAAATCAAAGACTTGCTCCCCCCCCCTCCTCATCCACAAATAAGCCGACTGCATAAAAATAAAATTCAAACAATACAATCGTTTAAACGGCAGTCAGAGAAATAAAAAAAACAATAATGTTAGTTTGCATGATACTACAACTACAAATTTTCTATCTTCGGAAGAATTTATTGGCTTGATTTCAAACTGTGGCATCGCACCATGGAAACACGGCAGAGGAACACAATGCTTCACAGAACTTTAGATTCTTGTCAGCAATGACGCACAATTGTTTTGAAATATATTATAGAAAGGCCAAATGAGGTATAAAAACCCAGATTGAATTGAAATCTTTACACTGGGTGTTTGAAAGCCGAAGAAAATATATTAAGATTAAATTGACTTGGGGACAGTCGGGGCCCTGTATAAAAATTTATTCTGCACCCTACCCCCCGCCCCCGGTCTGAACACACGTGTCGTATAATGTGTAAGCTCTGTACTCACGGATCTGACACGCTGAATTGCGAACCACATCTTGGTTTTGACTGTGCCAGAATGCTGTGTTTGGTGAATTCCTCTTCTTCAAAGCCGGCCCAAAGTCCACTGAGAGCCTTGGCGTAGGTGGCTCTGATTGGCTGATACCTGTTGTGAATAATGAGTCGGAACAATAACACGGTGGGTTATTAGTCCCCCGTAGCACGGAGCGGGGGACTATAGTATTCGGGTCTGTCCGTCCGTCTGTCTGGCGACACTTGGAAGCAAAAATTTGTGCACGCGATATCTCAGCCGCTATTCAATGCTGGCTTTTGATTTTTTCCCTTCCCCAAATTATTATCATATTTTACTGTATATTGTACAATAAATACCTCAAACAGTAATCCCCGCTCTCTCTCTCTCTCTCTCTCTCTCTCTCTCTCTCTCTCTCTCTCTCTCTCTCTCTCTCTCTCTCTCTCTCTCCTCTCTCTCTCTCTCTCTCTCTCCTCTCTCTCTCTCTCTCTCCCTCTCCCCTCTCTCTCTCTCTTTCTCTCTCTCTCTCTCTCTCTGTCTCTCTCTGTCTTTATCTGTCTCTCTCTGTCTTTCTCTCTCTCTCTCTCTCTCTCTCTCTCTCTCTCTCTCTCTCTATCTCTCTATCTCTCTCTCTCTCTCTTTCTCTCTCTCTCTCTCTTTTGTTATTTGAAAGTTGATATATTGCATGTTCCTTCCTATTATATCTTTTGAAACCTTTAAGCCTTTATTTGTTGCAGTTACAACCCTTTGTTACACTTAAAAAAATGCACTCATTAAAAACCTTTATTTTGTTCACGGGTCGCTTGTTGGCCTGTAAAATGTCATATAATTCAGAAATAGTACTAAATTGCTAAAATAAAACTTTTTTTCACCAAGGGAGGAGCAAGAAATGGAGGGGAGGGGGTATGGGGCGGGGAGTGTCGGGGAAACATTTCCTTCTGTTTGCAAAACAAAACATAAATGGCTGACTAATAAACGTGTTTGGCATGTTCAGGTACATTTATGTTGGTGTGCACTGGAAGCTCTATTTTCAATTGTTGTGCCTGTGGTATCTGTCCATGGGTTCCTCTGCCTGCCCACCCATTAAGGCTGAAACCGATTAGCAAATTAGTTAGCCGGTTAGTCGGAACAACTCAACGACCACTATTCGATCTCCATCGATTTTGACATTTCAATTCAAATGTCACAGTGTCCGCCATTTTTAAATATCCAATAATATTCTTAAAATTGCAGCTTTCCGGAGAGAAATAAGTTTAATGTTCGGATTAATAAATCAACATGAAAGGTCAACGTTGGTGTCGGATTGCAAGCGAATTTAAATTAAAAGTTTTTTTTTTCAGTTAATGAAAATTCTCAAATTATTTATGGTGAAATACAATTACATTAAACAGAGTGACTGTTGGGTAGGAACAACACTAATGAAAACGAAGTACACTAAACTCTGTCATATATTTGCGCCGAGTTTTAGCCGTAAGTTGTACATTTCCTCCGTAAGGCTGGCCCAAGTATTTCTTTTCAGTGTGGTCAGTTATGAATGGTTCTTTTTATGTCACATTTTCATCCTAAAAGGCTTCAGTTCTTTACTTTGTTTACTTAAATTGTTCACATTCCAGACTAAATTAGCATCTGACCTAACGTTAAAAAATTAAAATACGGTAAAACCTCCATATAAGGAACACCTTCTTGACCGCGAAAAGTGTTCCTTCTATGGAGGTTGGTCCGTATTTAGAGGTTTTTAATTTGTATAAATAATACCAGCTGGGGCCAAAATTTCTGTTCCTTAAACGGAGGATGTTCCTTAATGAGAGGTGTTCCCTAACGGAGGTTTTACTGTACATCAATCTTCCTGCCTTCTGGATAAAACATAGTAAGATTTAAAAACTAGTAAAATGAGGGAAAATTTTATTTTAAAAAAAGCACTTACCATTCAGCAACACCTTCTTTCGGGCTGTTGGTGATCCCTGGGCGCTAAGACAGCTTGCTGCGACTTTCGATCGATTCCGTTTCTGGTAACCCTCCAGAACCGCAAACAAAGCAGAGCTGGAGTCGTCCGGGGTCTCTGATCTGATAAGCGGCATGTGGACACGGTTTGACTGCTTATTTCTTGGTATCATGTTCACTTCTTCGGCTTTTCTTTCACTGTGTTATGTATCTGTCTTTTAAATGTAATTCTCCGTTTGTTTTAATGACATTAACAGATTCTTGTTACCTACACTTATCAGCTTTGTTATTGACGTTGACGTCAACACAGCGGACTTGTTCTTGGAAATTAGTGAAAAGCATGTCGCTTCAATGGTGCAAATTAAGATTTTCCGCGTTGGCTTCTGCAATATGTTGTCAAAAAAAAAAAAAGCCAGCGATCGTAGGGGCAAATATTCTAACCGGCTAAACCAAGTCAAAGCGTTACTGTCTATCTGGCTATTACTTTGTTGTCTGGCGAAAAACCTAAAAAATTCCAGTAAAATCTTAACGAACTCCTGGAAAATAGTCAAACTGTCTAGAAATTTTAGGTAAACGTACCGGTAGCAGGCATTACCACCTATCTGGCTATTACACATTTTGGTGATTGGCCCAAAGCTGGCGTAAATTTTGGCTGTGTATAGATGGCCTAATTCAGTGAAACATTAGACTGTACTGTGACTGTTGAAATTTTCAGCCAGATTGTAATGTGGCTGATTTGACACAAAATAAGGAAAAAATTATAGCCACAGAATACGTTTTAAACACTAATTTTACATGACATGGGCGAATTTTCGAAATTTGAAAGAAGTGAGAAAATTTCAGAAACCTGTTTGAATACTTTGGCCCAAGGAAATCAGATATTTCACGCAAATCCCACAGGTCGTGACCTGTGTACATTTTGTTGATTATCCGCTGGGGTACGAATATAGTTTTCACTCTGTCCGTCTGTCTGTTTGTCCGTCTGTTTGTGTACTTGCAGTCTCACGCGCCATTTATTAGTGGATGGAGTCGTTTCAAATTTTACCCAGAGGTACTTACAATCCTTTTGCAGTGCTGTGGCTAATAATTTTAGTAGTACCGCAAAAATTAACAAAATGGTGAATTGTTAAAAAAACTACTTTCAAATTTTGCCCAAACCCTGGCGGATTCATGCTTCTCGAGCATCTAGTTTGTAAGATGTTAAAAATTTCAGATTTTCACTTAAATACTTTTTTTTGCCACACCTGGAGTAATTTCTAATCACATCAGTAAAAATTACAATCAAGAAATGCGTTTTGGAGGAAATGTCACGCCAATCCCTTGACCTTTGAAAAGTTTCAGAATTTGAGACTATTGGAATGCTTTTTGCCCAGGTGACCAATGGTCACATGGGCTATACCCATTGTGTTGGACTTCTGTCGTCTTTCCGTCCATCTGTAAACTTTTGTTGTTCTTTCCACGCCAGTCCCTTGACCTTTAAATAGTTGCAGAATTTGAAAGATATAAGAATGCTTTTTGGCCCAGGCGGCCGTTGGTCACATGGGCTATACCTATCGTGTGGGGCGTCAGTCGTCTTTCCGTCCATCTGTAAACTTTTTTTTTGTTTGTTTGTTTTTTGTTTGTTTTTTTTTTTTTTTGCTACTGCTCTTTCAGTTTTCATCGGATCGCAGTAAAATTTTGTGGGAATATCCCTACTTAGGAGGCCACATTATGAATGCGGCAATAGGCCTACAAAACGTAAAAAGTCCGAATAGGATCTAGTCTGCAATTTATCAACTGGAATAACTCATGAAAGGCTTCATATAAATATGAAATTTTGCTCTCTATCTATAACTTTATGTGAGAATATTAATTAGATTCATTTTTTTCTTGTTTATGGTTTATTTCGTAAAACATTAAAACGCGGAATCGTGTCTTATTGAATAAAATATATACCAGTTTCAAATTAGTGTAAAATAATGGCCAAATCTTTTTGCTGGTAAATTTTTTCAGGTCCTGGCTTAGACTAGTGATAGAATATACCAATACAAATGTAATAACTTTGATTTAAATTTCTCTTCGCCTAAATCATTAAAAATTTCCAACCTAAACTAGAGCGGCCAGTGCACACAAAACATAAGAGTGCAGGCTTATATTACAAACTTTCAATCGATACCTACTTAAGTTTCTTGTTTTTGTGAACAAAAACAAATGTCTCCCCGACAAAACCCATGACCCCCCCCCCCTCCCCCCCAAACTGAAACAAAATATTCATTTCTGCAAACATAACCTTCATTCATTGTAAAAATCTTAAAATAAACCAAACAGACGGTTGTCACTAAAACAGATATAAATGAGCATCTTTTTTCATCGGAGTCTGAAAGGTGGTCGCTAAAACGGGTTTTACTGTAGGCCCCTCTTATCCAGATCTGAAGTTGGTCACTATAGCAGTTTTACTGTACGTTACATTTTTATCCGGGTCTGGAAGGTGGTCAAGACAGGCAGGTTTTACCGTACGTCTTTTTACCTGAATGTGGAAGGGGTCACGACAAACGGTTCTTACCTTACATCTTTTTATCCGGGTCTTGAAGATGGTCGGGATTTTTTTTTTGTAACCATCATCCTCCACCCCCCCCCACCCCCGCCCCCCAGCTATTTACTGTAGGTCCGACTATAAACACAACCCTAACCCTTTTACCCAAGGCAACGGTAACAGTCTGTACCCTAACTGTAGTTATAGCATGATAGACTACCTTGTCTTCGCACATTCCCATCGGCCAAATAGCACTAGGAAGGCATTCTTCATAACTGCGCATCAGAGATGACGCACCTCGGTGGGAGAAGGGGGAGGCATTTCGTAGGCAAAATGGTGAGCTGCTCCTCATAACACAAGATATCAGACGACCCAATTTATAGCGAAAAATGCTTCTGCACACAATGCTAATCGATACAGCATGGCTCCTATATATAGCACATCTTCGCAAGCTAATCAAGTATGCGGCGAAAAAAAAATCAATAGCTAGAGCTGCTTAGAGCTATAATACGACAATAGCATTCCATGACCTCGTAGATAACGACTCCATCATGCACCGCAACTGACACTGACCCCTGACTGAGTGGTATGTTACGTAACAACCACAGATGAGAAATGCACAAAAAGCTCAATTTCAGGCAATAACAAATAGCAATGGACCGACAATAATGCTGTTACTGTTTTTAAAGCTTTCTGAAGAATGCAGGAACACTAGAAAATCTTCGGAAAAATCTTCCGAAATCCCCAGCGCAGTTAACACCCATGCATAGATAACACAGCAGCCAAAAATGGGGAGGTTGGGGTGGGGGGGGGGGGAGGCTGTTGACGTTATGCACCTTTCTTGATTTTCTATACGAATTCAATAATGTTTAATAAAACCGTGTGACCTATCCGAGGAATAAATACACCGAATTTAAAGTCGATCCGACTTTCCGATGTCGAGATATTTTGCTTAAGAACAGATAACTTTTTACCTGTCAAAAGTTGAAACAGTCGTCTGACTGAACCAAGGAATATCCATATAAAATTTTAAGTCGATATGACTCTCCGCTATCGAGATATTATGCATAAAAGATCTGGTTCAAAATATACACATTTTACGCGGTGACGTCATACGCCGCTTTCGTTCGTTCTACTCGTGAAAAATATTTAGAGTTTCTTTCGGACCTACCAAGCAATAATCCATAGTTTCAGTTTTCTCCGGCGTCCAGCAGCTGAGAAATTTCGCACACAAGATTTTTACAAAATGACGTCATACACCCGCCCTAATCACGTGACACGCCAAAAATTGATGGAACAGTCCGGCTGACCTAAGGAATATTCATATAAAATTTGAAGTCGATAGAACTTTCCGTTATCGAGATATTTTGCACACAAGACCTTGTTTATAAAATAAAACCTATTTTACGTGATGACGTCATACGCCGCATTCGTTCGTTCTACTTGCAAAAAAATTCTATAGAGTCTTTCGGACCTAACAAGCAACAATCCTACCAAGTTTCAACTTTCTCCGATGTTCAGCAGCTGAGAAATTTGGCACATAAGATTTTTACGTAATGACGTCATGCACCTGCCCTAATCAGGTGACATGCGTAAAAAGTTGACAAAACCGTCCGACTGACCCAAAGAATATCTATGTAAAATTTGAAGTCGATAGAACTTTCCGTTATCGAGATATTTTGCACACAAGACCTTGTTTATAATATATACATATTTTACGTGATGACGTCATACGCCGCATTCGTTCGTTCTACTCGCGAAAAAAATATATAGAGTTTTTCGGACCAACCAAGCAACAATCCCACCACGTTTCAACTTTCTCCGATGTTCAGCGGCTGAGAAATTTCGCACACAAGATTTTTACGTAATGACGTCATACGCCTGCCTTAATCCCCTGACATGCGCTAAAAATTGATAGAACCCGCCGACTGACCCAAGGAATATTGATATAAAATTTGAAGTCGATAGGACTTTCCGTTATCGAGATATTTTGCACACAAGATCTTGTTCAAAATATATACATATTCTGCGTGATGACGTCATACGCCGCATTCGTTCGTTCTACTCGCGAAAAAAAATCTACAGAGTCTTTCGGACCAACCAAGCAACAATCCCACCAAGTTTCAACTTTCTCCGATGTTCAGCGGCTGAGAAATTTCGCACACAAGATTTTTACGTAATGACGTCATACGCTTGCCCTAATCACGTGACATGCGTCAAAAGTTGATAGAACCGTCCGACCTTACCAAGGAATAATTCGATCAAGTTTGAAGTCGATCCGACGTTTCGTTCTCGAGATATCTTGCACACAACACTTTGTTCACAACAGACTGACACACACACACACACACACACACACAGACACACACACACACGTACACACATACACACACACAGAACGTATAAACACTATATGTCTCCCCTTGGTCGGGGAGACATAATAATAGGTCGACCTAAAATGCGTCGAGATATTGCACGGCATTGTAAAAAGCAGCAATATGTAAACAAAATATTGGTTTTTCTTTGACGTCTGCATATTTATATATTTGTGTGTGAGGGCAAATATGTGAGGGCATTCGAATGAAACTCGATGTCATTGTTCTTACCGATGACCTATTGGGTTGCTTACAGTTTCTGCACTTTTTTCTTTAGCCATTACACGTAAGCTGGGATATACCTATTGGTTTGCAGACGGTGTCCGTTAGTTAGTTTGTTAGTTAGTTGTTTATACAGAAAACTTTTGTTTCAAAATGCATCTCCTGCTACAATTTTGATCCGATATCATTTATTTTCACAATGAGGCAACCCTACGGGGTCGTGCAAACGACTCCTCCTACATGTTTGATCCGATGTCAATAATTTATTCAACACAGGTAGAACCTGTGGGGAATATATGCGATCGTCCGTGTATCCGTCTGTCGGTCGGTCTGTCATCAAGAGCTAGTTAACATGAAAACTTAAAAACTCCTGCAAGGATTTTGATGAAACTTGGTATGTAGCTCCTATGGGAACAAACGCAGATCGATATTGTAAATGGGCCAGGTTCGCCCGAGGAAAATGGACCAGCTGGACTTAGAAAATTTCAGCTCTTCATTGACTATTGTTAACACGATATCTCAAGAACAACTGCAAGGATTTCAATGAAATTTTAATGAAACAAGGATCGGTATTGTAAATGGGTTAGGTTGGCCCAAGGAAAATCAACCAAATGGACTTTAAATTTACCAAATCCTGGAAATTATTCAGCATCGGAAGGAGTTTGTTAACATGGTATCTCAAGAGCAACTGCAGGGATTTTAATGAAACTTGGCCTGTAGCTTTTATGGGCACTAACACGGATCGGTATTGTAAATGGGTTAGGTTGGCCCAAGGAAAATCAACCAAATGGACTTTGAAATTTACCAAATCCTGGAAATTGACAAAAATTTGACAAAATGGCGGACTTTTGAAAATCGGCACTGGAGTTAGCATATATACGGCAGTTTCACGCGCCTACGGGCCGCATTTATAGGTGGATTCGTTTCAGATTTTGTACACGGCTTCTCTGGACCCTTTCGCAGTGCAGTGACCAAGAATTTTCCGGAGGGGACTTAAATTAACAAAATTGCGGACTTTTGAAAATCGGCAATGGACTTAGCGTATATAGGGCAGTCTCACGTGCCTACAGGCCGCAATGATAGATGGATTCGTTTCAAATTCTACACACTGATTAATTGGGACCTTCGGCTGTGCAGTGACCAAGAATTTTCCGGATGGGACTTAAATTTACAAAATGACGGATTTTTCAAAATCGGCGCTGCACTTAGCGTACCTACGGCAGTCTCACGCGCCTACTGGTTAATGGATTGATTCGTTTAAGTGTTAGACACTACGTCTACCTATCCTTCCACTTTTAAATTTTGCGCAGTCAACACGGAACAGCCTTACACACACCATATCGCCCACGGGGGATAGACGTCCTGCTCGGGACGTAGTTAAGTTTGTATGTGGTGGGGGGTGGGGGAGGGGGGGGGGTGGCGGAGTCAAGATTGTTCAAAATATTGAGTTGCATTTTTGAAACATTTTGTGAGCACGATTTTGTCAAATCCTGTGAACAGTTTTGGTAAAACTTCGTATATGTATTTATATGAATTATCTCATACGCTGATGGCATTGGGTGGTCACTAACGATCACTGCTGAACTTAAAACTTCAAATTATAACATTTACCGTAAACCAATTTATAATTAGGAGCAACTCCTGGAGTTGATGTGACATTTCATTGATTTATCCAGATGTCGGGGCGTGGGTGTTTCGACGGACATATTTCCATTTTTTTTATTTATTTCTTAAAATATTTACAATTGTTAAAGATGTATTGCACTTCCGTGTAGCAATTATATCACAATTATAAGACAAATATTACAGAAAAATAAGTACTGTAAATTCCGCTAGATTAACCGCATCCATCACTTGAATAATTTGAATAATGACAGTCATTTTAATTAACAAAAAATATTTAGTAAAATTCAACGTCTAGTAACAAACTTGGCAATCATTTGTCCTCACTCATGTTGTCTAGCAGACACCCAGTTACATACACTGTTTACAAGGGTATTATTATTACTCATTACTGTTCGTTTTAAATAAGATAGAAATTATGAGGATAAAAAGTTTCCGGGGGATGGGACATTGGTTTTTATTTCACTACATTGGGCGCAACGCTAGATTAACTGCAAGAGGGGTTGTTCTGGTTTGCAAATTCGGTATATTAACTGCGAAGCAAATTTAACCATAAAATGATTAAGTACAAACAGATAAGTGCAGAAGGTAATATGGAATCGTTTTAAGGCCACTGGATACTTTTGCGAAGGATATCCTGTAGTTATAACATGCAAAGGCAGGTTATTAAATGCATAAAGGGTTGTCAGAAAACGAGGACGGAACCACAGCAACATACAATCAGCAAACGTCATTTTTAGTTTCTGGGATTCAAGAAATCTCATTGGCTATTGAAATTCAAGTAATCTCATTGGTCCTTTGAGAAGGTGTGCAACAACTGAGTAAACGTCTCAAAAGTCAAATTATAAAATACAAGTCTAAAGCTGTAATACTATGATTAATACTCTGTTATTCAAAAAAAAAAAAAAAAAAAAAAAAAAAAGAACATATCAAGCAAATAAAAAGTAGATATTTTACCTTTCGACACACTGCGACTGTTCCGGAATAGATCATAGTAGACTTTTTATGTATTTTTCTATTTTACTGCAAATGTATGTCAGTGAGATGGAGCATCGTGAGTCTGTTCCGAAACAGACTGAATCGAAAGCGCCTTATATCGCTCATGACAAAAAAAAAAAATTGCTTTATATAAATTTTAAATTATGGGTAGTTGATGTAAAACGGTGTTAATGTCACGTTCACTTTTCATGCGGCTGTAAATTGTACAAGGGATTCACAATGCCCTCAGCGTCGTTGGCGTCTTGCATTTGTACGTTGTGTGTGTTTTGCTGGTATGCGCCCGTGGAAATATCCTCGTACGGCGACGCATCCATTGCGGCATTGGGTGGGTGCTCAATCCTTGCGTAAAAGTGCTGCTGGTCTTTTAGCGGGTCGGAAGACTCGAAGCCATTGGTGGCCATGTTCAAGTCCAGGTAATGTTGAGTTGTGTAGGGGGGTGGATTCTCGGTGTATTCTGGTTTGGTAAAGCCCATGTTGACATTTTGCTCAGGAGGTATGGAAGGCATGTCCTTGGATGGCAGTGGTCCTGCCTGGGTGCTTCCTGGCGGGGCGGACGCTACGGCTCCTACAAACATAAAACCAGGCGTCGTTACGTTCTCCACCATCTGCCGCATGGAGTATGAATAGCGCGAACAGGTGATAATAATAATAATAATAATAAAAATAGTAATAATACTAATAATAAAAGTAATAATACTAATAATAATATTGTTATTATTATTAGTATTAGTATTATAAGCACAGGTGGCTAGACCTACAGTGCGGGGCCTCTGCCGTCAGTCCGCCCGTCCGTCCGCTCAGAAGAACGAAAAAGCTGCAGTGTTGGGTGATCCTAAACCTCACAGAAAGTTGCGCTGGAATGATATGGGTGTTGTTCTGATTTTTGTGATTATTTGTGTAAAGCCTAATTTTTGGCGGTTTTTTTTACTCGTTTACATTGATAATAAACGTACGCTATTAAATGTATAGTAGTCTGGATCAGGGGTGAAAAAAGTACTAGAGCCGAGTTTTTATTTTCGCTGATGTAGAGAACTGACGCAATTCCAGACTGTCGCCGTAATTACATTGTCTTCATAAATTTAAGAGTGGTGCCGCCATTGCACCTGAGTCGAATCTTGTCATTTTTTTTTTTTTTGGTGGTTCGCCATTTTTTTCGATGTGTTCACTTTTGCATTTTTGATGGATTTGATAGATGTGGATTGAGTTGAGAGTCGTTGATGGTTTTATGCAGATTTGATTGCAACAACAAGTTATTGTGGTGCACATGGCCATTTAACTTGTGGGGCACATAGCCACTTGACTTGATCGGATACATATATATATGTTGGCCACAATTTTTAAATCTGCACAATTTATAAATTGTGCTGCACAGTTTTTAAATTTATAAACGGGCCGACCATTTAAAATGGGTTGCCCATTTATAAACGGGCAACCCATTTTTAAATGGTCGGCCCGTTTTTAAATCCAAATTGCGGACAATTTTTAAATTGTCCTGCACAACTTTCAAATATTTTTAATTTTTTAGCTTTTTTTCTTTTGTTTTTTTTTTTTGTTTTATATTTTGTCAAGATTTTACTGCTTATATATGTCTTTTATCTCGGTTCACAAGTACATTCATCGGTCTTGGGTCAACTCATCCCAATGCCAACTCTACCCATCCTGAAAGCCAACTCAACCCAGCCTGTTTTATTCTTTGATTAGTCAATTTAGGGATTTGTACTGTGGTTCACAAGTTTAATTATCTATTGTTTTAATTCTATATATTCTTGCATTGTTCTGTGCTGTAATTGCTATTGTTCTGTACTGTTATCAAAGATTTCTCCGGCTTTTGATTGATTGGCATTGATCTACCTTATAAAAAGATGTCCCCGTATTTGAAAGATTAATTATATGTCTCCCTAAGGGAGACATTTATATAGTATTTGGTGTTTCCGTCCGTCCGTCTGTCCGCAGTGAGTTCTTTTGAAATAAATGAGTCGATTAGTCGATTTTCTCAAAACATACATACATATTGGGGTACATGTCCAGATGATGCCCGTGATATATATATTTTTTTTTGTTATTTCAAAAATGTTATTTTTTGCAAATTTTTTTTACATAGGGGGGGGGGCTAAATCTCCAAAACAGTTCGTTGGATAAGGCTCAGACATCACAAGAAGAGCACACATATAGCGTAAATATATATTGCAAAGTTTTTCTTCATTTCCGTTGAAAGTGTATTTTTGGCGATTTTTTTAATTTCTGATTTTTAAGTTTTTTGGCCATATTGTTGCGATATCTCCGAAACAGTTAGTTGGATTCGGCTGAAAGGTGGCAAGAAGAACTCACATATAGTGCAAATGCTTACTGCGAAGTTTTTTTTTTTTTTCGTTTTCTGTAAAAATGTATTTTTGGCGATTTTTTTTTTTATTTTACAGCACAGAACAATAGATAATCAAACTTGTGAACCACAGCACAAAAACAAAATCACGGAACAAAAGTTGCAATTTTTAAGTAATCTAATCCAGCAGTTTGTGAAATGCAATTGCAACAATAGATGACTAGGGGTTTGGTCTAGTC
The DNA here is from genome assembly GCA_949752745.1 of Protula sp. h YS-2021. Lineage (NCBI taxonomy): Eukaryota > Metazoa > Annelida > Polychaeta > Sabellida > Serpulidae > Protula > Protula sp. h YS-2021. The sequence goes on from OX457030.1 coordinate 27,648,090, forward strand.
ATCCCAATGCCAACTCAACCCAATGCCAACTCAGCCCACTTTGGTCAACTCATCCAACGAACCAACTCAACCCAATACCGAAATTTTCGATCACCCCTTTTTTATATATTCAGTTTCATACATTCACAGAAACCACATTGGCCTGTGTTATATTGTAGCAAATTGCAATTATACTACGATCTCGGATACATAATCATTAATGAGCATTGAGATTATAAACAATGGGCGAGACAGGGAGAAAGCTTTGAAATATGAATTGCACTTAAGCTTAGCATTTCAACCGGCACCAAAATATGTGATCTCCTTTTCATGCTTTTCCAAAGAAAAACAAAACTTTAAAAATTAATGTGGGCTGAGTTGGTTGGTGGGATGAGTTGACTTTCAGGGTGGGCTGAGCTGGTATGTAAAGTGGGACGAGTTGACTTTCAGGGTGGGATGAGTTGGTTTGGGATGAGTTGACATTGGGATGAGTTGACCCAAGACCGATGAATATACTTGTGAACCCAGATAAGACATAAAAGCAGTAAAATGTTGACAAAATATAAAACAAAAAACCCAACGAAAAAAAAAAACCTTAAAAAATTGAAAATATTTAAAAATTGTGCATTACAATTTAAAAATTGTCCGCAATTTGGATTTAAAAACGGGCCGACCATTTAAATATAAATTATAAATGGGCAACCCATTTTTGAATGGTCGGTATATATATGCATATGCATATATATATGCATATATATATGCATCGACGTGCTATTTTGAAAATTTGCGTGGGCGTATCTGAAAAATGTGCAAACTTTGCATCGAGACTTGAATTTTGTCAGACAAGTTCTGAAAACCCATTTGCCGCAGCCTTTTGACATTTTACAGATGAAAATAAATATGTTGCACTTTTTGAAAACGAGTTAAACTCACTCATCAGCACAGCTCATCTACCCTGAAAATTGAAATCCTGTCCGAATCTTTTAGTGTTTAAAAAGCAACTCAAAACATATTTATTTAAACAAACTTTTAGACTATAGTGCTATCGCTTTTTGTTTTAAACTCTTATTTATTATGTAATTTACTTATGTTAGCCTATTTGTAAAGCGCTATGCGCAATGTTGATTTGGCGCTCTATAAATTTTCTCATTATTATTAGATCCCAACCGGGCGAGCCCTCTATAGGATTGCCCCCTGCCCGTCCGTCTGTCCGTCCGTCTTGCCGTCTTGCCGTGTCACACTTTGGATGCTGTTTTGTTTCCGCGCAAGTTCTCCGAAACTATTTATCCTAGGCATATGCAACCTTGCACACTGAAAATATATAAATTGAAGTTGTGCAACGTCGTGTTATTTTTCAAATCGGCCAAAATGGCGACTCGTCGAAAATTGTGATCTCTTGAGATAACTGTAATGTAATACTTGGGTGCTTTCCACGCGAGTTCTTCGAAAGTATTTACCCTAGGCATATGCAACCTTTTACAGTGACAATATATATATATTGAAGTTGTGCAATGTCGTGTTATTTTTCAAATCGGTAAAAGTTGCAAAAATATCGACCTGTCAAAAATTCTGATTTTTCGACATAACTGCAATGTAAGACTTGGGTGCTTTCCAAAATGGCGACTCGTCAAAAATTGTGATCTCTTGAGATAACTGCAATGTAATACTTGGGTGCTTTCCACGCGAGTTCTTCGAAAGTATTTACCCTAGGCATATGCAACCTTTTACAGTGACAATATATATATATTGAAGTTGTGCAATGTCGTGTTATTTTTCAAATCGGTAAAAGTTGCAAAAATATCGACCTGTCAAAAATTCTGATTTTTCGACATAACTGCAATGTAAGACTTGGGTGCTTTCCACTCGAGTTTCCGAAACTATATATCCTAGGCGTATGCTATCTTGCACAGTGAATATATATATATATTGAAGTTGTGTAACGTCGTATTTTTTTTTCACATTGGTCAAAAATTGCCTAAATGGCGACTTGTTGTGTCCGGTTGGGGTCTGCGCCTTCGACGATGGCTTGTTATTATTATTATTATTATTATTATTATTATTATTATTATTATTATTATTATTTATTTATTTATTATTATTATTATTATTATTATTATTATTATTATTATTATTATTATTATTATTATTATTATTATTATTATTAATTTTAAAAAAAAACACCTATTTTGCATCGCGACTAAGTGAAAAGGATGGGTTTTTGTAGACGAATTCACATAAAGTGACACAGTGGAAATGTATATCTGTTGCACATGTGCAGTGTCGTCATCTTGTTCAAATTTGCCAAAAATGGATGCGGATGCATTTTGTCAAGAGCTCATGAAATTTTAGACATTTTGCATTGGACCTTGGAGTTTTGTCCCTACAAGTTCTCGGAAACTATTAGGACCAGCCTTTTGAAACTTGAAGCGAAGATACATGTAATGCAAATCTGCAGCGTCGTATTTGTTTTGATCAGGCAAACAGAAAAATAAACTGATAGATCCCAGTGCATGAAATACCAGGCGAATTGCTTTCTTTCTCGCTCTTGTTTTCTTTTTTCGTCATTTTAATCTTTTTCCCCATCTTTTTTTTTTTGTCCGCCTTGACCAACTGCCCGCCGTGTTTTGGAAATAACGCACTGCCAGTTCGTATGTTGTTACTTTGACAGTACCTGGACACTGTCACTTGACGGTTTTGCTGTTGTTGTTGTTGTTGTTGTTGTTGTTATTATTATTATTTGAAGTGGTTTCCCATTTGCCTTAGAACACATTGCATTTATTTCGTTTTGTGTATCATGTTCATAAACTCACCTCCGGTGATGTACGCGTTTGGAGTCGCCCCATTTGCGACATAAACAGCCCCGCGGGGCGCGGCGCTAGTGGCCTGCGCCCGACGCTTGTAGATTCGCAGGGCGAAGAACACGACAGCGCTTGACACTATAGCCAGGCACAGAAAGACCACCACCACACCGATAACCACAGCCGTCGTATTTCTATGACCGTCATCTTTCTTCTTTTTCTTCTCACCTTATAATAAAGTAAAATTCAATAATAATAATAATAATAATAATAATAATAATAATAATAATAATAATAATAATAATAATAATAATTTAAGACCAGATGAAGAAAAAAACGCCGTTTGAACACTAGGGACATAATTCTTCAATGTGTGTAGAAACGACTTCACTGGGTTTGTATGGTTTGGCCGTGCTCTGCGACATGGGCTACTTGTACGGTGCTGGATTGTCTGGATCATTGTCTGGATCATTGTCTGGATAATTGTCTGGATCATTGTTTGGATCACTGTCTGGATCATTGTCTGGATAATTGTCTGGATTATTGTCAGGGTCATTGTCTGGATCATTGTCTGGATCATTGTCTGGGCATATCTTACCCTACTGATTTCCCCATTCTAGTTGTACTTAGTTCCTGGCTACTGCGACAAAACACTCATTTTCACAAGTAGTCCTTTCATAGCTTTATCTGTAACATTAAAAAAAAAGAGTTTACCAGCTTTTTGCCCATCGTTTCCTCCCACATTTCCATCTGTGGTACTTCTCTCAGTTGTTGAACTGCCATCCCCGCCCGTTCCCGGGTTGTTTCGCAGACGACACGACACGGCTGTGTACAGAGGCTGGAGTAGTCGCACGTCGAATTCTCTCGTCCAATCCGATGCGTCTGTACCGCAGGTTTCCTCGACAGCGTCATGTGCACAGTCCAAGTAGTCGTTAATAGCCCTTAAACAACAAACCCCAAATTCTTCTTTTTTTTTTTTTTTGTCGAAATGTCAAGAAGTATGTTTAGAAAACAAAACTGCAATACAATTTACAACAAACGGTGTAACTTTTATGTGCTATCTTTATATTCACAAGTGTGGTTCTTTACTGAATTCAGTTATTAATTAAAAAATAATCAAAAGCGCTGAAACTTTTCGAACGTCACATGTGATCTTTTAGTGCTTTTAGTTTCTGATAAGTGTTATCGCAGAGAGAAGGATCATACTCGCATAACTGGTATTGGTTGTAGTGCTGCTGCAGCCTATAGAGCTGTTGTTGAAAAACGTTATCACAGGCAATTCCTTGCCGAATGAGATCCCGCCGGCCAAGGCACGCTGCGTGCCGGATATAACCTGGCACAAAATCAAAAGCATCAAGGGTGTACGCATTAAAATACTGCCCGTCGTACAAGACTCTTTGGGAGTGCACTAATTTTAGTTATGGCCGATTTTACCCGTTCACTTTCTCAGTGCTAAAATGTCACCTCCGCAATTTTAATTTAGCAGTTGGCTTAGTGACCATATCAAGAACCAAACGGTCCCCATTGGTTATAATTTTCTAACTTCACTTGCGTAGTACAGCGGAGGCCAGGAGAAAATGGCAACCAGTGGGGTTTAGACAAATACAGTGGGGTTTAGACAAATACAGTGGGGTTTAGACAAATACAGTGGGGTTTAGACAAATACAGTGTGCTTTATATTGGTAGACCACCAGACCTAGAATATGGAAATAGTTGTCCTGTTTGCGAAGCGATCTAATTCCTGATTCTTATTGTGCAGGCCTGTGCATACATATGGCTGTTCAAGTCTGCTTCGGCTCCTTTGTTTCTAATTTATTGGTCCGACTACATGAGAGAAGCGTGAGAACGACTAATATTTTCACACTTACGCTCTTTGCCTTCGTCACAGATCCAGCTATACGCCGCCACTATCCCATCCACTTGCTGTTGAGTGCCGATGGTACACTGGTCGTAAATTCCGCCGATGCATTCTCCAGCTTCAACAATTTCGCTGAGACAGACAGATATTAAGGTACGCTACTCAAAACGAAATATTTAATAAATTAACGTGACTCGTATTTCTCCGTTGTCTCCGCATTTCCCGTTTCCTCGGCAATATCCTGTGTAACTAAAGTATATATGTATATATTAAATATAAATAATTATAAATATATTTTCATTTAAGTATATTCATATATAAAACACCGTATTATTTAAAATAAGAGTTCTGAAGCAAATAAGAAACCAGATATTTTTTGTAGGCTATCCCCGAATAGACTACCGATAAATCGAATGTCACAGAAATCGACATTTTTTATTCCCCACAGGTAGAACCTGTGGGGAATATATGCAATCGACCGCGTGTCGGTCCGTTGGTCGGTCGGTCGGTCGGTCTGTCATCAAGACCTTGTTAACACGATAACTTCAAAATTGCTGCACGGATTTCAATGAAACTTGGTATGTAACCTCTATGGGAACAAACACAGATCGATATTGTAAATGGACCAGGTTCGTCCAAGGAAAATGGACCAACTGGAAAATTTCAGCTCTTGATTGACTATTGTTAACACGATATCTCAAGAACAACTGCAAGGATTTTAATAAAACTTGGTGTGAGCACTAACAAGGATCGGTATTGTAAATGGGTTACGTTGGCTCAAGGAAAATCAACCAAATGGACTTTGAAATTTACCAAATCCTGGAAATTATTCAGCACCGGAATGAGTTTGATAACACGATATCTCAAGAACAACTGCAGGGATATTAATGAAACTTGGTTTGCAGCTCTTGATTGACTACTGATGGCCGTGTTTAACTGATGGAGGGGGGGGGGGGGGCTGTGGGGAATATGTGGGCTATGCACACTGCTCTAGTTTCATTATTTCATCACTTTATGCTGCATACTATACTATACTTATTTTCTTGCCTTATAAATAGAAAAAATATAAAAAAAATGACTATTCAAATAAATTTTTTAAATTTTAAATTTCAGTAGGTTATTCAATACTGAACTACCGATATTTTAATAAATAACCAAATGCAAATTCAATTTTTCAATAGTTTTATTTTTCTTTCGACAAAAGACAAGAATTTACATTGTTCAACTTACTTTCACCCTTTGGTATAAGAAAAATGCAGCATTATTGACTTCTGTGACATTTTAATTATCGGTAGTCTATTCCGGAATGTCTGGTTTCTTATTTGCTTCGGAATTCATTTTTTAAAGAATACAGTGTTATAAATATATTTTTGTGCAAGGTTAAGTCTGTAAATGGAATCCTGGGTTTCAGTTTTTTCGTAAAACGACATAGCACCGACTAATTGCGTTTTCTTTCATTTCTGGTGGTCGGCCTTTTTTATATTGGGCAAAAAACGTGGGCTGGTTAATCGATATGAAAATTAGATCAATTCGGACATCTCGCACACTTTGGCGTAGATCAGACCAGAGTTCTTGAGTATGTAATTTTACATAAATGTTAGACATGATCGGTTAATAGAAGAATTAAAGAAAATCTCCGTGACGACAGAGGGGCACCAATTAAGTGACAGTAAGACACAAATCACTTGCGGGACGGAAGGGGGGAGGGGGAGCTATGTACACGTGGTCAAGAGAAAGAGTAAAGAAAATCTCCCTGACGGATAGAAGGACAGTAATGCACAAAACACTGGTCGGGGGTGGGGGGGGGGGGAGGGTATATATGTGCGCGGTGTTGCTGTTCTGAGTTCCCACTTACGTGCAGTGACCCTCGAGATAGCTAACGTCAATGCGGGGGAAGACTGTATAAAGAACAGTGTCCAAGTGGTCTTGGACATCCGCCATGCATCGGTTTATCGCATTCTGCGTACACGCTCGCGGCGGAGCTGAAACAAAAATTTTCTTTTTTTTCTTTTTTTTTTTTTTTTTTTGTGATGCCGGAAACGAAACTTGCATTTTAAGAAAATTGCATTTTTCGCTGTAGGGAAGTTGGGAGGTGACTACACTGATCGTGTAACAATCTGAAATTAATGTAGTATAGCACTATTTGCATGTGTTGGATTATTAAACACTCGGGACTTGTCCCAAGTATTTGGCTGAATTACTACGAATTATGGAAGTTTCTCGTTTTTTTTCTCACTTTTTTGCTTTTTTTTTTATAACCGTGTCAGCACATTTCCTCCGAGACTGCTAACGCTAGAAAAATGAAACTGGGTACATATATAGGATATGTGGTAAACTCGATCTAAGCGAAAAATTTTTGGCGTACGACATCATCTTCCGCATCTTATGATGTCATGCATATTTTAGAGCTTAATATCTTCAAAACGGCTGGAGCTAGAGATTTGGCGTCAAATACATAATGAGACTCCTTTTTGACAAAGGACACCTGGGTAACCTCGTTTTTAGCGTATGACGCCATAATGACGTCATTTTTCGGTTTTTTCCTGGTCGGTTTTAAAGCGGAATTTTTATACACATTATACAGAACGCTTAATTGAATACCAATTGACGGATAAAAGTTACTTTAAACTCCTCTACGCCCCGTAAACCGCCCCCCCAAAAAAAAGTAATGAAAAGCTACTCTGTGGCCACGTGACCATGCAGTACTGTTGTTTTGTAAGTAGCTGGCTGTGCTGAACTGGGCTTTTTTCAATGCTGCAATCAGTGAAAAGTTGATCACGAAGAGCAAATGCTGTATTTTTATGAATTTTTTTTTTACAAATAAGTGCGTTACAATTTGTGAATATATAGAATGCTACGAAATTGTGGTAGTGATAATTTTGTAGTGCTCATGGCCATTTTGAGCTCATTTTCGACCCTTTGGGCATAAACAACGTTACATAAGAGGTACCTTTGTGACCTTCACCCTCTGGGCCACGGCCAAGGTCAAAAACCGGAAGTTGACTATAATCTCGAAAACGGTTAGAGGTAGAGCGATTTTGAGGTCATTTTCGACCCTTTGGGCCTAAACAACGTTACATAAGAGGTAACTCGGTGACCTTGACCTTCTGGATCACGGTCAAGAGGTACCTGGGTAAAGATTTTTTTAGCTCAGCCAATAAGTATTTTTTTAGTATCCCAAGTGTTTGCTTCGCAACTCGGTTGCGAAATCGGTCTAGTTGCCAGTTTAGTTTTTTTTTTTTTGTGTGTGTGAGTTTCGTTTCAATATTGGTGACTAGCTGTGGGTTCTTGTCCCCGACGGTGACGAATTTTTCCCTTGCGCTGAAGCCACATAAAGTTTACTCACTTATGGTGCTGGTGCTTGCTATTTGCGGCGTACTTAGACTGGTCACATCACCGTAGCTGTTCATCTGGCAGTAAATAGCTTCCAGGTCATCTGCATAAATCCTTCGATCAAATTCGCGTGTCCAGCGAGCAGCTGCCTCGCCGCATACTCCACGTACGGCCTCAGTGATGCAGTCAAAATATTCGTTTGCTATTCTAAAAAATAAAGTACCGCACCAGTTGACGCTTTTCTTCCATCACGAATGCGTTCGGGTATCCGTAAAACTAATTCTTTAAGGTTTTTTTTATTCTTGGTTTATTTTGAAATTGCAGACAATAGTTTAAACTTGCAATTCTGTCTGTCTGTCTAAAAACCTCTAAACTATGGTATCGAAGCTTTCAATCCTGAAATGTGATATCTTTCAATCTGCTTTTTTTTTTCTTTTTTTAATTTTTTTTTTTTTTGAATATTTCTTTTGAGTGTCACTTAAAAATACCGCGGATACCGCGGACGGGAGAAATTACGCTGAGTGTCGTGGTACAATCGCGCTTGAAGTTTACGGGTTAAAAAGCACCAAAGGCTGTTTATCCCTGGCCTTATACTCACTCGCAGGCTTCGCGGTTGTTCCTCGCGGGGTACCGGCGAGCGCTGGCGTTACAGCTCTGACCTTGCATCTGTAGCGCTGGCTGCTGAAGGCATGCTGAGTAGTTCCGATATTCTACACATATATAACACCCTATTATTTAAAGTATATATCAAGAATATTTCAAGCAAATAAGAAAGTAATATTTTTGTCTTTCGCGAAATAAAGCACTTTCGACACCGCGAGTCTATTCCTGAATAAACTAGCGCAGACTAATGACCGTAAAACATTTTTTATATATATTTTATAGTGCTTAATATTTATTATATTTATTATATATATATTTTATATATATTATATAAGTTTTTCGTCCTTTTTCAACAATTTATCCAATTTTGTTTCCATGATTATTACTTCAAGAAAGAATGGAACCCGACCGAGGCAAGATTGTTTCAATAATTTTTTTTGTGTGTTGACCCGGAATAGGGTAAATTTCACGTGTGTTTCTTGTGAAGAAAAGCGCGAGTGCAAAAAGCTCGAGTGCAGAAAACTGGTTGTATAAACATTCTGTTTTCAAAGACCTCTTTTGACACCAACTTGCATAAAAAAGGGAGTTAATTCCGTTCATAGAAAGCTGTAGCTTTAGCAATGTATAATCTATATATATTTACAAAATCCACTTCCTTCCACTGGATGCAAGGATTGTTTTACAAGTTTTTGGTTCTTAATTCCGCTTGGACTTTCTACGGAGTTCACATTAAATTTGAAATCGGGTAACGACCAATATTTGATGTCATAATGTTTAACAATCATCGATTTAGTAGGTAACATTACCAAGGGGTTATTTTGACTTTTTTTGAAACGTTTCTTTTTCACACGGCACAAAAAGGAAATAAAATGGGAAGTAGAAATGTTCCATAAAAATCAGAAGTTTTTACTTCTTGCAAAAAGTCTACATTAAGTACGGGCCTTACCTTCTTTGCCTTCGTGGCAGATCCAGGTGTAAGCGTGGACAATGGAATCCAGATTAGCCTGGTCTGCCGCTGGACAGTGCCAGTAGAAGTTTTCAAAACACGTGGCAGATTCGTCGAAGTCTCTGTTGAGCGTAAAAATAATACAGTACAACATGGTTGTAAGGACATGACAGGGACAAAAAGCCCCCCCCCCCTTCCCCTCCTCCCCACGGTATTCATGTACTAACATAGTTATAAGCTGCAAGGAAAATGACTTTTGTCCTGCAAGACAGTTCGTTCGCTGTACGTAGAAATCAGGTTCCGTCAGCTGTGGTGCAGTGCTGGGGGAGGAGGGGGACTGAGACCCTTTTTTTAGTCTGTGAAGAGGGGGGGGGGGGGTGTGAGGGGCAGTTTGGTAGGAAAATCTATGTCAACCGACAATAGCCACAGCAAAATTGTGACCGCAGGGCTGCCACAGATATGAAAAATTAGGAAAGTATGGAAAAAGTCAAAAACTTCAGGGTTATAAATTAAGAGTACAGTTGCTGTTTGGCAGTTAAAAGACCCCACCCAAACTATCTCAAAACAATCAACCAAAACACTTCGCTGACTATCCACTCTACACAGTCACGAGGAAGGAATTCAACAAAATTCGAACCCTGTGGGAAAATTGACTTCTTTAAGGAAGTATTGCTATTTTAGAACAAAACCAAAACGAAATAGCCAGGGTGGGTGTGGAGTAAGGGTTTAGTTTGTTGGTTTGTATTTATAGGTTGCAATGCATTAAAGGTGCTTCGGGGTTAGCGTGATATCACCGAGCTAAAAATTACCCAAACTATTCCAGAAGAAACATGCTATATCATCCTCAATTAGTTCTCAAAATTTTACAAGCACTGTTTCAAAATGTTTAAAGGATTTTTCATAATAGACACCTTGCGCATAGAATATTTACTTTTCATGTGATTTCTCGATGTTAAAGCTTTGATAGTGCCCGAGGCGTCAGCTTTTCTCAGTTCTATGCAGTCGTTGATTAGTGCCCCAAAAAGAAACTGTTTATGCAGCCGGTCTACTAAGAGCGTTTACTCGAGCTGTATCAAAAATAACTAAACTGCCCCCTGATTCGACTGGCTGACTTGCTGTGACGTAAGCCACTCACCTGCAGTGCTCGTCCAGATAGGTACTGTTAAGCACTGGGGTAAACGAGCTGATGACAGACGGCAGGTGAACACTAGTATCCACCAAACATTCATCGAGCGATTCCCTGGTGCAGTACGTCACAGTCTCTGCACGAAAAAAAAAACTGCTTATTCAGTTCGATGTATTCAATTTCTAGACATTTATTTCAGTTTTTAAAGCCTCATGAAGGCTTGTTCGAAATAAGACTTTTTGGTTATGGTTGTGATTTAAAAAATAAAATAAGAATGAAACCGACTCTTTTTTGGACCAGACTTCTTGTTGCTCATTACAACTTCTGGTGACGAAAGAGTCGAGTATTAAAGGAAGAAGTGACTCGAATTTGAAATAGAGCAAGGATTGTATGAGAACAAGGATTGTATGATCTCGCGCGCTTTCATCAGTATTTTTTATGGATGGCCAAAAGACTCGGGCGGTAATTCTAAATTCTCTGACAAGTGTTCGAACCTACTGCGTTCGCTTAGCTAAGGCAATTAGGGCGAACATCAGTCTGCTGCTTTCCATCCCCAGCCGGACTCGAACCCGGGACATTTAGATTACTGTGAACTCTGCAGCACAGTTTTTACCATATAGTTAAAATTTCTTTTACCCAGTCGACTTCGTCGGACTGGCCTTATCACATCAGTAGAGGGGCATCTGTCGTCTGTATGGACGTATGTAAACTTTTACATAAAATGCTCTTTCTCCTTCAGTTTTGATCGGATTCCTTTCAAATTTGGTGTGAATATTCTCTAGGTAGGTCCCTCATGAAAAATTACTTTTTTTTTTGGCGATCTGCCGAAAATTGGCCAAATGGGGTGTATTTTTTAATTTTTTGGCATGCAGTTTTTAAAGTGCTTTTCTCCAACAATTTTCATTGGATTAATTTCCAATTTTGTACGGTTGCTCTCTAGGTAGGACTGACTTTTTTGGCGATCGATCAAACATTGGAAAAATGTTGGGGGGGGGGGGGGGGGTCGAGCATTTATAATTTTTTGGTTTCCAATTTTTCAAACAATTCTTCTCCCACAATTTAGATTGCATTCCTTTGCAATTTTTTACGAATGTTCTCTTGGCAGGCCTCTTTTAAAACATTACTTTTTTGACGATCCGCGAAAAACGCCCAGTGGGGGGGGGGGGGGGGGGGGAGGGGGGAGGAGCTTTTTTTTTTATCTATTAGCTTCAAATTTTCAAAATGCTTGTTCTCGAGGTAGGTCTTGAAATGTTTCTTTTTTTTGGCGATCTGCCAAAAATTGGTTGATTTTCAAAATACTTCATCCCCCACAGTTTGATTGGGATTCCTTTTCAATCTAGTCCGATTGTTCTCTAGATGTTTTTTTAAATTAGTTTTCATTGCGATCCGCCAAAAATTGGCCACATGGGGGCATTTATAATTTTATGACTGTCAATTTTCAAAATGCTTCTTCTTCCACAATTTTTTTTATCAAATTTTCTTTTGTACGAGTGTTCTCTAGGTAGGCCTCTCTTGAAAAGTTTTTCGTGAAACCAGGACAACACGTCCAGGACTAAAAAAAATACCGGACCATAAGGTCCCCGGTCATAAGGTCCCCCAAGAATTTTAGGCCCAAAACGTCTTAAGGCAAAATTTGTCGTGCTGGAATCCAGGGCAAAACGCCCCCTGCCATAAAGTCCCCAACTGAATTTAGGGCCAAAACATCCCCATAGCTAAAACGTATGATAACTTTAACGTTTTGTTAAGCTTTACCCCAGCCATATGGTACCTAGCCAAAGCGACCCCAAACGAAGTTAGGGCCAAAACGTCCCAAAAGCAAAAATTAACGTATAGCCTAAATTAACGCTTTATTAGGCTTTACACCGGCCGTTTGTCCCATACAATAAGGTTCCGAATGAATTAAGGGCAAAAATCTCCCCAAACCAAACAAAAAAAAATTGTGATAACTTAAATTAACTATTTATTAAGCTTTACCCTGGCCATAAGGTCCCCAAATGAATTTAGGATCAAAACTTCCCCAAAGCCAAAAATATTTATGATAGCCTAAGTTAACGCTTTATTAAGCTTTACCCCGACAATAAGGTTCCCGGCCATGAAGTACCCGGCCATAGGTCCCCGAATGAATTTACGGGTAAACGTCCCCAAAAGCAAACACGCATAACATAAATTAACGCTTTATCGAGCTCTATACCAGCCATAAGGTCCCCAAATAAATTTAGGTTCGAGGCGTTCCTAAAGCCAAAAATATTTATGATACTAAACGCTTTATTAAGCTTTACCCCGGCCATAAGGTCCCCGGCCTTGAAGAACCCGGCCATAAGCTCCCCAGCCATAATGTCCCCGAATGAATTTACGGGTAAACATCCCCAAAAGCAAAATTGCATAACATAAATTAACGCTTTATTAAGCTCTACACCAGCCATAAGGTCCCCAAATAAATTTAGGTCCAAGACGTCCCCAAAGCCAAAGCAACTTGTGAGAGCCTAAATTGACGTTTCATTAAGCATTAACCAGCTATAAGGTGTCCGGCCATAAAGTACCCGGCGTTAAAGTTCCCAAATGAATTTAGGGCCAAAACGCCCCCAAAGCTTAAAAGTGTATAATAACCTAAATTAACGCTTTATTAAGCTTTACCCCGGCCTTAAAGGCCCCGCCTATTAGGTCTCCAAATGAATTTACGGGCAAAACCTCCCCAAAGGAAAACCAACGTATGATAACCTCAATTAATGCTTTTTTTAAGCTTTAACCCGTCCATCATGTTCCCGAATGAATTAAGATGTAAAATGTCCCCAAAGCAAAAATGAATAACATAAATTAACGCTTTATTCAGCTCTACACCATCCATAAGGTCCCCAAATTAATTTAGGTCCAAAAAGTCCTAAAAGCCAAAGCAACTTGTGAGAACCTAAATTAACGTTTTATTGAGCATTACTTCGGCTATAAGGTGCCCGGCCATAGGTACCTGGCCTTAAAGCCCCAAATGAAAACGTCCTCATAGCAAAAAAAAAAAAAAAAGTATGATAACCTAAATTAACGCTTTATTAAGCTTTACCCCAGCCATAAGGTCCCCAAATGAATTTAGGGCCAGAAGATTCCCAAAGCAACATTTATCGTGGAATCCAGGACAAAAAGTCCTCGACCACAAGGTCCCCGGCCAAAAAAATACCCGGCCGTAAGGTTCCCAGTCATAAGATCCTCCCCAAAGCCAAACGAATTATGATAACATAAATTAACGATTTATTAAGCTTTACCTCGGCCATAAGGTCCCAGGCCATGAAGCACCGGGCAATAATGTCCCCAATTGAATTTAGGATCAAAACGTCCGAAAAGCTAGAAAACATGATAACTTAAATTAACGCTTTATTAAGTTTTACCCCGGCCATAATGTACCTGGCCATAATGTCCCCGGTCATTAGAAAATTGGCTAAATGGGGAGCATTTTCATATTTTTTAGGGGTCAGTTTGCAAAATGCTTCTACTCCCACGACCTGGGTCGCGTTCCTTTCAAATTTTGTACGAATGTTTACTGGGTAGACCTCTCTTCGATCGAGCTGTATTGATATTTTTCATAAATCACTAGGCAGTCCCCTTTTGATAAGTTACTTTTCTGGCGATCCGCTAAAAATTGGCTAAATGGGGGGGGGGGGCATTTAAAAATATTTAGTAGCCAGTTTTAAAAATGCTTCTTCTTTCACAATTATCTGTGGATTCCTTTATAAATTTGTACGAATTTTCAACAACCGGGTTTAACAATATGACAATCACGTTTTGACGACCATGCAAGCCTGTTGCTAGGTGATGTCCTAGATCTTAGCTGGTCACAATATCCCTAAACATTCTTTTTTTTTGCCCATGGAAAATTAAAGCTGGATAAAAAGACTCTGGTGAATGAATTACTAGTTGTTGAAATTGACGAAATATTTTAAAATAATAATAAATACTGTATAGCAATTTTTATGAATGTGAAGTTGTTTGCAACGTACGATTCCGTGCTAAGGGACCCTCCTCTCGGAAGGTGCATTCATACAGCTGATATGACGGAGTGAGGTATCTCGTTTCAAATTCCCTCGTCCAGATGGCTGCCTCTTCTCCACAGTGGGTGTGCACAGCGTTCTGCTTACAGTCCAGCATTTCATTGACGTATCTGAAAATTGAGTGAATATGTCCTTTATAATTTTCTGAGGCATTGACAAAAAACTGACAGAAGGTTCACCCATGTCTGGATAAGGTTTGGTCAAATCGGCACTTACTAACTCGGCACCAAAAAAACTCGGCACTTTTTGGTCAACTCAAAATACAAGATATTTTAGGAAAATTATGCAAAATAGTTTTATACTGTCATACTGAGAGATGTTTTGACTTCTTATTTTACACACCTTTTTCTGAGAACAAAGTGTCTTTCATCTCATAATTACATGGTTGTTCAGACACCTTTCATGTCACAATTACAGGAGTTGTTTTCACAACTTTTGTGTGTTTATTATTATATAACGATCACAGGCTTGATTCCACTTCAACAATACTCAGGTTAAAACCTTTGACCAGTTCAATTGCAACTGTTTTGAAAAGAATTGCAATTACAAAATAACAATAGCTGGTGCTAATAGCGCATAAGTTTGAGAGTCTAACAGGAATTAATTCCAATCAGTACCAGGGTATAAGAACACGTGCACTGCGTTATTTCAATTGCAATTATCTGGGACAGGCTTGGCGAATGTCGTGATTGCTATTGTTTTATTTGCTCGCACTTAACTCTTGATTTCTATGACTTTGGACTTTGTATGTTGTGAAATTTCAAGTTTGTGAGATTCAGTCTGCTTTCAATAATATTTAGATCCGATGAAGACCGACTTTTTTTTACTTGTACAAAATAGTACCTCGATGTAAAACATTAAATTGTTGGTACCGAGTTTGTATAGCTGAGTGCCTTGGTGAAAGATACTTTGCTCTCAGAAAAAGGTGTGTAAAATAAGAAGTCAAAACATCTCTCAGTATGACAATATAAAACTATTTTGCATAATTTTCGCAAAATATCTTGTATTTTGCGTAAACTATCTTGTATGTTGTCAAAACTATTTTTCAAATTTTTGGTGCCGAGTTGAATAAGCTTGATGCCGACTTGACCAAAAAAAAAGTGCCGAGTTGACCAAAAAGTGCCGAGTTTGTTTGGTGCCGAGTTAGTAAAGTGCCGATATGACCAAAGACCGCCTGGATGCTTCTTACGCTTCCGCTTCAGCGACCAGTTTAATTGGTGGAGTTCGTATTTAAATTGTCAATTTTCACCAGCGGGCTTTTATGATACGCCTGGACATGAGCTAAATCTTGATCATGTAAAAAACGATTTTGTTTATGCAGTTGCTGTTTGTCAACTTGCTCAATCATTTGCACCCACACAAGAGATACATGGGGTAAAACTGCAACATCAAACAAACGATAAGTCAAAATTCGGATAACCCAATGTCGAGTTCAAATCTTTGTACCGCGTGAAGGATCGCCGCAGGTAGAGAGTGTTCGGGGTGATACCGCTCTCTGTTCTGGAAAGTCATGGGGTATTCGGTCGAAGGCTTCGCGAAGTGGACCACTAATAGTTTGATAACATCAAAAACAAAACATCCTAGAAGCTTGAGAAATTCGAAAAGATTCTGATCATAGCAGCAAGACTGCGGACTACAGATGAGCAATAATTAAATCGTGCAGCTTGAATTAGAGGTGCATCCCCCCTCCCCGGCCTTGGAGGTGCAATTGATTCGATGATAGGGGTGTTGGGCAGGAGGGAGGATGCTAACTAATACTTACATACACATATAGAAGCGCCACTCACTGATATCCTGTTGCGAAATCAGCAGCAGCTGTGTATCGTATGTTTGTTTACAAAGTAACAGCTCTTCATGGAGTGTGTCATTCCTGAGGCATCCCGCGTGACGCCGGTATCCTTCGAGCAGAAGAAAAAATGTACATCATTTATGTACACAATATAGAACATGACATTTTAGTTTCAGAGTTGTAATTTTTCTTAAATTTAAACTTTTCACCACGGGTGATTTTTTAGAGCTGACACCCCCACCCCCTCTCACTAAAATCTGCACCCCCCACCCCGAGTGTAGTCACTTGTTTTGGAGGTTTACCTTAGGTTCCGTCCTCGTAAGCATCATCCAGACCGTCGACTCCTCCCCCCATCCTCCGTCGCCCCCCCCCCCCCCCTTCTCCGACCACAATCTGCATCCGCCACTACAGTACACGTCACATGTTGTGCAGGTTTACCTTGGGATCCTTCCTCGCTGCAGATCCACTCGTAAGCATCATCCAGACCGTCGAGTGTGGCTTTTTCTGAGTAGGTACAATGCCAATAAAACTCCGCAAAGCAAGCAGATGTTTCGCTATAAGCACTGAAATGTAAGAGATATCAAAATTATTTGTCAAACATAAGCTAAACAAACTGAGCAAATTTTAGAAATATAATTTTAGTCATATATTTATATCTTATAGAATTACGTGAAAGAAAGAAAACTGTTGGATTCCATTTTTATATGGCAAAAATTAACCCCTTCGCTACAATTTCTCTTTCTTGCAGTTTCATCTTCAGTATAGATCTATGGAATACCATTTTGATCAGCAAATGCTTCTGATGAATCTCAAAATATTCTCAAAACTTTCTTTGTAAAAATTCCAGTAAAGGTAGTTTCAGAAATATAACTGTATTTTTACGGTATGTATTAATTACAGGGGCCCTACATTTAAATTTCTTGGCTCTCCCATAATGTTCAGGGATTGGAGGGCGATTATATATCCCATCCACCAAATGTAAACCCTCTTTGAAGTCATTAAATTGACATCTAAAGTTCAGTTCTTAAATTTCCTAAGTTAAATTTTAGACATTTTTAAATGATTAAATATCTACAATTTTGCAATTAACATTCCACAGAAGTCGCCGGATTTCCCTGTATTTTATATTAATTAAACAAGTTTCTTACTTTATTTTTATGTATTTATTTATTTTTGCCCCTTTGTTTTTAAGGGTCAATATCAAACAAAAATATTTTCCCTCATCTAATAATTTGGCTTATCAATGTTTTAAAGGGGGGGGTAGCATAGCATAATTAACCCTCAATCTTGCTATTTGCACTAGAGCCGCCGTATTAGCCCGACTGTTTCCGCTGCTGAACCGTTTAATACATTCTGGGTTTATTATTACTGGCACTCTTACTCGCAGTGGTCCTCCAAATACTCGTAGTCCACTACAGGTACAGGCGTGCCAACAACATAGTCCATAAGGCCGCTGACGTCACGCGTGCATCTCTCGTAAGAGTCCAGGTTACAGTACTGCGCGGAACATCCTCCAACAAGAAATACCAGATGTTGACATGAAGTATTGTTGACCAGAGAGAAAATGTCCACCTTCGGGTCAACATTTTCATAGCTGACCAATGTTTCTTGAAATAAATCAATATATACTTTGTTAGCCCCAGCTTCTACAGAAGCATGAACAAAAACAGTCGTTAAAAGCATATGCGTATGTACGCTTTCAAATTGAAAAATATCCTAGGTTTTTATTCCGAATGGCGTGAAATTTTTGTTAAAGTAGCGGACTAAGTACCTACCTGGCTATTTCTTGGCAATATTGGCGAAAATATTGGCGAAAAACCAAAAAAAAAAAAAAAAAAAATGCAGTAAAATCCTAACTAAATAGTCTTACTCTCTCAAAATTTTAAATAAAGGTGCAAGTGTTGCTAGCTGCATGGCTATTACTTTTTTTAGTGATTTGCCAAAAAGGTGGCGAAAAACAAACAAATTTCCGTAAAATCTTAACGGATTCCAGGAAAATAGTCTCATTGCCTGGTAATTTTAAGTAACAGTAGCATACATTACCACCTAAGTGACTATTGCTTTTTTTGGTAATTCGCCATAAAAATTGGCGAAAATATTAGCCAAGAACAGTTTTCCTGAAAACGCGTCTCCTCCTGTGTTTTTAATTGAAACGTTCTATAATTTTGGTGGAAAGTGTCCGCCTGGCTATTACCTTTTTTTGGCGATTCGCCAAAAATTTGCGGAAATATTGGCAAAAAACCAAAAGATTTTCAGTAAAATCAGATCTTAACTGATGCCAGAGAAATAACCTTATAGTCTTTTATTTAATGATTTATTTTTTGGCAGTTTACCAAAAAATAATGCAAATATTGGCGAAAAACCACTTTCTTATCAAGATGGTGTTATTGTTTTCAATTTTTGTTTAAAGGCAGTGCGCATTAGCACCTACGCTGCTGTTAGTTTTTTTTTAGCGATTCGCCAAAAATTGGTGAATATATTGGCGATGAACCATTTTTGTATTAAAATCTTGACTATCACCATTTACATTGCCTTACTGTCGTGAAATTTTGGTTACAGGTTATACTTATATGTTACAAATTTTAACATCAGCATTCGTGAGCTGGGACAACCTTGTCACGTGACTAAATTAACATTTTATTGCAAATTGTTGTAGTAGATATGGACATTTGCTGCATGTTAAAAGATATACTCGGGGGGAAGGGTTTATTAAAATAATATGTATTTATACAGTACTCTCTTGGCCAATAGAAATGCACTGAGATATTCATGCGACAAACCTTACTTTGGAAACGTTGTTAACTAAATGTCAACTTAAAACTTGTAACATTTATGTTGTAGCTGTTTTTAGGTAATTCCGATTTTTTCCTTTCGTTTTTTTTTTTTTTTTTGGTCTTTTTGATGAAAATAAAACCCAGAGAGACTTAGGACAAACGAAAATGGAAAACCATTGCAAAATGAATGATTTCTTCCTTTTGTACAGCTCTAAAAGCTTCAACCCCTGGTGAATTACATAGCAGGATTATATTTATACGTATGAATATGTGACTGCTACTTTTATGCGAGTTAATCTCGTCCTTCTTTATATTTTTTGCTTATTGATTTTTTTTTTGTCTGTTTGGCACTGAGAAAACTGCCCAGAGAACAGCCAGAGGAACGCCCTTCGCGAATACAATTGTCCTCAATAAAATGGCTGAGTATATTTGCACACTATATCAATAAAGACCAGGAAATAAATAAGCCATGACCATGGTTGGAACCAGTCGGGGAATTAATATGTGTGTGTGTGGAGGGCGATGGAGAATTGGTGCTTAGGGGATTGAATATGGCTTATTTTGTTATCAGTTATACATAACTGACGCATGTCAATCCCCACTTTAATTTGTTTTATATCGAATGGTCCAGATGCAACGTAATTGCTGAAACTACAGATCCCCTGCATCAATTATGACCGTCAAAGCTGCACTTGCTGTGGTTGCCCCCGACTCAGTAATTACGTTAGTGAACGTTTCATACAAAACCAACATTTGTTTCTGTAATACAATACTGAAAAGGAATGTATGTTGTGCTAAGGGTTTCCTTCAGGGAGTAGCAGGGGCCTCGGTTTTAAAAAAGACAGGTGAAGAAACGGTAGACACTTTTTCACCCCGCGATCACCGATTTCTACCTCACTTCATAGTAATTTCAGGCGCAAGGAAGAGAGGGGGCGTGCCGAGAGCACCCCTCCCCCTCCCTCTCCCGATCCACCCGTAGTGTGTGACATAATTTCAAATATTAAGTTTACAATTTCCAAAAAAAAAATTGTTTCGTGAAAAGAACCTTATAATGAATTTTTTTTTTTTAATTTTTATTTCCAGTGTTAAGCATGTGAACCTGTCGCACGCACTAAAATGGTATTAAATATAATGCAGTGTCATACGCAATTGTCAGTGTGAAAATTTGTACTTACCAAAAATCAAAGAAATCCAAATTGTTAAAGCAAAAATAAAATTAGTTCCAGCCATTGTAGAATTATATTATTGACGGATTTGTTTTGACACCTGTATTATAAAATACGAGTCAGTCTCCTACATATCCCCCGCTTTATATCACAGTTATTCTTGAAATCGTGAGAGGTATTTGCATGTAAATTGCCTCTACGCATATTCTTCAGATTTAAACTTCCCTGTATTTGGATTTTATCATTTTATTAAAGCACGTCATAAGACTCTTCTGCAATGTTCATAAATATTTACCTGGCTTATGTGTCGGCAACAAAAGGTGCAAACATTGACAAATGTCGGGCAGAAACAGCTATGGCAGTAATGGGTGCGCTTCACAATTTATTATTTTTTCCAGTCGTGTGATTTTGCTGCATGCCGCAAGGGGGAATACTACACCCTTTTTCGCGTGTGATCATAGACAAACTTAGGTCGGGAAAACAGTTACCCTTGTTTCTCATTTCCCAGTCGGGACACTGATAAAATTTAAAATAAATAAATAACTATTAAATTTCGTGTCCATGTTGGTTGTCGTAGACTTATGAGGTACAGTTTATTTTTACGATGACCCCTTCTATCCCCCCTCTCCTTGAAATAAATGGTTCGCAGTAATTTTGTCGTGCAGCGTGAGTTGATCCGAAACAAATGAAAGCTGAGTTAGTGTTTGTTTACCTTAGAATTCTAAGCTTTGTCCGAATGTGAGAAAGACTTATTGATGAATCATTGCGTACTCTTTAACATAATAATAATTAAATAATAATTATTTATATTATAATTATTTTATTATTGGTATTATTTATTAATTAATAATAACAACAATAAATTGATAAATAATAATTGTTATTAAGTAATAAATAATAAATAAATAAAAATAATAATAGGCAGTTTTTATATCACAGAGAAATAATAGTTGTAAACTATTTAGCATAAATTTGTGTTGAAAACACTCATACGCATTTAAATGGATCAGATAGTAATGCGCACAGAAAAAGGCAGTGCGAGATCAATGGGATTCAGTCAGCGCTGCTCGGAAAAGATTGATTGACCAATTTACTGAGATTGTTTTACGTAACAGCTATTATTATGTATTGACAAGAAAAATAATATTATTTCATTAAGTAAACAATGAACTGTGATGGTAGTGCCATTTGAGGCCGTTGTGTCTCGGGTGCTGATGTCCAAGACCCTTATGTCCTGGGAATGTATGTCCCGGGAACTTATATCCAAGGCCCCTTTGTCCCGGGAACTTACGTCTGAGACCGTATGTCCGAGGCTCTTATGTCCCGTGCCGTGATGTCCAAGACCCTTATGTCCTGGGAATGTATGTCCCGGGAACTTATATCCAAGGCCCCTTTGTCCCGGGAACTTACGTCTGAGACCGTATGTCCGAGGCTCTTATGTCCCGTGCCGTGATGTCCAAGACCCTTATGTCCTGGGAATGTATGTCCCGGGAACTTATATCCAAGGCCCCTTTGTCCCGGGAACTTACGTCTGAGACCGTATGTCCGAGGCTCTTATGTCCCGCGCCGTGATGTCCAAGACCCTTATGTCCTGGGAATGTATGTCCCGGGAACTTATATCCAAGGCCCCTTTGTCCCGGGAACTTACGTCTGAGACCGTATGTCCGAGGCTCTTATGTCCCGTGCCGTGATGTCCAAGACCCTTATGTCCTGGGAATGTATGTCCCGGGAACTTATATCCAAGGCCCCTTTGTCCCGGGAACTTACGTCTGAGACCGTATGTATGTCCGAGGCTCTTATGTCCCGTGCCGTGATGTTCAAGGCCATTATGTCCAAGATTTTTATATAGATATCAGGATGTGTTGTTCTGTGGTGTGTTCTAATGACCTCAAGAAGAAGATACGCTTCAAATATTCCGATGTCCTTGAAATAAAGCTAAGCTATATGATTTCCACTTCGTTTACATTGTTTTTTTTTTCCTTGGGTCTGCCTCTCTCTTTCCCCTCCCTCTCTTATTGCTTATTCTTCGATCGATTTGCTTGACGATTATTGTTGACCATGAGAGTGGGGTTTGTTTGTTTCAGGGCATCCTCAAAGCCGAGGGCAAGATCAGCAACAATCCGACTCCAACAGGGAAAAAAATCAGTTTTCTATCCAGCAACGTTCTCGCACATTTTCTACAGGTGCCGTTATTTGTGGTGGCTATGTAGAGTGTCCGTGTTTGTAGTGGCTGTTTTAGAGTGTCCGTGTTTGTAGTGGCTGTTTTAGAGTGTCCGTCTTTGTATTGACTGTATTTATAGTGCCCATATTTGTGTTGACTGTATTTAGAGTGTCCGTCTTTGTGTTGACTGTATTTAGAGTGTCCATATTTGTGTTGACTGTATTTATAGTGTCCGTCTTTGTGTTGACTGTATTTAGAGTGTCCATATTTGTGTTGACTGTATTTAGAGTGTCCATGTTTGTGTTGACTGTATTTATAGTGTCCGTCTTTGTGTTGACTGTATTTAGACAGTATTTGGGGTGGTTGTATTGTATCTAGAGCATCGATTTTTGTGGCTGGCTCTATTAGAATGTCGTTGCCTGACATATCGGTGTAAGAGGGTCGGTATTGGCAGCATCTGAATGAAGAATGTCGTTTTTGCAGGATCTGATCTTATGTTTTCGTTGTTAATATCAAGATCACTTTTCCTGCTTGCAGATTTGTGACGTGGCTTGTTAGGTACGCTTTAAGTGCGTTGCTACTTCAGCTGTCGGTGATGAACACTGCCAGGTTTACGCCATTCGCTGTACTCCTCACCCTCTGCGCCACACACGGGCCTTTTGGAGGTGGTGTTGTTGTTCCATGTTATGTAACATGGTTGCGCTGGGTTAGCCTCTGTTTTTTTTGTGAACATGGCGGCAGAGTCAGGAAAGTTAATACAATTTATTTATTTTTTTCGGTATAAAAGAAAAACGACTAAAAATAATCTGTGGTCAGTATTTCCTTCTGCAAAGGTACATTTCTGTCGCTGAAAACAAATATCAACATCAAATGTAAATTTTATCTTTTTATATCATCATCATCATCATCATCATCATCATCATCATCATCATCATCATCATCATCATCATCATCATCATCATCATCATCATCATCATCATCATCATTGTTGTTGTTGTTTCTGTTGTTGTTGTTATTGATTTCATTTTGTTTTATTTGTTTCTCGCAATGCCAGCCATGTAATCACGCTTGTTGACTTTTGTTGCAGAATTGTAGAATGAACCGTGCATCTTAAAGACAGGGGAAAAGAAGTGCGGTTCACTGTGTCCATTTCGTTGCGTTCGTGCATTCTCTCAGTGCTGCCAGATCTACGTACTTGGCTCCACAACAAACTCTGAAACGCTCTGATAGGTCAGACCAAAACTCTAGTGACAGGCTACTTTAGCAAGGTCATTGAATTCGTGGCAGAGTCTTCTACTTTCGCGGAGAACTTGGTTGCTATCTAGATTGAAATTATGAAGACACAGTGCGTGGGGTTTTCGTTTCTGAATGCTGGCAGTTTGGGAATTCTGCTTCGGAAGATTCACACTGAAAACAACGAATCAGCAACGGTAGGTGGACATTCAATAGATATTGACTTATTGTGAGTCAACGTGAAGTATTATTGACCATTTTCGAAGCCGGCCAATAATATCTCCATTGGCTCGAAATGATGTTGTGTTACATGACTTAATTTGTATTTTACTTACAGATAAATGCAGCATCGATCGAATTTTGCTTTCCGATCAACATTGAAAAATGAAAAGAGTCATGTAACACTATCTTTTAGAGGTGTTTTTCAAAGCTCTTTTTAACCTAGCCGACTTTGTCGGACTGGGTTAGTCGTATCACTATAGGGGGCTTGAATGTATGTGCTTATGTGCAACTTTTTCGTTTAAAATGCTACTCCTCTTACAGTTTTGCTCCAATCGTTTTGATCTTACGCAAGAATGTTCCCTGGGTGGTCCCCCACCTGTCTATTCATTTTTTTTGACAATTTACGAAAAACTGAAAAAAATGGCGGCACTTTTTGTGCCCGTTTTGACCCATTTTTAAAATGCTACTCCTCCTACAGTTTTACTAAAATCGTTTAGATGTTACGCAGGAATGATCCCCAGGGGTTCGCCTACCAGGCTGTTATTTTTTTCGCAGTTCGCCAAAAACTGCCGAAATGGCGGAACCTTGAAGTTTGGCAAAAACTAGAATAAATGGTAGTAAATAATTGAATAATTGTTGTCAAACCATTCATTCTTTCAGCTTTTTCAAATAGTTATACAATTTTAATGGAAAGTTTCTTAGGTGCTTCTCCACCTGGACTTTGTTTTTTGGCAAATGACAAAAAAATGCCGAAAAGGTGGAATTTTAAAAATTTTGTAAAATTGTGTAAATGTCGGTAAATACGTGAATCGTCAAAACCCAACCTCTGCAACATCCCTTTTCGGGTAGCTTCCAAATTCGAATTAAATGCATTTTACATAGTTCTTGAAGTGGTTTTTAACTCAATCTACTTTTTTTTTCTTCGTATGTTTTTTTTTTTTTTTATTAAATCTTTTCAATAATACGTGTGAACGTTCGTGGGTTGCTCTCCATGTTCCTGGACGTGCTTGTGCTTTTTCTTTTTGTTGTTATTGTTGTTGTTGTTGTTTTTTTTGTTTTTTTGTTTTTAGATTTCACCCGGGAAAACTCGTTTTTAGCCCAGCTTACGTTACACGTAAGCTGGGGTATTACTATCGGTTTGCGCGTGGCGTCCGTTAGTTAGTTAGTTAGTTGTTTATTTAGTAAACTTTGGTTCAAAATGCATCTCCTCCTACAATGTTAGTTCGATGTCATTTATTTTTGGTATGAGGCATCCCTAAGGGGTCGTGCATACGACTTGTGCTTTTTTAGTCGATCGGATGATTTTTGAATTTTTGGCGAATTTTTGAAGAAAAAAATTTAAAACGTATCTCCTCCTACATTTTTTATCCGATTTCAGTTATTCTTGGTATGAGGCACCCCTAAAGGGTCACGCATACGGCTTGTGCTTTTTTAGTCGATCGAATAATTTTTGTATTTTTGGGGAATTTTTGAAGCAAAAATTTCGAAAATAATTCAAAATGCATCTACTCCTACAACTTTGATTCGATGTCATTTATTTTTGGTGTGATGCATCCCTAAGCGGTCTTGCATACGGCTTGTGCTTTTTTAGTCGATAGGGTTATTTTTTAATTTTTGGCGAATTTTTGAAGAAAAAGTTTTAAACTGTATCTCCTCCTACATTTCTGATCCGATGTCATGTATTTTTGGTATGAGGCACCACTAAAGGGTCGTGCATACGGCTTGTGCTTTTTTAGTCGATCGGACAATTTTTGTATTTTTGGGGAATTTTTGAAGCAAAAACTTAATTCAAAATGCAATTTTTGAAGCAAAAACTTAATTCAAAATGCATCTACTCGAACAATTTTGATTCGATGTCATTTATTTTTGGTGTGAGTCATCCCTAAGCGATCATACACATGGCTTGTACTTTTTATGTCGATCGAGTGATTTTTGAATTTTTGTGGAATTTTGTAAGAAAAATTTCTAAACTGTATCTTCTCCTACATTTTCGATCCGGTATCATTTTTTTTTTTTTTTTGGTATGAGGCACCACTAAAGGATCGTGCTGAGGTTTGTGCGTTTTCAGTCGATCGGACCATTTTTGAGTGAATTGGAAAACTTTTGGATTTTTTTCGGAATTTTTGAAAAAAAAAAAAAAAAAGAATCTCCTCCTGCAGCGCATAAACGTAAGTTAATTGAACTTGCGCAGTCGTCAGATTTAACAACCTCGTATCGACACAAGTTAAATAAACATGCGTAATGGTCCAAAATTAGCACCGCGCATCAATGCAAGTTAAATAAACATGCGCATTGGTTCGAAATGTGAACCGCGCATCGAAGGAAGATAAATAAACATGCAAACTGGTCCAAAATAAGCACCGCGCATCAACGCAAGTTAAATAAACATGCGCACTGGTTCGAAAAAAGAACCACGCATCGACCCAAGTTGAATAGACATGCGCAGTGGTCCAAAATGCGAACCGCGCATCAACGCAACCTAAAGAAACATGCGCACTGGTCCGAAATGCGAACCGCACATCGAGGCAAGTTAAAGAAACATGCACACTGGTCCGAAATGCGAACTATTCAAAATAAGAACTGCGCATCAGCACAACTTAAATAAACATGCGCACTGGTCCAGAATAAGAACCGTGCATCAACTCAAGTTAAAGAAATATGCGCATTCGCCTGAAATAAGAACCGCGCATCGACGCACGTTAGATAAACATGCGCAGTGGTTGGGAATGCGAACCACGCGCCAACGCAAGTTAAATAAACATTTGCACTGGTCCAAATTAAGCACCGCGGATGAACGCAAGTTAAATATGGCCAATGATCCGAAAAAAAAAGAACTGCGCATCAACTGAAACCAAAGAAACATGCGCACTGGTCTGAAATGAGAACCATGCATCAACACAAGTTAAATAAACATGCGCACTGGTCAAAAATGCGAACCGCGCATCGACGGAAGTTAAACAAACATGCGCAGTAGTCCGAAAAAGAACCAAAGGCTTGTCAAGTGTTAATAAACATGTGCACTTTTCCAAAATGAGAGCCGTGCATCAACGCAAATTAAATAAACATGCGCACTTGTCTGAATAAGAATCGAGGCAAGTTACATAAATATGCGCACTGGTCCGAAATGCGAGCGTTGTTCGAAGATATCTATGGCAGACTATGCAGTCTATCAGACCATTTTTATGCATTTATCGGTCTATGTTCTGGTCTGGTGCTTAATTAATTATTCAACTAGCTCTTCGCCATCTCATATTTTGAAGCCCAATTTTTCAGGGAAATTCCCTTGCTCATGCACGCTGGAAGTGGCCTTGTTGCTTTTCGTAAGCTGGGACTTTGTCCTTGTGTATTAAAATTATGAAAAAGTTACGTTCAGAAACAAAGTTCTTCATTTTTTGACCATTTTTTCGACATGCTTGTTCACTGTCCGAACGGGCATAAATATCCTTTTAGGTTGGAGAAACCAATGGCCGTTTAGTGACTTTCACTGGTACTGATCTCCCCCCCCCCCCCCCCGAACGTTATTTAGCATTGTTATCCCCCAAGCTGGGTTTTAAACTCAAAGAGGGACTTCAGGTTTGGGTGTTGTCCGTCCGTCCATATCCGCGCCGGCTGTTACTCCCGCCCAGGTAATTCAGTTTCCCCCAGGCATGTACATTGTGTAATACTCCTTGCCAAATTCCAATATTTGGGCGTATTTGAGAGGGAGACGAACAATATTTGCGTAATATTTGCTTGCATGCAAATACCACTGCTTACACCAAGCTATTGGAAAACCGATTATATGAGTACAGGAGTTACATAAAATGACAAGGCTGCAGTAAAAAAAACGCACAAAGACGAATTATTTATGCTGCATTCTGAAAGTAATAACAAGGCAGGAAGCTCCGCGCGGTGTTTTCTTGCTTCTTACTTTCTTCAGGTTACTAACCGCAAAGCATTAACATGTTAAGGGCTCAAAAGAGGTATATTTATAAATATACCTGCTTTAACTAGATATAGGAGTGGTCAAACCAGTTCCAAGACGATATTGGGATAAATGTATGCCTCGGGGGGTATTGCTGCGCCGAAGCACTAGCGAGGGAAGAGCCAATGATACTCGGCTGAAGTGAAAGGGAATGGGGCGGAAGGATTTAACTTAGAACTATTTTCTCATTATTCATAATAGCGCATGTGTGGGGAAGAGGGTTGCGATGGCTGTAGACGACTGCCTCCACACACCACCGTTTACATCTGCCCATAGACAGACTAGATTCCGGTCTCATGGTCTAAGAACCTTTCTGCTCTTTGGTAGTGGGGAGGGGGGGGGGGCTGTAACATTTTTATAACTATTTCCTCTTACTGAGACCTTGATGTGAAATCTTTCGAGGACCGACACTGTTATGTATTTTTATTTTAAATAAATATCAAGAACTAAAGGACATTATCAATTGCAGCCCCCCAAATTGGGTATAGAAAGGAGCTGAGGGGAAAGTCTTATACACGATTCAAGCCATATGGAAATGTACACGTTGCGTAAGTAGTACTCAAAAGGATTTTTGAACTTTATGGTGCCACTCTATACACGTCATGTTTCAAGGGTGTCGACATGGTGTTCTGTTTTAGCAAGAGGACATTCGTCCCCGGAGCATCTTGGGCCTGGATGTATGGTGTCCCTCAATAATATTTATGTCTTAGTTATAAAAAGTAAAAAGTAACTAAAAACAGTGCAGTTATACTGATAAAGTTGTGTTGCTTTAGTTAATTATAGCGAAGAATCGGTATTGAAAAACTAAGAAAAAAGAACACTGAATGAATCGGAACAATATATAATTCCTTGCTTTTAGGGTGGTGTGTGACTCTATCATTTCTGTTAATTATTTCTCCATAAAACGACAATTATTATGTGACCGGTGTTCGTGAGCAGCACTAAAGCTACATGCACACCAGATTGGCGTCTTGTAAAAGCTACATTTTACCTCGCACGGAGAAAACAAAATTAACATTTAAAATATAGCAGTTTATAGTTTCCCTAACCAGAGCTGGCCGAGATCCTGTTTCAACAACCCCGTCTGAACAACCTAATGAGGCTATAGTGTCCTCCCTGATATTTTTCCACGTGTAAAAAAAAGAGAATATTTTATTCAAGGGCTTATTCCTGAACCGGTTTTAGATTCCTGTATTTCGAAACTGGAATCGGATTGGAGTGGGAAAGGTCTGTTCGAACACAGAAATATATCGGAATTAAAAAAAAAAACAAACTTGGAAGTCTGGTAAGTAAATCACAGTCATGTGTCACAAGTTAGTAAATTACATACTTATACAGTACACATTTAACAGTGGCAATATGCTTAATGCATGTTTGAGTGGAAATCGGTATATGGTACTCAATATATGTAAATTCACTCTTGAAAGTCCAGGATTTTAGCCCGTTTATGAATTAAAACCAGTGTGCGATTAATTTCTGCTGTGTATATTGTCACAACGACGTGTTTTCTTTGATTTTCAGATTGTAAAACACCCAGCAGCAAAATGTTTCAATTCTCCGAAGTTTCTAAAGATTTCTTGAAAGGTGCCATAATGACCCGTAAAATGACGCTAGCTATTTTATCAGGAACGTTGGGTTATGTCGCCTACAACAACTGGATCCGTTACAAAACCATAGCGAATTCATTTTCGACCGGAAAAATGACCGGTACTTCCCGAGAAAACGCATTCGAAACAAATTACTTCGAACGCGCCAAACTTGAAAAGCGATTAGAGGAGGCAATCAGTCCAAAATTCACGAACCGTTACTACTTTGTTAAGGGAGAGGTTGGTGCAGGGAAAAGCCGGTCACTTAAGGAAGTTACCAGAAAAGCAATAGCCGAGAAGGGTACACGGGGAGAGGGGGCTCCGGTGTATGTCTTAGCTACTCAGGGAGCGACGTTTGCGGATACTTTAGCACAAGCAGTGGGCTTCAAATTCGACGAACATATCAATCTGAAATTTCTTATTTCGTGTGTGCTTCAAATTGACAGCCTGCCGGCGAAGGATGAAAACGCGAAACTGAAGCGCACTCTAGGAGCTATTGAGAAAGCTTGCACGATGTACAGAGACACCTATGGACGCCCGGCTGTTCTGATCATCGATGCCGTGGAGATGATTCCGGAAGCATCGCTTAAGAAGCTACAGGCGAAGGCCAAGCTTTGGGCGGATTCAAACATATGCAAAGTCGTTTTCGTCAGCTGTGACGAGAAAACGGACGCGTTGCTGCAAGAAAATGCTTCCTGTTGGTCACGTGCTGACGAACCCATTTACGTCGGCGATTTGAGCAGACGGCATGCAGTGAATATGTTGTGCACCGGAAGTGTACTCGAAAGCGAGACAAGTGACGTCACTATGGGGGAGGAGCATGCGCAGAAGGTCTATGATCTCGTTGGAGGACGCATAAACCATTTATTGGAATGTAAACGAGATTTTCAAAATGGCGTGGCTTTTAGCGAGACGACTTCGAGATTCATCGCCAAAGAGCGGGAGAAATTTGTGAAAGTCTCCGAAAGTCCCGAATTGTGGAAAGCGGTGACAACACTTCAAAATTCGCCCGAGAAAACGGTATTACTGAGTGATTTGGTACACGACACGTCGCTCGATGCAGTGAATACCCTGGCAAAGCAGCACGTGATCCGCCTGCAGCGTAGTCGCATGGGTGTCCTTGTGAAATTCCAATCACCCGTGACAGCCAAAACTATTGACGAGTTTTCAAAGACGGAAGAAGAGGTCAAAGCCTATTTTAATGTTCGACAGACGATATTTTCGCGGTCATTTATCAGCGTGATAACATTACTTATATTTGGTAGGAAGCCTACTGTGTCCGAACTGGAAGTGATCGATATACTGGCTGGCGAATAGATTATACAAGTACAATTATATTTTGAAGGCGTGAGTTCGCATCCACATTTTGTTTAAAACAAATTTAAAAATTGCCTGGTAGACAGTTAAAATAAAAATATTCACTACAGGAAGTCGACGATATTGTAAAGAACTGGTAGTTATCGCAAATTGTTAAGCTGTGTTCTTTTTTACGTGCTACTGTTATTGGCAAAGAGCGGTGTACCTGCGTGGCGGAAAGCTCTGTAAGTGCGGTGCCACGTATTAGGTAAAGGTGCGCAACGAAGTTGCGTACAGTCACGTATTCCGTGTTTCACTACGTGAAATATTTTCAGTAATATAGTTTAGGAAACTTCAGCTGTAAACTTAAGTGTGTTTCATAGATACAGACCCGCCCCCTTGGCAACTACCATGCAAGCATTGTCATTATTTTCGTACCAAATTGAAATAGGAAGGTTTATTTTCTAGTTTTTTTTTGGCGCTAAGAGGGGGGAGAGGGGGAGGGGGTGGGATGGAGAGTTACTCTTGTTTTGTGAACTATGTGCATCTAATTCGTTTAGTTACCAGGCGGTGCGGACTTGAATGGAATTACTAATATTGCCGTCATCCAAACATAAATTTTTATGTGGTCATGATGATAGTTACGCCTTCAAGGAATTGGTGCAGAAATTCTGTTCTGGTTTATTTTTGAAAGAAGGGATTCAAGGTTGGCCAGTTGAAATCGGATGGCAATTCTTCTTCAGCCATTTTACACCCTAAACTATTTTTCTATCGTTGGTTGAAACCTGTGGAAATTTAAGCGGCCACTGTTTACTAGAAAAAGTCAAAAGAGGCGAGATATTTAAAACGAAACAGCTTCACTTCATTTAATATTTTCTGAAAGTCAGGAAAGTAGTATTCACACTTAAACCACAAGACAGTATACAAGCCCAGTCATGTACAGTAACATTGCACTTAAACTCTTACTCAGTTCCCTTGTCTTTGTACTACTTTGACTACGATGCTCAACAATCATTTCATAGCAGCTTAGGAAATTTGAGCACAGTTTACACATTGTTTTACTGTGTGAATAGCAGAATGACTTGCTGACATCACGGCATACTTTTGTGTCGTTAGCAGGGGTGCACATCAGACCTCCGCATTTTGCCATGGCGAAGGTGAAATCCATTTGGCGAAGGTGAACAGATTCTCACCTTCGCCAAGCTCGCGAAGGTGAATTTTTCATAATCAAGCTTGATGAAAAGTTAAACGCTTTGGTGAAAGCTACAATTTGGTCAGGACTGAGTAACTACCACTGTAGCTCTACAAAGACATAAACTGGACAATATAGTTAAGAAGATGTATAGTTTATATGCAATAAACAAATTAAGTTACAGTTTTAGTAAGATGGTTAATTTGGCGAAGATGAATTCGAATTGGCGAAGGTGAGCTGAAGGCCCTTCGCCAAATTGGCGAAGGTAAAAAAATCCTTATGTGCACCCCTGAGTCGTTAGTAATCTGTTTGCTATGGCACACAAAACGGAAAAGTGCTCTGTCACAACGTCTCCAGTGCATTTCGCTACCAGTGAACTCAAAATTGTTGGCTATAACAAGCATCTTCAATGCGAATCACAAACGGAATAATGTCGGTTATTTACACAGTAAACAAAGAGCTCCCTGGGCAATACACAAGTGTAACCACGGAAATGACCAACATTGTAACCTCGGAAAATGACCAACATTGTAACCCCGGAAAGTGACCTCCAGTGTAACCCCGGAAAATGACCACCAATGTAACCCCGGAAATGACCACAGTTGTAACCCCGGAAATTACCACCATTGTAACCCCGGAATGTGACCACCAATGTAACCCCGGAAAATGACCACCATTGTAACCCCGGAAATGACCACCATTGTAACCCCGGAAAATGACCACCAATATAACCCCGGAAAATGACCACCAATGTAACCCCGGAAAATGACCACCAATGAAACCCCAGAAATGACCACCATTGTAACCCCGGAAAATGATCACCATTGTAACCCCGGAAATGACCACCAATGTAACCCCGGAAAATGATCACCATTGTAACCCCGGAAAATGACCACCATTGTAACCCCGGAAAATGACCACCATTGTAACCCCGGAAAATCACCTCCAGTGAAACCCCGGAAATTACCATCATTGTAACCCCGGAAAATGACCACTAGCGTAACCCCGGAAAATGACCACCATTGTAACCCCGGAAATGACCACCATTGTAACCCCGGAAAATGACCACCAATGTAACCCCGGAGAATGACCTCCAGTGTAACCCCGGAAAAGACCACCACTGTAACCCCGGGAATGACCTCCAGTGTAACCCCGAAAAATGACCAGCAATGTAACCCCGGAAATGACCACCAGTGAAACCCCGGAAAATGACCATTAGTGGGACTGAAGTAAGCTTCTCCGATTTCCGGAACGGACCTGTTTGTAGGGTCGGGACCACTCAGAAGTAGTCCTATTTGTGGGGTGGTCCCACTGGCGGGTCGGTCCTACCCGGAGGTTCCGCCATATTTCATAGCCTTTCCTTGTAAAAGACGCAGAGCTTCAGGTAAAACAAGCATATCTTGAATAAATAGTAATTTTTGTGCGTTCCCAAAGGGCAATACTAAGTCTGTTTTTTCACCGTGATGCTTCCACGGATATACGCTATATTCAAAGACAGCGATTTCGCGGTCGTTTTTTTATAGCTTTTTAACCGGTGTTTTTTTCCGTAATGCTAACGGATGCATATAACTGAACATATGCTAAATTCCGTGAGCCAGAAGTTTTATAAAGCAATTTGTTAATTACCTGTGTAGGTTAAACCCATTTGAACCCGTGTTGTGCATGAATGTTCACTTGATTGTGTAAAAAAGCATGAATGATATCACAAGTCTTTATAATTTACTTAATAACTTACTAATGAGGACACAAATTTTCACATTTTCCTTACATTTAAGCACAACAGCTAGAACAAATGATAACAGTTTTAACGAAACGAAAATTCTCGGTAAAATGACATACAAATGCTATGCATTTTTTAATACACACTTGTTATTCAACACAAAGTAAATTCCGGCCATGAACTTGGAAATATCAGCAATCCCTGGCCAATGACAAGAAGCACCGTACCAACACATTTACTTTTCCAAAGTGCGCAACTCTTGTTTCAAAGAGAGAGAGAGAGAGAGCGCAATTGCCTTCGTTTTATTCTTTGACATTAGAATACAACAATTTACTTATCACCGGTAAGATATTTAAAACAAAACCAATTCCTTAAATAACAATATAAATGTTCAACAATAATTCCAAACACCTTCAGGAGTTCTCACATTTTAAAAATCCCGTAACCCACCTCCCCCCTTCCCCACCGCCCCCCCCCCTCCACCTCACTCCCTGAACAGTGGCAACACTAGCAAACGGAGCACATGAAAAAACCTTACACCCTAGCACAACTAAAACATAATCAAACGAACGCTTCGATTGAGCGTGAATATAGCTAATCAGCATCTAGGAATTTTGCCTTTCCTTTACTCTATTTTACCCGCTTACAAAAATCCAAAAGCATCCTATTTTTAAAGAATTTCTCCCATTTCAAAACGGATTGAAGTGGTACTCCACTTCGGGTCGTCCTGGTCTATGGGCTCCACCATGGTCCGCTCCACGTAATGTCCTTGGCCTTCATTGTTTATCAGTATCACGGTGTTAGTCCTATAAAAAATAATAAAATTAATAAACAGATATTCTTTTTTTATCTACACAAAACAAGGCCTAGCTAAGGCTTTCATACTATTTCTTATGGACAGATTCTGTAGAAAATCACGGGCTGGGTAGGGAGGGAGTATTTCCTTAAATTTCAAGCTCCGAAAGAAAAACACTGCTGGGGCTTTTAAGCATCATTTAGTATTTTATTTTTGTGTACTCGCTCGGATGTTTGGCTGACCTGGATCCGTATCTGGATCTGGGAAGGACCACGTTGATGCAGCTGCGCGCTCTATTTTGCTCCTCCAGCGAGACATTTACAGGCGTCGGCGCGTTCTCTTCCAAATGAGCATCCGGTAAAGTGCTAACAAAAAAAAAAAAATAAAAAAATAAAAAAATATAAAAAAAAAAACGAAAAAAAAAAAACGTAAACAGGGTTCGCGCTGGGTTCTCAAGAAAAGTGAGTTAAAAAAGAAAATTGTGACTCAGTTGGGTCCAGAAAACTCTGTGGGTTCCGAAAAAGTGAGTCATTTCGTAAAAAAAAAGTGGACAAAAACCGCGCCAAACGCAAACCCTGGTAAATAACAACAAGGACCTTGTAAGAGGTTCAGAAATATAGCTTATATATTCTGGAAGGAAAGAAATACCATCACATTTCTTTCCC
The DNA here is from genome assembly GCA_949752745.1 of Protula sp. h YS-2021. NCBI lineage: Eukaryota > Metazoa > Annelida > Polychaeta > Sabellida > Serpulidae > Protula > Protula sp. h YS-2021. The sequence continues at coordinate 27,683,331 of OX457030.1, forward strand.
ACTGCCCTTAGAAAAGATCGTTATTTAACGGTCTTTAATTTTAAGTTTTTTTTTTTTTTTTTTTTAACTCCGTCTCGTTTAAACCGAGCCATTTGTCCGTCAGTGATGTTAACAAGGGCCTGGTTCAATCTTTTCCAAGTCGTTTTCATGTTAAACACACGGGTACTTCCTTAGGACCCAAAGACGCTCCATGTTTAAAGTGAGCTAGGTCCGTTAAAAGTCGTCCTGTCAAGTGACGGTGCCCAGGTGGCGTCAGAATCACAAAACACTGTACTGGCACTGTGATTCTATCAAAACACGGCCGACAGTTCGTGTGTCAAAAGTCGTCGTCTCATGTGACGGTGCCCAGGTGGCGTCAGAATCACAAAACACTGTACTGGCACTGTGATTCTGTCAAAACACGGCCGACAGTTCGTGTGTCAAAAGTCGTCGTGTCAAGTGACGGTCCCCAGGTGGCGTCAGAATCACAAAACACTGTACTGGCACTGTGATTCTATCAATACACGGCAGACAATTCGTGTGTCAAAAGTCGTCGTGTCATGTGACGGTGCCCAGGTGGCGTCAGAATCACAAAACACTGTACTGGCACTGTGATTCTATCAATACACGGCAGACAATTCGTGTGTCAAAAGTCGTCGTGTCATGTGACGGTGCCCAGGTGGCGTCAGAATCACAAAACACTGTACTGGCACTGTGATTCTATCAATACACGGCAGACAATTTGTGTGTCAAAAGTCGTCGTGTCATGTGACGGTGCCCAGGTGGCGTCAGAATCACAAAACACTGTACTGGCACTGTGATTCTATCAAAACACGGCGGACAGTTCGTGTGTCAAAAGTCGTCGTGTCAAGTGACGGTCCCCAGGTGGCGTCAGAATCACAAAACACTGTACTGGCACTGTGATTCTATCAATACACGGCAGACAATTCGTGTGTCAAAAGTCGTCGTGTCATGTGACGGTGCCCAGGTGGCGTCAGAATCACAAAACACTGTACTGGCACTGTGATTCTATCAATACACGGCAGACAATTCGTGTGTCAAAAGTCGTCGTGTCATGTGACGGTGCCCAGGTGGCGTCAGAATCACAAAACACTGTACTGGCACTGTGATTCTATCAAAACACGGCGGACAGTTCGTGTGTCAAAAGTCGTCGTGTCAAGTGACGGTCCCCAGGTGGCGTCAGAATCACAAAACACTGTACTGGCACTGTGATTCTATCAATACACGGCAGACAATTCGTGTGTCAAAAGTCGTCGTGTCATGTGACGGTGCCCAGGTGGCGTCAGAATCACAAAACACTGTACTGGCACTGTGATTCTATCAATACACGGCAGACAATTCGTGTGTCAAAAGTCGTCGTGTCATGTGACGGTGCCCAGGTGGCGTCAGAATCACAAAACACTGTACTGGCACTGTGATTCTATCAAAACACGGCCGACAGTTCGTGTGTCAAAAGTCGTCGTGTCATGTGACGGTGCCCAGGTGGCGTAAAAGTCACAAAACACTGTACTGGCAGTACGATTTTATCAAAATACGGCGCACAGTTCGTCCGCCAAAAGTCGCCGTGTCAAAATAGTAAAAGCTAGATATCATACAAACATGTTCTTACGGACATTTATTTAGTTTTCTCAAATATAATGTGCATCGTTTTCTTGTGAATAAACCTGTTGTTTGCCTGATACAGCTGTTTTGTTCGGTCTCTATAACTTACTCATTGTTACTTTTGGTAATTTGTGAATTGTTATTTACTTCTCGCAATTTGTAGATAATTTCAATGCTTCTAGATTTTCCTCAGTTCATGTTTGCCTTGTCTTGAATTTCATATATGCCTTAGTTCTCTTTTTTCATATTTTACCTAGTATTTTAACAAAATAAATAAATAAAGAAATTTTTAAAAAAGAAGCTTTCTTCTATAGTTTCGTCACCAAATAGTAAGGATGAAGGAGGTGGGGGGGGGGGGGGAGGGGGGGGGGGGGCAAATCTTGTCACCAGTGATTTGTGATACCTCGTCGTGTCGCTTAACAGGCCTATCAACTGCTTGACTAGTTCGTCCTTGCTCTCTATGTTCCCTTTTGTTGTTATTATGTCACTAAATTCTTTCTTTCCTTTCTGCACCTTTTTCCATGGACTGCTGAACGCTGAATTACTCACACCGAGAATTTCTAAAAAATAGATAATACACAAATATATACAGAAATGAAAGCCAAAGAAAGGGGTACAAAACTCATCAACAGCTGATATCTTTTGTAATGGCCAATATAACAGAGAAGATTTCTGAGGCAAATTTGTTTCATATTCTTTACACTAAAACGGAATTTGTTTTTTACCGATCTATTGAAATTTTTTATTTGGTAAAAAAAAAACATTAAAAGAAGCTTACTGTCAGTAATGCAGAGCGGGGACTGGGGCTCTCTCAGGCTGTAGTAGTGCACCTTCCACTGGTGCTGTTCACTATAACAGCGCAAAAAAAGTCAGTTACGATCCCTGTCAATGGTTCAGACCCGAGCCATGCAAAAATATCAAATTGCAGTAAGGGTAGATGTGTTGGTTTTCGATCCTACAGCAAGGTGCAAATGTTTAATTGCAAGTCATGCAGAATTGCAATTCGAGAGCAATCTGCTATGATCGCACAGTCACGTCAGCTCTCGATTTATGGGAAACTAATTATCGCAAACCATGTAAAAGAGTCCTTCTATAATTACATTCCACGTTAGCACAACAAGTATCACCTCTCGACAATTACAATTGTTTGCAGTTTGAGTGACAAAAAATTTTTCAGTACTTTCACGAAAATTTCCCTTTCCCAAATTCACCGATTATTATTATCATTATATTTTCAAAATGATTTACTTACTTTTGCTCCAGCAGCAATAAGTTAAAGGGGTTGTATTCTGCGGCATGCTGCTTGAGATCAGATAAATACTGATCGGCTGTGACGTCACTCGTCAGAAATTGCGTAACTAGGCAACCTAAACAGAAAAGGCAATGTTTGTATAGAAATCAGCCATTAAGAGATTGCGCGTAACAACTTCGAACTTTCAATGCAATTAACATCTAAAATACCAACCGATTTTGTCATCATTTTAATATTACACACCGTATTATTAAAATAAGAATTCTGAAGCAAATAAGAAACTAGATTGGTAAGCCATTCCGGAATAGACTACCCATAATTCGAATGTCAAATAATAAATTTTCCTAGTTTTCTTATACCAAAGGGTGAAAATAAGATGGAGAAATGCAAATTCTTACCTTTAAACTATACGAAAAGAAAAATATTGGAAAATTGAATTGTTATTTGGCTTTTTGTCGAAATGTCGGTAGTTCAGTGTTGAATAACCTATCGAAATTTTGAATTTCCAAAAATTATTAGTATTTTCAATTTAAAAAAAACAATTTGTGTCTCTAAGGCAAGAAAATAAGATACTTATATAGTCTGCAACCTAAAATCATGAAATAATAAAACAACTTTCGATTTCCATGACATTCGATTTATCGGTAGTCTATTCCGGAAAAGCCTACCAAAAATATCTAGTTTCTTATTTGCTTCAGAATTATATTTTAAATAATACGGCGTTGTTAATAGAAACTCTTTTTTAGACCTTGAGCAGTCAAGAAGACAACTAAAAACATCAGTCTTAACAATATGTTCCTATGGGACGACTTCAACAGGCTTGGGGGAAAATTTACAACATTACCTCTTCCTTTCATGTTCGGTTCTATATGGCCAGGCTGTGCGATGTTTAGGAGGGACCCTATTTTCCTAGTTTTCGTTGATAACCCAAGCCACGTTCCACCCGGTGGAACTTCAGGCTTCACATCAACGCCTGCAGTCGAAAAACATTCTCATCCAATTTGTTTACAGACATATATCTTTTGTTAAGCTGGCAATTTAGACAACAGGTACTAACACTGCCAACGTTGTGCGAATTCCCAAATTAAGACGCTAGCAAATATTAAAATGTTTTTTATTTTAAACTTTGTGACTATTACAGGGCAAAAATTGCGTAATTATCTAAACATGTTTTTCTTCTTTTGTTAAAGGCATCAGCAGTTTTTCAGTGAACATTAAAATATTACAAATCTACCGACAATTTTTTCCCCTTACCACTTATACAGGCGGGATTGTGTTGCCATCTAGCGGCGGGAACTGTTGGTCTGTCGTAAAACTCATCCCTGTTGCTAGCAATGATCACTTGATACTCTCCCTCTTTTGCCTCGTTATTGACGTACGCAAATAAAATACACATTTTATTTTCGCTCTGAAAACAAAGAGAACCAATTTAAATAGAATTAAGAATGAAACCTGTTAACTCTAACCCACGTAACGGGTGGTATTTCCGGGGTTGGAGGATCCCTGTTTTACTGAAGGGCTGTTCTAAATATTAGATTTTCTCTATCTTTAACACATTCTTTTTAAAAGTACTCAAGAGGAACAGTGTGCCACTGAGCAAGTAGTGAAGGATAGACACTTTGTTTTTGCACAAGGATTTATAAATTTACATTTTGGCAGCTTATACTTTACCTTTGAGGACGAAGTTTGCACAGCAAACCCCCAAGAATTTTACTCAAGGTCCAAACTGTACTGGGATATCTCGAATCAGCAGTCTTATTCTGACAAGGTCATGCCTTAAATAATATCCAACAACAGTGTAAAGTAATGCAAGTACGTAGAAATAAATGCGAAGTATTGTGACTAGATCTTCTGCTTCTGATATCAAGACTTCACTTTCACTGTTTTTCCAATCACGAAAGCTACTTGTCACACTGGCAAAACAAAGTGCTGGTCTGGATTCCAAAAACCATGATTTGATGTTAAGATCAATCATCACTTTGTCTGCAAATCTTTACGTTGGGTATCTTCAGTTTGTTTGGAATTTTTCACTATCTTTTACAGCCGACAAAATTGAAGGGTTACTTGAGATCATCGTGGGAAACGCTCGTTAATTTGTTTGCGATAGTAAACTTCAAACAGTTCGAACTGTCCCCCCCCTCGACCAAAGCGCCACATTTTGCACAGAAAACTCTCAGATTGGATTGAGACCAACTTTGAGCTATACTTTGCAAGTAGCTCATTTAATTTTCTACAAGTGATAGAATTCGAAATAGTCATAGATTGTTCCGATAGTTGTCACCCGCCTCTTCCGTTAACACTTCCATTTCAACCCTCTGCCCTCTTGCCTTCCACAACCCAGCATTTAGGATATCACCCCTGCCCCTTTTTTCTCTACCCTTTTCCAGCAAGCGCCTAGTTCCATCTACCTGCCCCCAGAGTCATTGCCCCACAAATAATTTAACACATTATAATTCGTATAGTATATTACGGCGGAGAAATGCAAGTAGTAGGAGTGAGCGAAGCAGTCAAGTCTGGACATTGAGAATGTTGACCGAGAGATTTTAAACTGCCCCTACAAGGCAGTTTAAAATCCGTTGGATCACACACTTACGATGTAGCTAAAAGAAAAACAAAAATAAATAAAAATCACATGTTAGTTATGAAAAAATAAGCAGGTGGACCATTCAACATTTTTTGCCATTAACATGATTTGATTCACTGTTTGTGATTACTTTGGTTGTAGCCTGCCAGGCAGATACAAGAAAGGATTCTGCCGCCATCAGTTCGCCTGTATCTCCGTCTTTAAGCTGAGTGGGGACACTGTGCCGCGGTATGTTTTGGAAACTATTCAGCACATTCGATTGAAACGTTCAGTGTTTTAAATAATATATATTATAGTTGTGCAATTAGGTGTGTATCTGTTTCGACGGGTACCACAAATGTGCCCTTGGTATATCGTATGTGCACCAAAATTTATGATTTTCCTGAGGGAAAACTTACGAATTGTCTTCAAATTTTTAATGTGATTTTATTCGGTACAGTTCAACGTAAGTAATTGAAACTGTATGTATCAGTATTTAAATAGTTTGCAGGCACAAAATAAAGTTGTGTGCACACAATACATTGATGAATATATCAAGGACGATCCATCAAAACAGTACAGCGTATTTCTAAAGGGGTCTGTTTGCAATGATCTGAACATGTGATGCGCGGGTATACTAAACATGATAAAATTTGAACAATAGAAGTCACTAGTTTGGAATAGTACCGAAGAAAAAACTATGTTTATAGAAAAGTACTAAAGAAAAGGCTATGTTTTGCGGAAGACCAGAGCCGCCATGTTTCTTCTTTAGACCTAACGGCCGAGTTAAGTACCGAGTTATAACTCATTACGCAATGTTTACATAATACAGCTACTTCGCTCCTGACCAGATTAGCTCGTAGATAATATACTTTGGAATCCAAAGTTTGGATGATTGTTTAAAACACTGCTAATTTTTCTGGAGTTGTTAGTTGGTTAATCAATTTCATTCATATATTGCTGTGTAGTGAAAACATGTTTTACTAATCCAGTTGACCCCTGGCACAAAAAAATAATGTTTCTTCTTTAGACTTAACGGCCGAGTTAAGTACCGAGTTATAACTCATTACGCAATGTTTACATAATACAGCTACTTCGCTCCTGACCAGATTAGCTCGTAGATAATACACTTTAGAATCCAAAGTTTGGATGATTGTTTAAAACACTGCTAATTTTTCTGGAGTTGTTAGTTGGTAATCAATTTCATTCATATATTGCTGTGTAGTGAAAACATGTTTTACTAATCCAGTTGACCCCTGGCACAAAAAAATAATGCAGCACCATCTTGGTGGGTGCTATGGCTGTGATTATAATCGACTGATATATAGTTGTTTCTAAAGTAAGAGGACTAATCTTAGTTGTCAGACTGTCGGTAATTGATAGCATCGGGCTTGGCCAATATGATACATACTAGGAAATTTAAAAACTGATCTTACTATTTCGTTTTGGATATGAATTTAGTTGCTGACGGACTCCATAAATTATTACAATAGTCCAAATTGCATTTTATTAGTGAACATGTGTTTATAAATAAAATGCCCTTGTCTGTAACAACATTTAAGTTTGCATGGCGATTTTGCGTTTGCTTTCTCCCGAGAGGTCACTAACTAGTATTAGCTTAAATACTTTAATGACTTCACAATATGTACAACATGAACATTAGTTCGTTCAAAACTGCCACGTTGTTTCTGTATCTTGACTGACAGATTGTCAATCAAGATTCAGAAACAACATGGCAGTTTGGAACAAACTACTTGATCTTTTGATGATTTTTTTTTCAAATGTGAGGCCCGATATGCTCAAATGAAATGGGTTTGTATAGCTTTTGTAGTCCTAGGAGACCCTTGGTATCTTCTTAGGACATAATGCGTGTATTCTTTTGGGCATAACTATTTACCGGTCTAATAACTGGTTCTAGAACTACCTGTTCTTTTCAGATTTAACTGGAACCAGTTATAACGGTTCGTACCCGAGGTTACTTCCGGTTAAGTTCCTAACCTCACGTGACATCACATGACAAAGTCAAAATGGCTGCCAAACTGTAAGAGTTTTTTTTTTTTTTTGTTTTCTTTGTTTATTTTCGGTTATTGAGCTATTTATGTACTCCATCAAGAGGGCTTTGTAAACAAATATGGATAATAATATGACGTTGGAAGTTTCAAGTGCTTGAACAGAAAATTTTCAGTTCATCCATTATTCCGCCTTCCATTTTAATTGTTTACAATTTTTGGGGTCGAGTAAACCTGTACTTTTACTAACGTAACTAAAATCAGAACCGGATGTTTTGATCCTTCTGGTTCGGTCCAAATTAACTCCAAAAAGAATACACGGAAAGGAAGAGGCAGACCGCAAGAACCATCTAGGACTAGAGATTTGTCTGTAAAAATTACCTTACCTTTTAATTTTAATACACTTTGACGGTTTCGAATAAAATGCGCATAAATTCTGCATTTCGGCTGCAAGTTAACCGGGTAAAAAATGAAAGAATTGATAGAAGAAATATCGCGAAAAAAAAAAAACAGCTGATACTCGTAACTATTTGTTAAACCTTTTTATATTTTTTTAAAATATAGCACACGATTGCTCTTTGGTGCACAGACATTTAAATTGGGCGAAATTTGTCTATCATTTCTTTCATTTTACCCGGTTAGTTTGTAATCAACACACGCAGAATTTTAGCGTATTTATTCGGGACGCTCAGATTGTGATTTAGCTTTTGCAGATCCCCTCTGCCTCTGGCATTTTGAAAATCCGTATTTTTTTTTATTTATTTATTTATTTATTTATTTATTTTTGTTCGTTTTTATTTAGTCCCAGTGGACCCTTTCCGTCTTCCTAGGTCACCTAGAACTAGTTTTTGTTAATTTTTAACATGCACATCAGCAAGATCTAAGTACTCTTCATTAAAGCAGTTTTATTGTCACAAGCCGTTAAAGTTCAGGCTATGTTTCAAGCTTGTTACTGCTGTCTGACTTAAAACAAAGGAAAAGAAAGCAAACAAGTGGTTGTGAAACGTTCTCTTGCCATGTGCTTATTCGTAAAAACAAGTCAACTGCGAGGTTCAAGTGGACGTCACCGATTATATATCGCAATGGTATTATTGTTCGTGAAATGTCCTGGACCTCGCCACGTATGATCTCATGTCACCCTACAATTGTGAAGTACAAGTCACGTTCCAAGTTAAAAACACGCATTTGTTTACATTTGCTGGGGAAACCCCGGGGAATCCAATATCGCCCTTGACCTTCAATCTGCTGTGGCTACTTGCTTTGATCGGGGTGTTCACAAATTACAGTTCAAGTTGGAAGATGACGTGACATCTACGCAAGCTCAGTGTCACCTCGATATTTCCTGGGTGATTTTCTAGGCATATATAGACTTTGGAAGTCATCAAAACTGCCTAAAAGGATCAGGCTTAATACGACGAAACGTGCACGAAATGTTTATTTTATCAACTAAATGTTCGGCAAAGGTATCCGCAGATTCACACATGTATTTTGCACGCATGATCACTAGTTGGTTGGGGTTGACTAAACTGCAGAAGTTTTTAGACCAGCCGACTTCTTCGGGCTGGTCTTACCATACTCAATAGAGGGGCATCCGTCGTCTGTATGTACGTATGAACGTGTGCAAACTTTTACTTAAATACCTCTCCTTCAGTTTTGTTCGCATATCTTTAAAATTTTGTACGAATGTTCTCTAGGTAGGCCTGTCTTAAAAAATTGACCAAATAGGCATTTGAAATTTTTCGGTTGCCAATTTTCAAAATGCTTCTTCTCCCACAATTTTGATCAAATTTTCTGTAAATTTTGTACGAACGTTTTCTGGATAAGTATCTCTTGAAAAATTACTGTTTCTGGCGATCCGCCAAATATTGGGCAAATGGCAGGGCATTGTTTAATTTATTGGTGCTTAATTTTCAAAATGATTCTTCTCGCACAATTTTTATTACATTCCTTTCCAGTTTTGAACGAATGTTCCCTAGGAAGGTTTCTCTTGCAAATGGAGGTCATTTACTTATCTATTTATTTATTTTTAAAATACTTCTTTTTTGCCACAACTGAAGTTTAATAAATATGCGCACTGGTCCGAAATGCAAACTGCGCATTAACCCACGTTAACCAAACATGCGCACTGGTCCGAAATGCGAACCGTGCATCCACGCATAATAACATGCGCTCTGATCCGAAATGCGAACCGCGCATTAATGCAAGTTGAATAAACATGCGCACTGGTCTAATATAAGCACCATGCATCAAAACATGTTAAACAGACATGCACACTGGTCCGAAATGCGAACTGCGCATTAACGCAAGTTGAGTAAACATGGAAACTGATCTAAAATAAGCGCCATGCATCAACACAAGTTAAATAAACATGCGCACTGGTCCTAAATACTAACAGCGCATCGACTCAAGTTAAATAAATATGCGCACTGGTCCGAACTTCGAACCGCGCAAGTTAAATTAGCATGCGCTGTGTTCCGAAATGACAACCGCGCATCGATACAACTAAGTAAACATGCGCACTGATTTAAAATAAGAAACGCGCTTCAACATAAGTTAAATAAACTTGCGCAGTGGTCCAAAATGCGAACCGTGCATCAAGGATAGCTAAATAAACATGCACAATGGTCCGAAATGCAAACCGCTGATCAACGGAAGTTGAATAAACATGCGCACTGGTCCAAAATAAAAATCGTGCATCGATGGAAGTTAAATAAACATGCGCCCTGGTTTGAAATGCAAACTGCGCACCATTACACGTTAACCAAACATGCGCACTGGTCCACAGTGGGAACCGCGCATCGACGCAAGTTAATATGTGCTTAGTCCGAAATGCCAACCGCACATCAGCACAAGATAAATATACATACACACTGGTCTAAAATAAGAACCGCGCATCCAAAATTAAATAAGCATACGCAATTGTCCGAAAAGTCAACCGCACATCAACGCAAGCTAAGCAAACATCTGTACTGGTCCGGAATGCGAACCGCGCATCAACGCAAGTTAAAAAACATGGGCACTTGTCCGAATTTCGAATCGTGCATCAACGCAAATTAAATTAACATGCGCACTTGTCCAAAATAAAAACCGCGCATCAGCGCAAGTTAAGTAAACATGCACAGTGGTCCGAAATAATAACCGTGCATCAACGCAAGCTAAATAAACATGAGGTCTGGTCCGAAACGCGATCTGCGCAGCAATGCATGTTAAATTAATATGCGCACTGGTTCGAAGTCTGCTCTGCACTTTAAAGCAAGCTAAATAAACATGCGTACTGGTCCAAAATACGAATAGAGCACGACGGAAGTTAAACAAACATGCACATTGATCAGGAATGAAAACCGCGCATCGACGCGAGTTGAATAAACGTGCGCACTGGTCCGAAATGCGAACCCCGCAAAATAACACATACCAAAACATTAAAACTTTAGTAATACTATTTTAGAAGCAACATTTTCTTCTTGTCAAAACACAAGCGCAAGCGTAAGCACATGTGTTTGGTCACCTCACCATTCACTGGTCGTTTCTGCTGCTTGAAACAATTGTGTATGTCTGACCAACAGTGCACGTGTGTGGATAAATTATTTATCTAAATCTTTGCCTTCTCTCTTGCGAAGCCCAATTTTTCAGGGAAATTCCCTTGCTCATGCACGCTGGAATTGGTCTTATCGCTTTTTGTAAGCTGGAATTTTGTCCCTGGACAAACTTTTACAATGTGACTACCACTTTTTGGCAACCATACAAGCTTATTTATACGTGATTCACTGGATCTCGGCTGGTCACATTTTCCCTCGAAATTCTTGGAATATTTTTGGCGTCTAATTTTTATTTTATTCCTTTCCAATTTTAGACAATTGTTTTCTCCATAGGTCTTTCTTTAGAAATTAATTTTTTCCGATCCGCCAAAAATTGGCCAAATGGAAAACATTGCTTAATATTTTCCGCGTCTAATTTTCAAAATGCTTCTTCTCTCTCAATTTTGATTGGATTCCTGTTCCCATTTTTGTGCAGTTATTCTCTAGAAAGGTCTTTCTTAAAAATTACTCTTTTGGTGATCTATCAAAAATTGGCCAAATGTGGGTATTTAACATTTTTTGGGTGGCATTTTTTAAATTGCTTCATCTCCCACAATTTTGATCAGATTTTAAAAAAAATGGTGCGAATGTTCTCTAGGTAGGCTTCTCTTGAAAACTATTTGGGCTGGGGGGGGGGGGCGAAATAAAAATGGCTAAATGCGGACAGTTTTTAATTTATTGGCTTCCAATTTTTCAAATGTTTCTCTTCCAAGAGTTTGGATCTGATTCCTTCCCAATTTTGTACGAATGTTGTCTAAGTAATCCTGTCTTGAAAAATTCCTTTTTGAGGGATCTGCCAAAAACTCAGTTAAATGGGGGCCATCTTTTATTTTATTTATTTCCAATTTTCAAAGTGCTTCATCTCGCACAATTTGGATCGGATTCTTTCCCAATTTTGTACGATTGTTCTCTAAGTAATGGGAACAGGCCCAAACCCCCCCGACCGAACCCCCCCCGGCCCTAACCCCCCCGTCAAAACCCCCCCGACTAAAACCCCCCGGCGGTGTAAACCCCCCCCCCCCGACCCAAAAACCCCGGTTCTCAGGTCTATTTTATATTTCGCAATTGCGATACATCCACGTTGTTAATTACACTTCAAATGCCCATTGAAGAGACCACACGGCGTTTAAAATTGCAATTTCCGAACCACTGAAGGAATTGATTATCATTATAAAAGAAACTTCATACATCCATTGATGATGGCACTCAGTTTTTGAAATTGCAATGGCTCTTACGATTGATGAGTGTGTACACATTAAAAATTGCAATTCATATGCCGGTTGCGAGATCAGTCGAATTTACAGATTACAATTTCTCTTGCGGTAGATGTAACTTATATCCATTGTGATTCACTTGAATGGGTAATTTAGTGACCCAGCTTGCTGTGAAAAATCACGCTACCATCATGGAATACATCACATCTGCTAAAGGGAATCCAAAGATATTGTACCAAGGGCATTTGTACGTAAAGCAAAAAATTCTAGCAAATGGCTATGTTTCGTACGAGTGCGAAAAGAGGCGCCAGAACAAATTATCATTACACATTTCCTTTGAGAACGGGGGGGGGGGGGGTTTGGGTCGGGGGGTTTAGGCCGCCGGGGGGTTTTTAGTCGGGGGGGGGGTTTGACGGGGGGGTAAGGGCCGGGGGGGTTTCGGTCGGGGGGTTTTGGGCCTAGACTCCTAAGTAATTCTCTCTCGAAAAAATTACTATTTTGGGATCCGCTAAACAATCACTTAAATGGCTTCCAATTTTCAAAATACTTTGTCTCCCACAATTTGGATCGGATTCCTTCCCAATTTTGTACGATTGTTCTCTAAGTAATCCTCTCTCGAAAAAAAATGACTTTTTTGGGGATCCGATGAAAATCAGTTAAATGGGGCCATTTTTTTAATTTATTAGCTTTCAATTTTCAAAATACTTTGTCTAGCACAATTTGGGTTCCTTCCCAATTTTGTACGATTTATCTCTAGTTATGCCTCTCTTGAAAAGTTACTTGTTTTGACGATTCACTAAAAATTGGCTAAATTTGGGCATTTTTTAATTTATTGGCTTCTAGTTTTCAAAATGCTTTTCTTTTCACAGTTTGGATCGGATTCCTTTCCAATTTTGTAGAATATTCTCTAAGCATTATCTTGATAAATTACTTCTTTGGGAGGATCCGCTTAAAATCAGTTAAATGGGGTGGGGGGCATCTTTTAATTTATTGGTTTCTAGTTTTCAAAATACTTCATCTCCTCCGCTTTGGATCGGATTTCTTCCCAATTTTATTGATTTGGTCTCTAGACAGGCCTCGCTTGAAAGTTACTTGTTTTCGCATTCCGCCAAAAACTGATTAAATGGAGGGCATTTTTTTAAAATTACTGGAAGCCTATTTTCAAAATACCTTATCTCCCATAATTTGGATCGTATTGCGATCCACCAAAAAATTGTCCCTATTAACTTGTAATTTCGTATAAATGTTCACCAGACTTTCTTCTCTTGAAAAACTTTTTTGGCAACCCAAAAGAAAATTGGCTAAATGGGGGCATTTTAACTTTTTTGGGAGCCAATTCTCAAAATGCGTGTACTCCCCCTGTGTGGATCGTATTATTTTGAAATTTTGTACGGATGTTTACTGAGTAGGCCTCTCTTGAAACTTTTGCAATCTGCCGTAATTGGCCATATCAGGGACATTTTTTAATTTTTTTGTAGCCAAATTATGAAAGGTTTTTCCCCCACAATTTTAATCGGATTGTCTTCAAATTTTGCATAAATATTGACTAGGCGGTCCGCTTTTGAAAAGTTCCTTTTTTGTATCAGCCAAAAACTGGCTCATTTGTTGGGGGGGGGGGGGTTAATAAAGTTTAGGAGCCAATTTTCAAAATGCTTCCTCTCCAACAATTTTGGATCGTTTGTTTAGATTTTTAACGATTGTTATCTAATGGTTCTCTCAACAAAATTTACTGTTTTTTGTTGATCCGCCAAACAATTGGCTAATTTTCCCGAGGGTTGTGGTTATGAGCGTGTCCGTCTGTCTGTCTGTCCGCCCGAATCGCATCGTTTTGTCCGCGCAAATTCTCATAGACTGTTTGAGGTTATTTTTTATGCAGTGAATATATATATATTGTAGATGTGCATCCTAGTATTATGTTTGAAATCGTTGAAAAATTGAGAAAATGACAAAATTGTGAAAAATTGCCAGAAATTACGTTGGACTTAGCAGTTGGGCGATATTTTGTCCACTTCACTTCACAAATAACCACTTGTCTTAGTGCAATCCAGGACAAGACGTCCCCGGCCATAAGATCGCCGGCCATGGAGTATCCAGCCATAATGGCATTTTTTGGCGATCCACCAAACATTGGTTGGCCTAATAGGGGGTATTTTCAATTTTTTTGTTCTTGTCAGTTTACTAAATGTTCTTATTTTTTCTCCCACAATTTTGATTGTGTTCAAATTTTGCAGAAATGTTCACTAGATGGCGTCCACTGTTGAAAAGTTACATTCTTAGTGACCCGCCAAAAATTAGCTAAATGGAGGGGGGGGGGACATTTAAAAAAATTAGTAGCGAATTCTCAGAATGATTCTTCCACAATTTTATTGCTCCTCAGATGATTCTCTCTTGAAAATTTACTTCTTTGTCGATCCACCAAAAATTGGCTCAACTGGGGGGGGGGCATTTTAGAATTTTTTCTTAACTTTTCCGGGGTTTTCCCCTCTTTTCTTCCAAAATTTTAATCGAAATGCCTTTGAATTTTGCATAAATGTTCACCAGCCTGCCACTCTTTCAAATTGACCAAACGGTGTGGGTGGGGGGGGGGGGCATTTTTTCGGTAGCTAGCTTTCAAGGCCCTTCTTGTTCAACGATTTTGATCGAATTGTCTTCAAATTTTTCATAAATGTTCATTATGCGGTCCGCTTTTGAAAAGGTACTTTTCTGGCGATCCTCCAAAAATTGGTCAATTGAGGGGATTTAAAAATATCTGGTAGCCAATTTGCTTCTTCTCCCACAATTTTGACCGGATTCCTTAATAAATTTGTATAGATTTTCTACAGAGGTTAACAATATGAAAGCCATTTTTCGGCTCACATACAAGCCTATTTACACGTGATTTGCTAGACCGCGGCTTGTCACAATTCCTGGAAAATCTTGTTAAATTGTGGCATAATAGGGAAAAATGAGTTCTGTCCAGTGCAACTTTATCACTACGTGTAGGTCATCTGGAGAAATGTTGTAACAACAATGTTCTCACGTTTTTATTTCTTTGCTATATATTTAATATCTTGCAAACAACTTAGTTGTGACACTCGTGATCTTGTAAAAATAACGCGAAATAATACATCAAATAAAACGGGAAAATTCTTTATTAGAAAACTTGCATTCATGGAAGTGATTGTTTCGTTTAAAATGAGTCCAATTCAGATAGGAACTGTAGATAATCACTAATTCAGGTGTTCGTCTTCGATATGGAAACTAGTTATATCCCCTGTTTGAAGTATGAAACCCTTGTTTTTCAAATCTGTGTCCGTTGTGCAGGTTTCGACAGCATCGTTTGACACCTGTCGACACAAATTGCTCTGATCTAATAAGTTGATTAGTTATATTATTTCAGGTGCATATTAAATCAGTGAAAGATCTTACTTAAGTTTACATTTACGCTGGGTAGATATTAAACAAAACAAATCAACATGGCTGTCGAAAGACTGTATTTCTTTTAGTAGACACCTTAATTATTCAACCAAAGTGTCTCAAAATTGTCACCGCACGCTTAAATTCAAATTCTTATCTTGAGTTTGCTTGCTGTCACAGTTAAATATGCAGGTGGTGAGGCAGAGGTATTTTCAAGGGTGATTGTGGGACGAAAAACGCAAAAAAAAAAATGCAGCAAGTTGTTTCCATTTCTTAAGGTTGTGCAAATTAGGGGCCTGTCTGTACTTCAAAGTTAAGAGAAATGGATACAGAACTAGGTGTACCTTTTCCAATTTGACATATCGTGGATGGTGGTGTTTCTTTGTTGGATTGTTGGATGCCCGGTTGTAGGCCACAAGAAATGCCCAGCGCCTAAACGGGCTGGAATTCACGGCACTTGTGTGCAGCAAGTTACAATGGAAAAATAAGGCATCGCCTGTCGCAATGAAAAATATTTTAGATACTGCAGAATACAATTTTTGAAACGAATTGCTAATTTTTAGACATTCTAGAATGAGTTATCTAAACATGGGTCTTGTGACCTCCCGGGCTGATTGAATTTTTAGACATTCTAGAATGAGTTATCTAAACATGGGTCTTGTGACCTCCCGGGCTGATTGAATTTTTGTGACCTTGAGTCCTCATTCAGGGATGATATTTCGAGATAATTTTATTTTATGACTAAAAGCTCAATCAAGGTCATTACTGATCTTTTCATTTTTTTCTTTTAACGCTGTTTGCATTTGTAAACATGATTCTGGCAAACTTGTGAGCGGTTTTGGATAAATTTTGCTATGAGTGTTTAAATAAATAACCTTTCGATATAATTACATTTTGATGACATTGAGACATCATTAAAGGTCACCACAAGAGAAATTCGAATTCTTCCACAGTCGTTTACAGTGAATGCTATTTAACAACTGATTTAATATCTTACTGATTTACCCAGCTGCCGAGGTATCCGTGTTCTAAGCGACACATTTCTAGATTTTTTAGACTTGCGCATTTTCCTACACGCATAAATGGCAAGTGGTAAATCGATTACCTTGCTCCATTTCGACATATTGAGAACCCAGTGTTTCTTCAAAATATGCTACGCGTTCTGGGTCGGCCTCCATTTGCCCCCCGACTTTTTCGTGTTCTATGCGCCCTGCTTTATGCGACCCAGGTATTATCTATAAGACAGAGGTCCTCTCGGAAATGGCGTTCGCACCGTTGAGAAATACTTTCGTAAATATCGAGTGATCCCCCTCTTACGAGATAGGACCGTATAATTGAAGAACAGTAAGATATTCAACATGTAAGGTGTGGGTGGCTGTTTGGGTGCTTCCCAAGAAAGGTAATCTTCTCAGAAACTGGCATCCATTGAAGTAATTTACTTTAAACTTCGTAAAAAATTGGGTTGTGTGTTCGTAGATGCATCAATTTTAATTTAATCATCTGCAAACAACTTGTGACAGAAACTAATTAAAGTCTAACCTTTAAACAACCATTGTCAACAGACGCTTGGTCAACAGCAATGAAACACGTGGCCATATCGGGATACATGCAACCGTTGTGGTACCAGTAACTATAGTGACCAGAAACAGAATGCTTTGAACGAAAAAATCTTGCGTATCATGATTTTATATCCTCGTTGTGGATATAATTTTCGGAATTTCTGTGCACCTGTCTGTCCGTCTGACGGCTGATTTCCATTCCCTGTCGCTGTACATTCTTTAAAATGTCTGTGTATAAGGAGAATATACTAAAACTGTGGATTATTTTTGTTGGGTTTTTGCTATTTATTTGTCGTTCTGCGTTCACGGTTTCATTTGAATAGATATGACTTAGTTCAAACGATATATATTTAATTTTCATTTTGGATTGTACCGGCCGATTCGTCTTTTTCGTTTTCAGTGCGTTTTGCACACGTTTTACAAATATTTTTCAATTTCATGCGCAGTGAATTTTTCCCCCGTTTACTTAAACGCAGGTTGTCGCGTTTCTCCGAATCGAAGGCATACCGTTTGGGAAGTTCGCGTGCAAAATCGACAACAGCAAATCTTACCCATAGTCTTGATGCCATTTGAAAGAACCTCCTCCCTGCGCATCCTTCATCATTAGCTTTGTGTGGTAGTGATACATCTCACCGCCCATCAGCTGGAATATGGTAGATCACCATCATAATCATAACCACCATCATGATTTGCTGTGCCTCCCGAACCAAGAGGAGGCATATAGTATTTTTACGTTGTGTGTGTATGTATATTTATGTACGCGTGTGTGTCAGTCTGTTGTGAACAAACTGTTGTGTGCAAGATATCGCAAGAATGAACAGTCGGATAGACTTCAAACTTGATTTGTTTATTCGCTATGTAGGTCGGACGACTCTGTAAACTTTTGACGCATGATACTTTACCAGGGAAGGCGTATGACGTCATTATATAAAAATATTTTCTCCAAAATTTCTCAGTCACTGAATATCGGAGAACGTTTAATCTTGGTGGTATTGTTGCTTTGTAGGATTGAAGGTAACTTTCAATTTTTGTCGAATCTATGCGGCGTATGAGTCGTCACGTAAACATGTTTATATTGAGAACGAGATTTTGTGTGAAAAATATCTTGATAACGGAAAGTCATATCGACTTTTGTGTCGGTGTTCTTTGGGTCAGTCGGAAAGTTCTTTCAATTTTTGACGGGTGTGGCGAAATTGAGATATTCGTATGACGCCATTACGTTAAAATCTTTCATGTAACATTTTTCTCAGCTTCGGAGAAAGTTAATACTTGGTGGGAATGGTACTTGCTAGATCCGAAAGATTCCTGCGAATTTTGTCACGAGTATAACGAAAATGGTATATGACGTCATCACATAAAATATGTATATATTGTGAACATGATCATTTGTGCAAAATATCTCGACAACGTAAAGTCGTAGCTACAAAATTTATATGTTTAGTCCGATGCATTCTGGCTACAACCTCATTTAGGGAACAGATCTTCCGTAAAGTTGGATAAAATTGTTAGGGTTAGAGGGTTAGAGCAGCACCTACATTAGATATCCGGAGAGGGGGCAGGTGCGGAATGCCATTTTCACAATTATTAGGGAATTATTGATATCAAGAATTAATTTTTGATATCAAAAATTGATTTTTTGATATAAAGAATTAACTCTTGACCTCAAAAAATCCATATTTTGATATCAAGAATTAATTTTTGCTCTCTGTAATTGTATTTTTGATATCTCTAAATGTATTCTTGATCTCAAAAAATATATTTTGACACCAAGAAATATTTATTGATATCAAAAATAATTTAATAATATCTAAAATCGATTTTTTGAGATCAAAAATTCAATTCTTGATAGCAAAAATGAACTATTTGAGAGCAAAATATCAATTTTGAGCTCAATAATTCATTTTTTATTGATAAAACCTATTTGCAATAGCCACCTTTAAGACCCGGATAAAAAGACGTAAAAGAAACCTGTTTGTATTGACTACATTCCAGATTCGGATAAAAAAAAACGTACGGCAAAATTTGCCTGTCTTAACTACCTTCCAAACCCGGATAAACAGGATCTGCAGTTAAACCTGATTTAGCCACCACCTTCCAGACTCGCAGTGACTACCATCCGGAGCCGGACCAAAAAGACAGCCAGTAAAACCTATTCAAGTGACGTCCTTCTAGACCGGAATAAAAAGGCGTACCGTAAACCTGACTGTCGTGACCACCTTCTAGACTCAGATAAAACACCTATATCTGGATTTGTATAGAAAAGGAGGATTGAGATACCAACAGGTCAAATGACGTACGCCCCCCCCCCCCCCACCCACGCTTCAAAAATTTGATACCCAACACCAGTTTTGGGCATATGAGATACATTTATACAATGTAAAAGGTCTGATTTTTTCTGAAAATATTATAAACTTGTTCAAATAAGACTTTGTGAAAGGGCTGTCAGGGGAAGCGTTTACAAAAACAAATAAGGTAGGCCTTGATAAGAAAAGTGTTGACTTGTTTTCTATGAACAATGGCGCTTGACATTTATATATTTGTTTATTTTTTAATTTTTGGCAATAAAATATGATTATGTTTCCAGAAATAGAGGTTTTATTTCAGTAAAAAGAAACACGATAAATGGTTAATGGGGAATAATAGGTTTAGTTGGGGGACATAGTTGTTTTTGTTTACAAAAAAAAAAAACAAGAAACTAAATAGTTCTCGATTGAAACTGTGATATAAACCTGACCTCTTACGTTTTTTGTGCACTGACTGCTCTAGTTATGTTGCCTAGAATAAACTTAATGATTTAGGTAATAATGAATCTAAATCAAAGTTATTATATTTGTTAAAAACATATTCTATCACTATTCTAGTCCCTGAATTTAATAATTTTAGCAGTACAAAGTTTTGCCCGTTGTTTTTATACTAATTGGAAACTGGTATTTATTTTTCGCAACAACACACCATTCTCTGTTACGATAAAAACAACAACAAAAGCAAAATAAACAAAATGAACTTAATGTTTAGTAAATATAAAATGGGAAGACAAAATGCATTTCTAAATTTTAAACTTATATAAAATATGTAAAGATTGTTGGTTGTGCGTGAAAATGGGAATGTTTTTCATCTTACATGCCCTACGACCAACTATTGTAGTTATACTAGGATCGACCTAAACCAATGTTGGTGTCGCATCCGCCGTTGAATCAAAGAAACCATCTGTCTTATGTTTCTTACTTGTTCCATGGTCCCGACCACTTTCTCACACCGCCCTAACATTCCAGTGATGTCATTTCCGGGGTGATTCCAAACACACAAACGCGTAGTCTTCTGGTCTCCTCCGTCGCTCACCTGTAGAGGTTACGAATATGTTTACCCGATGGGTCTTTACTTAGAAATAATGCGATGTAAAAATCTTTTTGATTGCACTTATGTAATATGTGATGTGACTTCTCAGGAATGCTCTATCGGGAAAGCGTAGAAGCACAGGTTAACTAGATAAAATAGAGGTTTGTGACGTAATAATTTGCAATACAGTTTGGAAATGATCAGAGTCGGCCAGTCTGTGGTGTGTTATCTTTTTTGGTAGCTCCCAACCGGGCATTCAGCTTCCGATGGAGCTAAAGGTTTAGGTGTCAGTCTCTCCCTCCGTCCATTCGCCACCCATTTTCGATTTCGCTTGTGTGTTTGTATGTTTCTACGTTGATTATTTTTAAAATGCTACCCTACCCAGGGTTCTGACCGAATAACTCGGAAACCAAACCGAATTCCGTAAATGAAAATTAGACTGGTAGCAGTTGTAAATAGTCCTGTAGTGATTCTGTAACTTTGAATTTTCGTCAATAATCTTGAAAAAATAGCGCAGATTATGAGTAATTTTTAAAATGTATCTAACCTTACAGCTTGTAGATATAGCACCTGGAGGCAAACTAAATGCAAACCAGAATTGCTAGGGCATCTCAAACATCGAGACCCAAATAAAGCTAATAGAATAGCTATGACAGCACTGATACGGGTATAAGCCTCCTTACAGTTTGCTTAGCAACTAGAACGTACACTGCACCTTCACATCAAGGCCATACTAAACACCAAGCCAAATGTCTATGGAGCATGGAATCAATGGCTACAATCAATACTGATGTAGATTAGAAAAATAATCAGACACTTTAAAGATCGTGTTCCTCTTTAATGGTACCTGTGCTTCGTTGTATTTTAATGATCAGCAATCTTTTGGAAATAACTCAGCGCCAGTTAAGATGTTACTACACTGTAGGCTGAGCTTTATTCTTGAACAATGTTGCGGTAGGTTGCAAAGGTCAAGAAGAATTCTCAATGGTTTGCTTACATAATATGATTTAGTAAGTATGCCTTCGTCATTCTCTAAAGCAATTTTCAGCTTCTTCAACTCTCTCTCAGACAGAAGCTCCCTAAATAATAAATAAGTAAACAAATATTACTTACAAATGATTCGGGATTCGCGACTGCCAAGTTTTAGGCCACCACTGAGCTATCAGCTACTGGAAGGGCTCAATGGTTTGGCCATGTGACTACCAGGTGTAATATATCCATTAAAACGGTTAAGTGCGGGATATTACTATGCGAATATTTGCATAGCATGCAAAATAATACATACTTCAGCTTTTAAGCATTATAATGGAACTGCACTGCTTTGGGACTTTTCCAGTTTATTGTGTTACGTGAAGGCGATAATAGTTAGGTATGTACAATTTTGAGCAGATATTGAGCATAATATTAAATTTAACCTGACAACAATGTATCCTCTGTCCTCAAATTGTTTCTTGACTTCGGCAGTAACTGAAAAGTCTTTAGAAAACCTCAGCTCTAAGGTTAATAACAGATAGAATTAAATTAATCAAACATGAAAGAATATCTGCAATTCAGTGAAGTTTTCAGAGAAGATTTAAAAATTGGGTAGCTCGCAGCTTGATAATTTGTAGTGTACCGTAGTTGAAACATGGTAAAAAGACTTGGGATTTTGTTTATTATTAGCATTCGATAGCTCGAATATTTTCCTAGTTTTACCATTGTAGGAAACTTGACATCTTGAGTTTTAAAGAGGTTTCTAAATATTTTGATACATTGTAATGCTTTCCCAAGGTTATTCGTTTAGTGCCATGCAAGATACCTATGCGGGGTATGAGATCGGCTTCTTCAATTATCCCCGATTATCCTCAGACGCAAAGCAAGACGGCCTCTTAATTGTTATTTTATTACTTTATCACGTGCAAAGTATACATATATAGACTGCAAAAACAAAAAATAAACCAAAACATGGTAATTAGTAATGAGGAAGGGATGACAAAAAAATCCTTTGTGAGGCCTTTACTGTTTTAATTCTGAAAGGAGAGCAAAAATATTACGCTTCTGAAGTAAAACCTGTTTTTACCCATTGACATCCTTGTCCCAGCAGTTATTATCCAATATGTCGGTCTAATCCTAATTTGAAATAACTATTTTATAATTGCACGTATTTGGTCTTGATACATGCATGAAATATCTATGTGTTGTGTGATAAGATCTGCCCACAGAAGATATAAGGCTAGAATACACTAGATCGTTTTGCCAACTTGAAGTAAAAGTTGTACTTAGGTACATATAAATTATCACGTAGAAACTATGCCCTTTTTGTCTAACAATTGTTCTCTGTTTGAGATGGTTTGGTATATTATAGATCGAGATGCTTGGCACCTATGTAGGTCGGAAGTATGCACTGAGTCCTCAGAAAGTTTTAACATCAATTTTTATTTCACAATCAAGACTGTACATCCTAGGCACGGCTCGTATGAATCCCTTCGAAATCCAACACCACACAACGCGTGACTTCAGACCAGGATATGGTTTTTGGTTGACCCGGTCAACGAGATCGAGTCCTGTTTATCTCTCAAAGTATGGCTCATGCCAGGATGAAAAATATTCCTGTTTTTCATCCCATTGTTTAAATTACCCGCCAGCGATCTTTATTAAAAGTTTTTAACGAAAATCACAGGGGCTGAACTTTTTAGACAATTTCAAAATTTTGGAGACTCTGCATCGTCCAAAATTATTTTTCTACTTTAAAGCAAAGTTTAGTGGTTTTATAAAATGCCAGCATGAAAAAACACGCAAGTGGCATTTTCAGTACTTTTTCTGCCTTGCGGTAGGTTCTTTTTGCTTTCAAATAAAACACCAGGTCGACCGATCGATTTCTACCTTTTAAGACTGGCCGGGTAACTTTTTAAACTTTTTTCAGTTTACGATTTGTATGGCTCAGCGGTAGGATGAAAGAGACCAGTATATTTTTTCTCGTCTAAACAGGATATTCATGAGCAACTGTTTTTGTGTGGCTCGCACAAGAACACAATAATTGTTTGTAATATTTTTACATATTTGTATGAGCCATGCCACTGAAACATATTATCATGGACCTGGCAGAATTTGTATTGATTGATAAACTGGTTTTATACTCCTGTGGGTTGGGGAATCTTAAAAATACGCCCACTGCTTTCTGTTCCGTGCATGCGAATAATCGGAATTTCTTTCTTTGTATTTCTTCATTTGTCCTTCTTTTTTCCCTCTTGTTCCTTTAGCAAGTATGTCCAACTATACCCATCATAGTTGGTGAATGGGACGATAAAGAAATATAAATTTTTTGGCGATCTGCCAAAAATTGGTCAATTGGGGGGCATTTTTTAATTTGTTGGCAGCTAATTTTCAAAATACGTGGATGGAATTCATTTCAAATTTGTGCGATTCTTCTCTCTCTTGAAAAGTTGCTTTGTTGGCGATCCGCCAAAAATTGGCTAAATGGCGGAGACATTTTTAATTTTATGGTTGTCAATTTTCAATTTTCTCCCACAGTCTTGATCAGATTTTCTTTAAATTTAGCACGAATATTCTTTTGTTAGACTTCTCTTCAAATATAGTTTTATTGGGGATCCACCAAAAAATTGGGGGACATTTTTTAATTTATTGGCTTCCACTTTTCAAAATGCTTTTTTCCCCACAATTTGGATGATATTCCTTTCCAATATTGTGCTATTGTTCTACAGTTAGGCCTCTCTAGAACAATTATGTGTTTTGGCGATCCGCCAAAAATTGATTAATGGCAATAAAATCTTCGGCCATAAAGTCCCTGCCATTAGGGCCAAAACGTTCCCAAAGCTAAAAAGTATGATAGCCTAAATTAACGCTTTATTAAGCTTTACCACGGTCATAAGGTACCCGGCGATAAGGTCCCGAGATGAATTTAGTGTCAAACGTCTCAAAAGCAGAATTTGTCGTGGAAACCAGGACAACGCGCCCTCGGCCAAAAGGTAACGGTCCCAAATAAATTTAGAGCCAAACGGCCCCAAAGCAAAAACGTATAATTTAAATTTGCGCTTTATTAAGCTTTACGCCGGCCATAATGTCCACAGCTATAAGGTCCCCAAATGAACTTAGAGCCAAAACCTCTCCAAAAGCCAAAAAAAAACAACTCTTTAAATCACCTGTTTTTGCCACACCTCCTCCCCCACCCCACCCTGGACTAGATATGTCCCAGGTATAGTCACAGTAGCTTACTATTTACTATTTCGCCGTTCTCTATTCGCCTACATTAAGGCAGCAATAGTATTACTCCTAGTACATTGTTTCTGAAGTTTACTTACTGCGCAAAATATTCCTTATGGTTGTCGTATAGCACCCAGTGTCGCCCCACATCGTCCTGCCTTCTCATACTATGTGCTGTGTTGTCTCTATAGTGAAATTTAATTTCGAAAAGCCTGGATAATTCTGTCATTTGCAATGCCTTTGAGTATGCGAGGAATTAAAACATGTGTTTTGAAATATACGAGATGAATTATTGCTGAAAATTTTTCAATCTTTTCTAAACTTGGGGTTTCTGCAGTAGTTTGTCTGCAGTCATGCCATCTAGCTTTGATTTTTTTGGGTGGGGGGCACTAAACCCAGGAGAAAAAAAATGGTTTTCTCACCCACTCCTTTTTAAAGAAATGACTCGGCCGGGGATCTGTTTTCAAATAAATATTTTGGAAATTTCTTTTACCCGGCATTCACTATTTTTTTCGCTAACTTAATGGCTTTCAGTAAACGTTTGTATGACATAAACATATATTACCAATTTATAAATTGCCTTTGTGAAACGTTTATTTTTTATTGTTCTCTGAAGAAAAGTAATTTTTAGAATTTTCCCTGCCTTTCGGGTAAATTTATTCTTCTTCAAAATCGTTAGACCTCTTTTCGGAACGAACAAATTTACAACTCTCTCCCTATCTTATGCTCACAGCTGGATTATGTTCACTGCTATGCAATATCTTATGCGCTGCTTACACGCGTTGGTGTGTGATTCTCCGACTATTAAAAGGTTTTTGAAACTTATATCTTATAGTGAATATTATCCGGTATTTTTTATCCCCAAAAATCAATGTATATGTGTTCCTAATATTAAAGGCAACCCTCCTATCTTAATTATGTTTGATCCGATATCAAAATCCAATGCCATGTAGACAGATTGATTTTCTACTACTCATGAATGATAGAATCATGTTATATTTTGATTTGAAGGTACCTTCAGTTTATACTATTTCTTGAAAATTCAAATCGTTTTGATTTTGTTTTTAACGCCATTCCAACAAAGCCATTTTATATAAGCGCAGTAATATCTTTGTGACATTGACAATGACTTTTTGATAGGCATTTGCAGAGGTACTTTTTATCTATTGTACATTGTCGGTAATTAAATAACTAGTTTTCTATAGTTAAAATTTTCTGGTTATCCTGTGAATATATAATTTATCAAAGCTCAGTATCATATCATAAGACAACAGCAACACGGATACTACCGCATAAAGGATTAATTTTAAACAAACTGAAGTAAACAATACTTTACTATGAAGTGTATTTTGAACTTCCACAGGTGTTTATAATTGCTATAAATGAATGGTGGCAGAGTAATGTCGTCTATCAGTGAACAATATCAGTGTTATTCTCATTCAAAAAACTTCAGTGAGTACATTTGCCTTCTCAGTTATACATATTTTTGTAACTTTCAGACACATAAATCGAGCAATGTTCATACTGCTTTGTCTATTTATATTTTACAGTTTTGCCACGGGATGCACCAGAACTCTTCCTCCGTCAACGGGCAATATTGCCCCAGTTATCCATGAGGCCTGATCGGACGCCAGGAAAACGATAGCATTTGAAGTATCCTCAACTTCGCCGTATCTTCCCAAAGGGTGGTAAGATTTTTCGCTTATCAAGTACTGTAACAAATAGATTTGATTTTTAAAAACCTTTTCTGTGAACTAAATTTAATTGTTTCAGTGCTTTATCAATGCAAATCGCAAACGAAACAGTGAATTGTACCCAAGGTCTCTCTTTATATTTATCTGTTAGACTGAAGATGACAATAAAAGGCAATAATTTATGAACTATTAACCTGTTAGAGTTGGGAATATTTACTTTCAGACATCTCTTTATTTTTGCTTTTGTTTTTCTACTGTTTTGTAGTATTTTTCTGGTATGGGTTTATTTAAATATTTACTTGCTACTTGTTATTATTTATTTACTCTCTTACTCTTTGGTATTCACTCTCTGACAAGCCAGCTTTTCGAAAAATATCTGTCTTTACAGCCCCTGGGCTGAAATTACACCAAGAAAATAATTTTGCATCCCGACCGAACGACCAAAATCGACATACTCAATTAATTTGGGCAGATCAACAAAATATGTCATTTTTCGTAGTAGAAAATATGCATGCCTTTAATTTGATAATTAGTTACTTTGATATCTTGGGAGATGCGATAAAAAGCTATATCTTATTTTTATAAATACATAAAATGTTATTTAGGATGTTTAAACAGGGACAGTTTTAAGATAAACGTGAAACAGAAATATCAACAGAAACTATTTAAAAATATCACGTCTTTAGAAAAATATTTTAACACATAATTTCATGCGAAAATAGCAGTAAAAAGATATATTGTTCTACTTACTTGATTGAATTAACTCTAACGCCTTTTGAAGCTAGCTCTACAAATTTTAGAAATCTATTGTTATTTTATTATCTTTTGTAATCTATTGTTATTTGTATTATCCAACTGTCTTTAAACCTTAAGGTACTAACTGTCTGATTGACTTAATAGTTTCTGCGTATTTTATAATTTAGATATTCTTTTGAATACCCTTTTTAATATCTATAATGCGTTTTCAATCAAATAGAATATTAATTTTGTGACATTATTGAAGTTTGCATATTGTATTATGTACGTTTTTGTGCAAAATTAAAGCTTACCCATCGCTGTGCATTTCGTCAGCTGATCCATGGCTGCCTTACTTAATGAGTAAAATAGTTCTCCTGCTATCTGTTGAAGAAAGTGTATAGTTTCCTGTTTTCTGTTTTAGAATTCCTTCAGCATAGTATGGACTGTTCTGTTAGTTTCACATATGTATGAACTGGACCTTGTGAGAGTTTTTACCATTTCTTATTATCAACGCATATTTAGAGAAGGGCCATTCATGCAAGAGCTAGCATCGATGCTACCGATCGGCAAAAATAATCTTACCCAATAGACAGGATTAGTGAAACATTAAAAAATAATAAATTCTTGCATTTTGTTTAGTTATGTATAAGATATCAGATAAAAGTATTCTGTTTTGCAAATTTTTATAGTCGCATTCGCATCAAAATAAAAATAATGGTTCAGTTAAGAAAAGAGCAAGATTTTTTGTAAATTTCTTTGAACATTTTGTATATTTGGAAAGAATGGAGTATACGTACACTCAATATCCCTGAAATACTCGACACGTTTACTATACAGCCTACAATATTAACAAAAGTGTACAAATGAAACTGATTTAAGTCGCGATACAATAATGTAGCATGTTAAATTATAATTTTAGCATAATGTACTCGTACAATTACCGATTGTAAAAAAAGCATATGCAAAAATCAAGTTATATAGCACCCAGTTTGGTAGACTTGTGATAGAGTCGTTGTAGCATGTAATACTGATAATATATTCTAATTTTCCAAACAATATAAATATAATGATAAATTTGTCATTCCTGGCATTCTTATGTTATTTCTTGCATTAGCATCTGAGATATGTGCACAACACTGTGTGTGCGATCATTTGGCGTCATAAATAACTGTTTTACCTTTAGATTTAACCAGATGTGGTACAGCATACATTGTCATCATCACTGCAGATCGTAAATTCGCGTCCATAACTTGATCATACTGTTTCATTTCACTTTCTTCAAGGGTCCCACCTATGAATATTCCTGCATTATTTACCTGTTAATACAGTAATTTGCAATATTGAATTATGAACAGCGTTATTTCATGCCAGTTCTTAGAGTGTATATTTCTGAAATAAAAAAATATATTTTGTTGTTTTCAACTCCTCAATTTGTGAGTAATAGAAATAAGTGGTTTGTCATTTATAATCGTGCTACAAAAACCAGATGATATTTAGTAATAAAAACAACACTTATACCAAAATATCCAAGCGTTCAAATCTCTCAATAGTGATTTGAATAGCTCTTTGCACCTCCTGTTCTTTTGTAAGGTCTGCCTTAGCTATCAACACCTGTAACGCAAGATGTTAACCATAAAATTGGTGCGCAATAACTGAAGCTGAATCGTTTTGGTAACAGCTTAAGTCTGCTAGCTTATAAAGGTTTGATAAGTCTTGTAAGCAATGTTACAATAGTAATAAAAACTACTTTATTTTATAAAATTATTTTCTTGAGCAGCCTTCAGTTATCAAATGTTATATTTGAAATTGCCTGGGCACCTTTTTGCACATTCCATTTATATAAATCGCAATTAGTTGGTCTTTTGAAGTTTCTAAAGTGCTATTTCCCGAGATTTGCCTTTTCAAAACTGGTTTTATAAACAAATAAATTTAGGTATAAGCTGTCTGAACCTAAAGAGGAGCAAAGTTAAAGAATCCAGAACAAAGTAGTACATACCTGATGAGGCTTCAAGCCGAGACTAATACAGGCATCAGCCACTTTCTGTAAATTAGCTTGATTTCTTCCATTAAGTACTACATTGCATCCTAAAGACGCGAATCGTAAAGCTGCTGCTTCTCCAATTCCACCACTTGAACCTGTGGAAAGTATTAAAATTTCCATAAAATTGGTGACTATTTTATTGACCAAAATACTAAAGCTGAACGATAGTCGCTATAATTAAGACTTTTCTTGACCTATGTTTGGTGAACAGGTCTAAGAAACCCCTTACGGTATTCAGAAATTATTTATAAATGTAGACCATAACATTCTCGATGAGGTATCCAATTCGCTCGTTTTGTAAGGTCATTTTGGATCTGCCATAACTTGTTCTGAAATGTTTTAGAATAATATTTTAGAATAAAATTATTTCTACAATAAACACTTGGTGATTAGACCTAAAATGCAATGTACAGCAATAATTAAAACAATTAATAATGAAGTTCACTATACAACTCTTTTATATGATACATCGGCTTAATAAATACCAATAAAGAAAGTCATGGTAACTGCCATTCTATAGAATTCGCTTGAAATGTTGTTCAGCAGTTATGTCAATTTATAATTACAACTACCAGACAAAATTGTATTTCATAATATTTAGATTTACTGTGAGTAGATTTTAAAGTTTTAGATCTTACACATGCAGCGGCAGTTTTGTACATACAGTGGAACCTCTGAAATCGGACCACCCTTGGAACCGGATAAAATGTGCCCTATTTCAGAGGTGGTCCCATTTGGGGGACTTTGTCCTGCTTGGGTAAAATTTTGCGGGATGACCGCAGGTTCAAGTTTGATGTCCAAACACATAAATTATTTCAATTTTGTCTTTAAGACTAATGTCTTTTCTTTTTCTATTAACTTTTTCTGTGCTTTCCATTTTGAGAAAGTTTTAACAATTTTTTCTTATTTAAATTATCTTTATGTGCTTAAACTGATATTTTATTGTGATTATGAATTCGGTGGCGTTATTATTAAATAATAAAAGAATAAGCACCACATAAATTAAGATGTCTCGGGTTTGTATATTGTTAGCCGCTATTGTTTAGACAAGGCACAAAACAACTAAGCCCCTGTCTGGTTACACACTTGCTACTATAATCCCTAACAACAGTATCTAAGACAGCAACATGCTCAGTGTTGTAAGTAATGTGCAGCAAAAATACAGCGGATTCCCCACCGACTGACAGTGCTCCGATCTCCGACCTTTTGGGGGCTCGGGACCGAAAAAAGCGACCCGAAGTGGTCCGATCCGAGGTGGTCCCAATTGGGAGTTTTCTTTACCATTAAAGTCTATGGAGCGCATTCAGGACCAAAAAAAATGTGTTTTGTATTACAAACGATGAGTAAAATTTACACTTTGCGCATTTTCAAGAAGGCGCGCATGTTGATGCTTTGGCAGTTGCAAACAATGCTCCCTGATGATCGTTAACGCGTCAACATATAAGCAGAAATACCAATTGCAACTTTTTTTACGTATTACTTGCTAAAGATCTTGTAAGCTTTATCTTCTTACTTTCCATTTTTAATACATTATACTGTCAATTTACGTATTTTTGAAGACAAGAAACACGTAGTTCGAAGTTAAAAATATTTGAATAAGATCGCAGAGTATGTTTTTAAAGTGTTGATGTGTATTATTATAAACTGCATATCAGTAATTTATCATGACCATACATTCTTATATTTCATAGTTGTTTTTCATTACCGTTTTAATCTTGACAGCGATGATATTGATTAAAAGTGTAGATCCATCTATTCTTTTGACCTGCATAATCTAATATCAATTTCAATGTTCAAAGTGAATTTTATAGTGTGCTGAATATTTTAGTATGTTTGACGTGTATTTGATATTTTTATGTTTATTCGGAGTTATTTTTTTAGTAAATTCTCTGTTTGTTACAGTTAGAAAAGGATGTTAGCGTCTCATCGAAGCCGCCGATGAATGGAAAACATTGCACGATTTGCTTACTGAATGTAAGTAATAATGCTATCTTGTTCCGAAGAGAGTAAAGCATTTTGTTTTAGCTTGATAGTCTGCCCGCAATATGTAACGATCAGGTAAATTTTATAATTAGCCACAATCGAGGCTTTAGGTCCTACAAAGGGTCTATACGTTTATGTCTTGTTCGGCTACCTGTCAGTACGTCTGTCCGTTTCCTTGATATTTGGCACATAGACGACATCACAAATCGGGGCCGCGCAAGCGGACTCTAGATTCATGTACTGTTTGTCTATCCGCCCGTCTGTGTGTTCGTTTCCTACGACATTTGACATATAGAGGATGTCTTGATTTTAGTTTTATTTCATGAAGAATGGGGTTTGCACAATTATTTATGTTTAAAAAAATAATAAAACTAAATTTTAAGGTTGTTGCTGAGTTAAGCATAAAGACATATTTCTCAGATTTAAGCCCGATAGAATGACATTGCGTCTCTATGTATAAATAAAATATAACAATGAATATAGATAATTTAATATATCAATGCGGACTTGTTTTTCACAGAAAAAATAATATTGACCTTTTCCTTTCAGTGGAATTAAAAGACATAATATTTAATAACAAAGCGATATAAACATACAAGCTATATATTCAACTTATAAAACTTATAAATCCAAACAAATCTATTGTTTTAATAGCTGTGTGATATATTTTTCAGCAATGGATCATAGCGCAATCATAGCTATTAATTGTTTTGACGGTAACAGTAGTTCTAGTGTACATTAAGTCAACGGCTGCAGATCACCTCGCCTTTCCTGCGGCTTCGTTTTATATCAACTTCTTCGGCATGCATGAACTAGATTGTTAGCAGTCTTAAAGACAATGCCTTAAAGCTTAGCTACAGGGTGCACGAGACATCTTCCTCCATCAACTGGAAGTATTGCTCCGGTAATCCATGATGACTGTTGTGAAGCCAAAAATACAATAGCATTTGAAGTGTCATCAACTTTGCCATATCTGCCCAGCGGGTGCAGTTGCATTTGTTGGATCAATAACTACAATATCACAATAAAAGTATTTCAAAATCTAAAATAAACCATCATAATGATTTTTTTTACCAGGAATTTATTAGACTTGGCCTTTTCACCTCCTTTTGTATGATGAATGTAGCAACACATTTAAAGAACAATGAAAAAAGAATTGGTTTGAATTGTTCACACTTTACAGGGTATACTTACATTTTGGTATTCTTCCTCTGTAAATCCAGCTCTACGATGAATATTTGTTTCTACAACCCCTGGACTGAAAGTAAAATTATTGGCAAATTTATACTAAAATAAAAAAAAAATAAAATAAAAAACAATACAGAAGTAATAAAGATTCACAGTTTAATGGCAGCGTGTTAATCATGTCCATATGTGGTTAATTAGACGTTATTTCAGTTGCCTTTGTTATAAAATCCATTGACGTGAATTATTAAAAAACTATTAAAGTAGCATTCGTGCAAAACTGGGTTTAATCAAAACTCGTGTAAAATAAGCTTTAAAACTATTACTTACTTAACCGAATTTACTCGTATCCCATGTGAAGCTAATTCTACAAATGTAAATGGATAATAAATTTTAAAAACTAGTGTTCGTTTCTCGTCTCAGCTCTGCAATAGCCACGTTTACTTGCCCAGAAAGTGCAAAAATAGAATAAAATATAGAACTAAACTAGATATAGAATCTCAAAATTAGTCCGTTTGAAAGCGATTTTGTATCAGTTATATTTTGTTCAAAAAGAAGAAAATGAGTAAAAATTCAATTTGTAAACATGTCTATTACAAATGTCATTTTGCTGTTTAAACTTTGGAAAGGTAAAGCTAGACATTTATCAAATTCCGTGTCAGAAAATACTTTTAGCAAAAAGGATTGCTTCCGTTAAGTCCATTTTAAAGATTAAATAAATACAGCGCGTCAACCCAACAGTTTGAAAGTACCAAAGATACGAGACTCCTTTTTGTTCTCGGCTTGGATCAAGTAGAATCTTGGGACATCACTTTGTTCGTGTTCTGCGGTCAGTTGCACTAAATAAGCTTTAGTTTACAATACCACTGAATTATTCACAATTTAGTAGAATGTTTAAGGGTTACCCATCGACGTGCATTTAGTGAATTGGTCCATGGCAGCCTTACTAAGCGCATAATGTAGTTCTCCTTTGATCTGTTTATTATGAGCAGATATGTCACAGATGAAGCTTAAAATGTGTTATTTCAAATACTTCTAGAATATAAAAAGGCAGTGTGGTTTCATGCCATGCACGTAAAAATTTTCATATTTTTGGCTTAAAGAATGTTTGCACAATTTTATAAACACAGCACAATGTTTCATTGACAAAGAAAATTATTGTTTCATGTTCTAGAATCTTCAGTTATCTAAGATAAAATAAATTTAGTTGGTGTTATTCCGATAAGAATACATACACTTAATATTCCTGATATACTTGAAACATTAACAATGCAACCTGAAATATTAACAATCGAGGTATATAAATCTTTATATGTAACCATGTATGTGTAAAATGGTGATATTGGTCAGTAATTAATTTCAATGTTTAGCAGGATACTCTGATATGCTTTTAGCATTGAGCTTCATCAATGGTGAATAAGTGGTTTTTGTCACCGTAATGTTTAATTTGCAACCCCAAGCAAAACAGGGAGAATACAAACGCAATATTTGTGATTTATGCACATTCTGTTGGAGAATAATTCCGTAACTAAGATTGGACATAGACCATTGAGAATACCTACTGCTTACTTATGAAAATGCAAATTTCTTGTTTTCAAGTAAACATGAGCAACTGAATATTTTTCGTTTTTTAACTGCTTATTTACCTTTTGAACGAATTAAATGTGGTAGTGCATATTTCGTTAACATTACTGCAGACTTTAGGTTGCTATTCATAATCTCATCATATTGCATCATGTCACAGTCTTCGATAGTGCCATACGAAACTATCCCCGCATTATTTACCTGTTAATAGGAAAAGTTACTTATTGACTGAATAGTAGTAACTTGTTACACTTGTGTATTGAATTTGTACGAAACATTTTCCGACAGTTATGTCATGTTTTTCCGTTTTTGAGTTTGTCCTTGGAACTAGTCAGAGGCCGCTAGGGCTAGAAAGATTAAAGTTTTGATATGATAAACTTCAGTTTGTCTAGTTGATCCTCCTGTATTTTTTAAATTCGCTTAACCTTTTATTTAAAAAACGACAAAACAAATTTGCGAAACAGGCGGCAAGAAGCTGAGAGCAGTAGTTCAAACTGGCATGATATCAGCCTCGGTGTATTGATCGCCCAACTCTCAATGAAAGCCATCACAGCATGTGTGTGCAAGTTTAAGTTGGCTGCAACGTTTGGGGATTTCCCAATTAAAGAGTGATGAAATTTGGCTCACTGACAGAGGTGACTAGACGCCGTGAAAGCCACATTTTTAGCCATAACCTTAAAGAACGATTGACATCCTCGGCCACGGTCACTGTCAAAAACCGAAAGTGGGCCACTATCCCGAAAACGGTCAGAGAGTTTGAGCTTATTTTCGACCCTTTGGGCCTAAAAGACGATACGTAAGAGGTACTTCGGTGACCTTGACCTCTTCGGCCATTGTCAGTGTCAAAAACCGGAAGTGAGCCTTCTCGAAAACGGTTAGAGATTTTGAGCTTATTTTCGACCCTTTAGGCCTAAAAGACGATACGTAAGAGGTACTTCGGTGACCTTGACCTCTTCGGCCATGGTCAGTGTCAAAAACCGGAAGTGAGCCTTTATCTCGGAAACGGTTAGAGACATAGTGATTTGAGCTTATTTTCGACCCTTTGTTCCTAAAAGACGATATGTAAGGGACCCTTGGTGGCCTTGGTGGCCATGGTCAAAGTAAAAAACCGGAAGTTGACCATTATCTCAAAAACGTTTAGAGATTTTGTGCTTTTATTATCCGTTGGGCCTAAAAGACGAAATGTAAGGGGTCATTGGTGACCTTAACCTCCTCGGACATTGTCAAAGTCAGAAACGAAAGTTTACCAGTACCTCGAAAACGGTTAGAGATAGAGCGATTTTGAGCTTATTTGCGAACCTTTGGGCCTAAAAGACGATACGTCAGAGGTACCTCGGTGACCTAGACCCCCTAGGACATGGTCAAAGTTAGAAACGGACGTTGACCACTATCTCGAAAACGGTTAGAGATTTTGGGCCTTTAAGACCATAGATGAGGGGTCCTTGGTGACCTTGACCTCCTCGCCTATGGTCAAAACCGAAAACCGGAAGTAAGCCATTATCTCGAAAACGGTTAGAGATTTGAGCAATTTTGAGCTTATTTTCGACCCTTTGGGGCTAAAAATGTAAGAGATACCTCAGTGACCTTGACCTCCTAGGCCATGGTCAAAGCCAAAAACCGGAAGTTGACCATTATCTTGAAAACAGAGATAGAACGATTTTGAGCTTATTTTCGACCCTTGCGGCCTAAAAGACGAAATGTTATGGGTCACGAGTTTAGAATCGTATCTTTTGTGACCCCCAAGTGTAATTTTCGCTACTCGGTAGCGAAAACGGTCGAATTAAATTATGTTTTATGCAGTTTGAAGAACAATGGAATTATGATTAAATGCTACATATACCAAAATATCCAGCTGGTTAAAAGTGTCGATAGTCCGTTGAATTGCACGCTTGGTTTCCTCTTCTTTCCGCAAATCAGCCTGTGCTATTAACACCTAAACATAAAGAATTAAAATGACCCTGCATTGTTGTTGCTGTAATAATTTTAGTTAAGATTTCTTTAATTGATTCTCCGAGAAAAAAATATTTTTCATTCAAATTTTTTAATTCTGTTTTGCTATATGTATGACTTATTATGAACAAATAATTTGTTCGTAAAATGCGGTTTATCTAGGAAAATAATGTCAATATTGCTGAACTTTTTCCAAGTGTTTTTCAAATTGGTGTTAGATAACATTTCGCATAAAAATATCCACATTTTCAGCCCAGCCTACTTTCATCGTTGGGCTAATCTAATCACTTACGGGGTTATCCTTCATTCTTTATGTGTGACTGTGTGTGTGGTATATTTTTTTCAAAATAGTGCTCTTGCACTTGAGGTTCAACCATCTGAAATCTAAAGCCCCCTCCACTTGAATTCTTTGCTTGAAAAGCCCGGGGTATTTACTGTTACTACTGATATGGTTAATCTTTTTTTTTTTTTTTGCGTGCACAAGGTAACCCCCCCCCCCCTACTCCCGCCTCCTTCAGTTTGCACAAAGCAACCCCGTACTGACGCCTCTACTCCGGGGTATTACTCTACCCATAGCCAGTTTTATTCCTTGGTGGGCCCCATGGTTTTGTCTAATAAGATTTTCAAAAGTGAGAAAAAAACGAAAAAAAAACAACAACAACAAACAAACAATACTATTTGTCCTACAAATCCGGTCCGATTGCTTTGTCATTTGAAAACAATGTTTGCCACTGGAAAACGTTTGACCGGTTTATATTTTGTCAATATTAAGTTTTTTTTACTTTCACCTTTGCATTGTCTTTTCTTTAATTACTCTGCACATTGTTTAAGGACACTTTTTATTTTTTATTTTATTTTATTTTTTTTGCTCTCTAATTTGAAATGATAAATTCATTTACATCCCAAGACGTTCATACAAAATGTTTAAGGCAACATAAAATGTGAAAAAGTGACGATTACGACACCTGGTTAGGAGACAAGCCTTTGTTGTAACAGCAGTCAGCGACTCTTTTTAAATTGACTAAGTTCCGACCATTTAAAACCACTTTGCAGCCATAAGATGCAAACCGCACAGCTGCACCTTCTCCAATTCCTGAGCTTGCGCCTGTTAGAAAAGATAAACATAGCTTCCCAACCACGTGTGATTTAGTACAAATAATTTCGTGGGTGTTCAATTTGGAGTTGACTAACCTGAAACCAAATTTTGTGCCACTTTTAAATAAAACTTTGCGAATGTAGCCAAACGTAAATGCGGAAACTGTTGACTGATCATTGACCAACCGAATTGTTTGCTTAGTTAAAAAAAAAATCTGGTGCAGACAGTAATACAGGTCAGCGAGTCCAGTGCCTTCTGTGGTTATGAATGATATTTTCCTATTTAAAGGTTGATTTACCTTTAGTACATAAGCAAAGCATTAACCAATTAGTAGTTCAATTATTTAATATTTTTATTTAAAAATATAACGAAGATACTTTTATTTTTATGCACATGTACATAAGCCAGACATAGGATTTTTGTATTGGGGACCTAAATCTTTAATTGCGCACCGTTTGATCTTGACAAAAGTAAAACGCCGCCGAAATTTCAACTTTTATGGTAGTCGTTTTTTCTTGTTTAGGTTGTGCCCCATCAGACAAGAGAATAAGATGATTTCTCCTGCTACCGGGCATATAGAAGGTATTTTCAATAATTTGCCAATCAGTAATGGTTTTTTAGCCCAGCTTGAACAGAAGCAGGGGCTAGTAGCATTTGTTGAAACTATGTGCGTATGTCCTCTTTGAAGTTAAAAAAAATCGTATGTCCTCTCAGATTTTTTAGCCTGAATGTCTTGAAATTTTGGTTGATGCTAGCGGACATAAGCACCTACCTGGCTATTACTTTTTATCCTATCAATTGAGGGATATCCGTCGTCTGTATGTACGTATGTACGTATGTACGTGTGTAAACTTTTACTTAAAATGCTTCTTCTCCTTCAGTTTTGATCGGATTCCTCTAAAATTTTACACGAATATTATCTAGGTAGGCCTCTCTTTAAAAAATATTTTTTTGGCGATGCGCCAAAAATTGGCTAAATGGGGGACATTTGAAATTTTTCGGTTGCCAATTTTCAAAATGCTTCTTCTCCCACAATTTTGATCAGATTTTCTTCAAATTTTGCACGAATATTCCCTAGGTAGGCCTCTTTTGAAAAATTACTGATTCTGGCGATTCGCCAAAAATTTATCCAAATGGGGGACATTTTTTAATTTTTTGGTGTCTAATTTTTAAATTGCTTCTTCTCCCACAATTTTGATCAGATTCCTTTCCAATTTTGGATAGTTGTTGTCTAGTTAGATCTCTCTTGAAAAGTTACTCTTCTTGGCGATCCGCCAAAAATTGGCCGAATGGGGGACATTTGTAATTTTGTGCTTGCCAATTTTCAAAATGCTTGTTGTCGAACAATTTTGATCAGATTTGCTTCAAATTTTGCATGAATATTCCTTAGGTACGCCTCTTTTGAAATTTTCTTCATTTTGGCGATCCGCTAAAAATTGGCTAAATGGGGGACATTTTTTTATTTTTTGGTGTCAAATTTTCAAATTGCTTCTCCTACGATTTTGATCGGATTCCTTTCCAATTTCGGACAGTTGTTCTCTAGGTAGGCCTTTCTTGAAGAGTTACTTTTTTGACGGTCTTCCAAAAATTGGCTAAATGGGGGGCATTTAAATTTTTTGTTGCCAATTTTCAAAATGCTTCTTTTCGAACAATTTTGATCAGATTTTCTTCAAATTTTGTACGAATGTTCTTAACATAGTCCTCCCTTGAAAATTAACTTTTCTTGGCAATTCTCCTAAAATTGGCCAAATGGAGGCATTTTTTATTTTTTGGTGCCTAATTTTCAAAATGCTTCTTCTCCCACAATTTTGATCGGATTCCTTTCCAATTTTGTGCGATTGTTCTCTAAGTAGGCCTATCTGGAATATTTACTCTTTTTGGCGATCTGCCAAAAATTGGCCAAATTGGGGACATTTGTGATTTTATGGTCACCTATTTTCAAAATGCTTTTTTTCACACAATTTTGATGAGATTTTCTTCAAATTTTGTACGATTATTCTCTAAGTAGTCCTCTTTTGAAAAAATTACTCATTTTGGCGATCCGCCAAAAATTGGCCATATGAGGGGTATTTTTTAATTTATTGGCGTTTAATTTTCAAAATGCTTCTCCAACAATTTTGATTGATTTCCTTTCCCATTTTTGGGCGATTCTTCTCCAGTTAGGCCCCTCTTGAAAAACTAATTTTTTGGGCGATCCGCCAAAACTTGTAAGTATGCGCATTGGTCCGAAATACGGACCGCGCATCGACGCAAGTTTGGTAAACATGCTCACTGGTTCGAAATCGAACCGCGCATCGACGCAAGTTAAATAAATGTGCGCACTGGTCCAAAATGCAAACCGCGCGTCAGTGCAAGTTAAAAATAAACATGCGTAGTGGTCCGAAATAATAACAGCGCATCAACGCAAGTTAAATAAACTTGCGCAGTGGTCCGAAATGCGAACCGCTTATCAACGCAAGTTAAATAAACATGCGCACTGGTCTAAAATAGGAAACGCTGATCAACGCTAGTTAAATAAACATGTGCAGTGGTCCGAAATGCAAACCCCGCAAAATAATACATACCAAAACATTAAACTTAAGTAATGATGTTTTAGACGCGGCGTTTTCTTCTTTTCAAAAGTCACATGTGTTTGGTAGTTTCTAGTCGTTTCTGCTGCTTGAACTAATAGTGTATGTCCGAAAGTACATATCAACAGTACACATATGTGAATACAATTTCAATGCGTTGTTCGAAGTCATTTTTCTGGGAAACAAATCTTTGTATTTATTTATTGGTCTATGTTCGGGTCCGTTGCTAAATTACTTATTTAGCTAGCTCATTGCCATCTCGTCTTTTGAAGCCCAATTTTTCAGGGAAATTCCCTTATTCAAGCACGCCGAATTTGGTTTTATCGCTTTTCGTAACCTGGTCTTTGTCCTTGGACAAACTTTTACGATAGATCTCGGCTGGTCACAATGTCCCCGGACTTTCTTGTTTGGTAAATCGATATAAATTGGCGGAAATATTTGCCAAAACAAAATTTATTTAAAACGTATCTCCTGCTAGGGTTTTAGAGGGAACGTTCCAAAATTTTGGTGGAAGGTAGGGTGCATAAGTGTCCACCTGGCTATTACTTTTTTGGCGATTCGCCAAAAATTGGCGAAAAACCAAGAATTTTTTAGTAAAATCTACTGCTAAAAATAGCCTTACTGTGTTGAACTTTAATGTGAAGGTTGCAGGAGTTACTACCTACATGGCTGTGTAACATTTTTGGCGATTGGCCAAAAATTTGTGAAAATATTGGCGAAAAAAAAAACAAATTCTTTTCGTAAAATCTTAACTATTTCCAGGAAAGTAACCTTACTCTCTTGAAATTTAAAGTGAAGGTTGCAGAAGTTTCTACCTTCCTTGGTATTACTTTTTTGGCTATTGAACAGAAATTGGCGAAAAGCAAAAATTTTCAGTAAAATAGTTTTACTTTGTTGAAATTTAAAATGAAGGATACCAGGAGTTACTACCCACCTTGGCATTACTTTTTTTGTTTTGTGATTGGCCAATTTTTTCGAAGAACCAAACATTTTCAGTAAAATCTTAACACTGCTGGAGAATAATCTTACTCTCTTGAAACTTCAGGTAACTGCAACAGGTATTATTATCTACCTGGCTATTGCTTTTTGGTGATTGACAGAAAAATTTGGGGAAAAACCAAAAAAATAATAATAAATAAATCTTAAAATCTTAACGAACTCCAGGGAAAGAGCCTTACTGTCTTGAACTTTTAAGTAAAGATGGCAAGTATTACTACCCACGTAGCTGTTGCTCTTTTTTGTGATTGGTCAAGAAATTGGCGAAAATTATTGCCAAAAAACATTTTTCGTAAAATCTTAAGAAATTCCAAAAACTTGATGCAATTTTTGGTAATTGGCCAAAAATGGGGAAACTTTGGCAAAAAACTAAAATAGCTTTCAGTAAAACCTAAACTAACTCATAAGAAAGTGGTCTTACTTTCTTAAAAGTCACTGACTGTAGCAGGCAATATTACCTAATTAACTATTACTTTTTTGGTGATTTTCTATACAATTCTCTGTAAAACGTATCTAATACGGTTTTCATGGGAACATTGTGTAATTTTGGTGGCAGGTAGGGTGCATAGCTTTTCACCTATTTGTTACATGCTTTGGCGATTGGCAAAAGTTGGCGGAAATATTGACAAAAAATATTTTTGGTTTTTAAATATTAACTAACTCCATGAAAATAGTCTTACAGTCTTGAAATTTTAGAGTAAAATCTTAACTAATACCTAGCTAGCTGTTTTATTTTTGGTGATTGATGAGATTTTCTTCAAATTTTGTACGATTATTCTCTAAGTAGTCCTCTTTTGAAAAAATTACTCATTTTGGCGATCCGCCAAAAATTGGCCATATGAGGGGTATTTTTTAATTTATTGGCGTTTAATTTTCAAAATGCTTCTCCAACAATTTTGATTGATTTCCTTTCCCATTTTTGGGCGATTCTTCTCCAGTTAGGCCCCTCTTGAAAAACTAATTTTTTGGGCGATCCGCCAAAACTTGTAAGTATGCGCATTGGTCCGAAATACGGACCGCGCATCGACGCAAGTTTGGTAAACATGCTCACTGGTTCGAAATCGAACCGCGCATCGACGCAAGTTAAATAAATGTACGCACTGGTCCAAAATGCAAACCGCGCGTCAGTGCAAGTTAAATAAACATGCGTAGTGGTCCGAAATAATAACAGCGCATCAACGCAAGTTAAATAAACTTGCGCAGTGGTCCGAAATGCGAACCGCTTATCAACGCAAGTTAAATAAACATGCGCACTGGTCTAAAATAGGAAACGCTGATCAACGCTAGTTAAATAAACATGTGCAGTGGTCCGAAATGCAAACCCCGCAAAATAATACATACCAAAACATTAAACTTAAGTAATGATGTTTTAGACGCGGCGTTTTCTTCTTTTCAAAAGTCACATGTGTTTGGTAGTTTCTAGTCGTTTCTGCTGCTTGAACTAATAGTGTATGTCCGAAAGTACATATCAACAGTACACATATGTGAATACAATTTCAATGCGTTGTTCGAAGTCATTTTTCTGGGAAACAAATCTTTGTATTTATTTATTGGTCTATGTTCGGGTCCGTTGCTAAATTACTTATTTAGCTAGCTCATTGCCATCTCGTCTTTTGAAGCCCAATTTTTCAGGGAAATTCCCTTATTCAAGCACGCCGAATTTGGTTTTATCGCTTTTCGTAACCTGGTCTTTGTCCTTGGACAAACTTTTACGATAGATCTCGGCTGGTCACAATGTCCCCGGACTTTCTTGTTTGGTAAATCGATATAAATTGGCGGAAATATTTGCCAAAACAAAATTTCTTTAAAACGTATCTCCTGCTAGGGTTTTAGAGGGAACGTTCCAAAATTTTGGTGGAAGGTAGGGTGCATAAGTGTCCACCTGGCTATTACTTTTTTGGCGATTCGCCAAAAATTGGCGAAAAACCAAGAATTTTTTAGTAAA
Organism: Protula sp. h YS-2021; assembly: GCA_949752745.1. NCBI lineage: Eukaryota > Metazoa > Annelida > Polychaeta > Sabellida > Serpulidae > Protula > Protula sp. h YS-2021. The sequence continues at coordinate 27,725,819 of OX457030.1, forward strand.
ATCTACTGCTAAAAATAGCCTTACTGTGTTGAACTTTAATGTGAAGGTTGCAGGAGTTACTACCTACATGGCTGTGTAACATTTTTGGCGATTGGCCAAAAATTTGTGAAAATATTGGCGAAAAAAAAAAACAAATTCTTTTCGTAAAATCTTAACTATTTCCAGGAAAGTAACCTTACTCTCTTGAAATTTAAAGTGAAGGTTGCAGAAGTTTCTACCTTCCTTGGTATTACTTTTTTGGCTATTGAACAGAAATTGGCGAAAAGCAAAAATTTTCAGTAAAATAGTTTTACTTTGTTGAAATTTAAAATGAAGGATACCAGGAGTTACTACCCACCTTGGCATTACTTTTTTTGTTTTGTGATTGGCCAATTTTTTCGAAGAACCAAACATTTTCAGTAAAATCTTAACACTGCTGGAGAATAATCTTACTCTCTTGAAACTTCAGGTAACTGCAACAGGTATTATTATCTACCTGGCTATTGCTTTTTGGTGATTGACAGAAAAATTTGGGGAAAAACCAAAAAAATAATAATAAATAAATCTTAAAATCTTAACGAACTCCAGGGAAAGAGCCTTACTGTCTTGAACTTTTAAGTAAAGATGGCAAGTATTACTACCCACGTAGCTGTTGCTCTTTTTTGTGATTGGTCAAGAAATTGGCGAAAATTATTGCCAAAAAACATTTTTCGTAAAATCTTAAGAAATTCCAAAAACTTGATGCAATTTTTGGTAATTGGCCAAAAATGGGGAAACTTTGGCAAAAAACTAAAATAGCTTTCAGTAAAACCTAAACTAACTCATAAGAAAGTGGTCTTACTTTCTTAAAAGTCACTGACTGTAGCAGGCAATATTACCTAATTAACTATTACTTTTTTGGTGATTTTCTATACAATTCTCTGTAAAACGTATCTAATACGGTTTTCATGGGAACATTGTGTAATTTTGGTGGCAGGTAGGGTGCATAGCTTTTCACCTATTTGTTACATGCTTTGGCGATTGGCAAAAGTTGGCGGAAATATTGACAAAAAATATTTTTGGTTTTTAAATATTAACTAACTCCATGAAAATAGTCTTACAGTCTTGAAATTTTAGAGTAAAATCTTAACTAATACCTAGCTAGCTGTTTTATTTTTGGTGATTGGCTAAAAATCTGCAAAAATTTATTCGAAAAACTAAAAAAAAAAATCAATAAAATGATAACGAACTCCTGAAAAATAGACTCATTGCCTTGTTATTTTAAGTCACAGAACCACACATTACTTCTTAACTGGCTGCTTCTTTCATTATTTGCCAATTTGCCTGTGGCAAAATTGGCCAAAAACAATTTTCTTGAAAAGTTATCTCACGGAAACGCTCTCAGATTTTGGTGGAAGTTAGGGTGCATAAACGTCCACCTTGCTGTTACTTGTTTTGGCCATTCGCCAAAAGTTGCCTGAAAAAAAAAAAAAACAGTAAAAAATAAACAAAAATCTGAAGGAACTCCAGGAAAATAGCTTCATGGTCTTAAACTTGCAAGTAAAGGTAGCACTCATTGCTACTCTCCCGGACATTATTTGTTTTTTGTGATTGGCCAAAATTTGGCGGAAATATTAGTAAAAAACAGAAAAAAAATCAGAAAAATCTTAACTCACACCAGAGAAGTTTTCGTACTGTCTTGAAATTGTAGTTAAAGATAGTGGTCATTTACACTTACCTGTTTGTTGTTGTTTTTTCGTAATTCGGAAAAGTGGCGCAAATTTTGGCAAAAAAGAACAGGTCTTCCTAAAATCGTAACTAACACTAAGGAGACCGAAATGTGTGGTTGTTTTTTGTTTTGGCGATTCGCCAAATATTGACTGATAGATTGGCGATAAACAATTTTTATATTAAAATCTTGACTGGCCCTAAGTACAACCTTACTGTCTTGACATTTTAGTTACAGCTTATACTTATATGTCATAAATCTTGACATCAGCATTCATTAGCCTGGATATTGTTCATGGACAATCTTGTTAATATGTACAGTATTCTGCAAGGGGTTCATTTTATAGCACGTATTGTGCGTCATTACGAGTTTTTAATAACTACCTGTTTTCCCGATTTTCACGAAGAGCGCCCGTCACACTACGCGCTTTTTACTTTGTCTATGCACTTTTTAGAGAGAGGGTGTGCCCTGATCAGTATGTGTGAGGAATGAGTGTGCAGTTCTATGTGTGGTACTTATGGTACAGTATATGTCGAGAGATGATGTGCCCTACTGGTGATATTGACAGTTATTATCCCACGTGAAACGGAGGGATATAGTTATGAGCTGGTCCGTCCGTCCGTCCGTCCGTCCCTCTGTCTGTCCACAAAAAGTAAAGTTTTGTTGGGCCGACTTTTCATAGAAGGAATTGTCGTAGGAACCTGCAACCTTGTGTGGTGAAAATATATATATTGAACATGTGCAACGTGGCATTTTTGTCAATATCGGCCAAAAATTCAAGTTACGCACCCGCGGTCCTTCAAACATTGGATAAAGGTGATACACAACCCGACTGCTGGGCACACGGGCTTGTTTTAGGTGTAATTTCTTAATATTCAGAAAATAGTACACAGTTGTTCAAGTCAGTTGCTCTGTCAGGGGAAACAGAACAATGGAAAATGGTTATTAGTGTATTATGGGTTTAGTCGGTGAGAAATTAGTTTTTGTTTACAAAAACAAAAAAAAAAAAAAAAACAAAAAATAATGGGTGTCGATTGAAAGTGTGTGATATCAGCCTGTACTGTTAGGTTTTGTGTGCACTGCCCGCTCTAGTTTTGGTCGGATTACTTTCAAATTTTGTGCGAGTGTTAACAAGGCTATCATCTCTTGAAAATTACTTTTTGGGGACATCCAAAAATTTGCCAAACGGCGACATTTATTGTTATTATTTTTGTCTCAAAACTTTGATTTGAATTCCTTCAAATTTTGCGGAAACATTCCCTGGTTAATTCTTTCTTTAAAAGTTGTTCCTTTTGGCGATCCCTGTACATGTTTGTAATTGTTACTTGGCTTTTCTTACTTAGAGAATAAACCCACTTAGTTAATTATGCCAATTTCCTCTTGTTTGCCTGATTTTGTTCACCCGGCAGATACGAAAAACTAAATTTTATTTACTGGTCTTGTGTATCGTTATCAGTTCTCAATAACCAATTTGCATGTGTGATTATCACAACGGCAACGTTAGTTATTACGATAAATGGAAATCATACCTGATATAAAAACAACTTTGTCTTTTAGATCTGCATAATCCATCTTCATTTCTAAATTATATCTGGAGCAAAATTTGTACTTAGACTAAGTACAAAGGTTCATTAACATGACGCTGTTATTTGTTCAGGCTCGACACAACAGGGAGCAGGCGACGAAGAGGTCACTTAATTTAGATTTGCGAAGGCGAAAATGCACTTGATGTTTTCCTTTCTAGGTATCAGAAGTACTCAATCTATCCGTTAGTTAACAACTGACATGTAAGATATCGTAGGGAATGTTCAACAAACGGATAGATTTTTTTTTTGGGTGCCATTTGTTATTTCGATGGTTTGAACATTAATGTCTAAAATGAAGTATAAAATGTAATCAGTTAATATAAAACAATACATCTAGCTTACAGAAGTCCCGACGAATTCGTAGTATGTACAAAGCCAGAAGAAATGTAAATAGTCTGTATGTCTTGTTTAACTGTGCTGTTAATTTTTAATATATTTATAAGTGGACATTAAATTTACAAAACAAAGAAGCCTGATCTGACTATCAAGCTTTTTTGTAATTAGATACTCAGTTTTGTGTGTTTATTCAAAGATTACATATTTTAACAGGTTTATTTTTTAGGCATTGAAGACATAAAATGAATTGCATGTCAAAACTTTTTGTTTGAAATATTTTTTCATGAAAGGTTTCTTACACTGTTTAGGTATATTAGTGTATAACGAACAAAGATAATATTTTATCCTCGTTTTTCTTATTCGACTAAGTTCTGCTTGAAACGTTTCAAACAATCGGAGGAAGGACCTGTCAACCCCCCCTCCCCCCTCCACATCGTTAAGTAACTGTCCCGTTCCTGTAGCAAATAGTCGCGAAAACGGGTTTTCGTATGTAAACACTATGGCTGTGCCAGTTTAACTTGGCTATCGGTACTTGCGTGTGTGGATACTTGACTTTTACTCAATATTACAAGTGAAGTAAGAAGTTTGAAGTGTAATGGGGAAGCGCAAGCAAAAGAAAGACAGCTCATACGTGGCAGAAGATGACAGGCCACACAAGTCATTTCGTCTGGACAGTACGTCGGCCGCAAAAAGGTTACTCATTACAAATGAAAAAGTACTCGTACTCGCATAAGCCAAATCACACTTTGGGCGTTCCCAATAAAAATGCGCAAAAATTCCTGCGTTTCGAATAAAATAACCGGGTAAAAAATGAAAGAAATGATAGAGAGATTTCGCCTAAATGTCAAATTTCTCTTGTACCAAAGAGCAATCGGGTTTTTAACAACCCGTTTGATATTTTAAAAACTTATTAAAAGTTTTAACAAATGGTTTCAAGTTTCATTTTCTTTTATGTTCCGAGTATGAGCTGTTTTTGCGATATTTCTTCCATATTTTTCTATCATTTCTTTCATTTCTTTACCCGGTTCCCACGCAGCCGAAATTCAAAATTCTTGCGCATTTTATTCGAAACACCGAAAGTGTGATTTGGCTTATAGCTTCAAGAAATACCAAACCGAGCGTTTTAGAGTGACTTGGGCCTGATACCTGGTACAAATTCAAGACACACTTTCAGAGTTTACCCAGTTGGGTTGCAGTAGAAACAAAATTCTTGCGCAGTTTATTCGGAACATCCAAGGGTTTGACTGCCCGTACAAGCCCAGGCGGTAGAATGGGATGGATGGTAGAATTAGACATTTCACGCATATAAGCTGAAACCTAATTTACTCATTTTACTATTGGCTATCCTTAGAACCACCTACTTTGGAAAATGTATCTAGTAATGTTGTAACATAAAACTGAAAGTATCATTTGTTGTTCAAGAGAAAAGTTAACAAAACTAGCCAGAGCGATCAGCTGTTTTTTGTTGGTTCTGCAACATCTGTATCACTGTTGGTGATTGGTTCTCATGCAGACCGTCGCCATGTTGGTTCCACTACTTCGTTTGCTTCGCTGTTAGTGATTGGTTCACGTTCAGACTGACATTTTATTTCCCAAACTCGTGTATTGTTTACCTTAGAAGCACAATAATATTTATACTTTTGTATACTTTATTGTCTGTATACTAGGGAGTTACTGGATATTGTAGCAGTAATTTTGCATCGACCTCCTCTGTCAGTGGTAAATATTTAAAGGTTATTTCCCAAAACCATTAAAAACCAATAATTTTACCCCAAATACCGTCTCTTCCTTGTACCAGTTATAAACACTTATTCCTATATGGCTCTTGCAGTCGCCCTATGATAGCAAGAGCCATTGTTCCTATAGTGAAACTTACTAATGATGTCAATTTTTCCAGTCTTGGCGCGAGACTCGGGCCAGTGGCGTTATTTTAGAAATGGCTCAGTTATAAATTATGGCGAGCAATTTTTATGGTCAAATAACACTTTTTTTTTTTTGCTGAGAAAAAAAATTAAGATCAGGATATAGAAACTCCCTTAATTGCCTACAACAACAGTGCATAAACACTTGCCAAACCACTCTCCGCTCCAGTTTGGAGGTTTCGTCGAGGTCGAAAATGGTGCACCAGGATACTTCTCGGTGTGCTTTTAAAGAAAAAGCCTGCTAGTTCGAATCTGGATGACCTGGAACGTGCGCCAAAAGATATACATAGTCTCAAAAGTTGAGATCAATGGTCATCTCTATTACAGGAACCTTGACCCTTTCTGTCTTAGGAAGGTAGAAAGGGTCCGCTGGGATTAAGAAACAACAGAGGCCATCATGAGCTCTTATTGGCGTTGTAATAAAAATCTCTATTAACGGGTCTGTCGTACTGGTATTTTGTTAAATGTTTGAGCATTGTTTTGTAATACTTTTGAGTGTTCCTGCACTGCATTGGACTTTGAAGACCCCAAAAATGTACCTTTCGTGATGGATATTTTTGTTACCGGGCCCGGAATGGGCGCATGACTTCCTCTAGTGAATCTAATCAGCGGCATCTTCATAGGAAGAACGCCAGAGGCATCTGGGACCAGGGTTTGGTCGTGCGGCGGTGACTCTCCTGGGAAATTAGATAGGACTCGTTGGAACTATGTCAGTTTTGATCCGCTTAGCAGATAGATTTTGTTTATTTTGTTCGTCAAGTCGTAATTCGACTTATCATCGGTTTTCGAGCTTTATTGCAATTTAGGTGATTATCCGGCTCAAAATTTTATATATTTGTGTGCTATACGGAACAGCCCTTGGTTTGGAAATTAAGTTAGATGTTTAGAAAATCGCGTAACTCCACTAAAGCCCCTTAGCATCTGACACGTGGAACATTCGCCGATGTGGTTGATGCGATGAACAACACTCTAAACATGTTTTTAAACAGTATTAGTCTGGTGGGTTTTTGCTAACATTGTCCGTATGTTACTTAGCACCACTGGCCCCATCGGTATATAACGGTGTGCCAACTTGATTTAGCTCAATGCTGGGCCAACTTCCAATGGTTTCAAGTGCGCACCAACTTATTGATCAATGTATCGTTGCTTTCTGCGTTGTAGACCACAGGGCTGACGTTCAGTATAAAGAAACAGTTTTGTTTAATGAAATTGTTTGCAACTATTGAAAACTAATTCTCACGTTTCCCATTGCAAAAGTAACGGTCCGGCTGAATGCTATGCCTTTTGAGAGACACATCATATTTATTGTACAGGAATTTTCCATCGACGAGTAGCGTGGATGCAAGAGAGGATGAGCGGCTTCTTTGGGGACCGTATTTATCGGAGCGCCAGTGGGGCACAGAAAGGGAGGACTTGTCTCTTGATGGCAACTGGTGAGTCAACTGTTACGTAGTTTAAAAAACCACTTCATAAGTGCTATGGTTAGATTTGGTTTGGCTGGAAAGGATAACCCAGTTCATCATCCGAGTGCTGTTTGACTGTTGAGAACTAAAACAGACACACATAAAAATACAAATGTAAAAGACCACATAAACTGTCCAACTGTATCAAACTCAAAATGACTTCTTTTCCTGTTTTTTTTTTTTTTTATCGTAGGCAGCCGGTGGACTATACCTATCGTGTGAGACCTCAGTCGTCTGTCTTGCCGTCTGTAATGTTTTGTTTGTTTGTTTGTTGTTTTTTTTTTTTTTTTTGCTACTCCTTTTAGTTTTCATGGGATCGCATCAATAGTTTATGGAAATAAATGCCCATTATTTTATATTCTTAATTCGCAAGCTTTCGCCAATTTTTTAACCGATCACTGTCTTTACGACAATACTCCTCCTACAAAATAAGTTGAACTTGCTCGATACTTTGGCAGTCTGGATCAGCTGTAAAATGAAACGAAGGTAGTCTGGATAAGGGGTAAAAAGTACTAGAGCCGATTTTTGGTTTTCGCCAATTTGGCAAAATTACAGAGTTCGCCACATTTTCACAAAAACATGTTTCTCTGTGATTTTTGTATTCTCTGTTAATTTTTTAATACTTATGCTTCTAATGCTTCTGACATTTATTTGGCGGTTCGCCTAAAATTTGCGCTTTGGTGTCCAAATTTTGTCGCATTTTTTCGCTATTTTAAGTTTGGTGTTTTTGATAGATTTGATAGATGCACATGGAGTTGAGAGTTGCACGTGGATATGTGCAAATTAGATTGTGACACGGCAAGCCATTGGCTTGAAACAGTCACATGGTACATGGCTGCCAGAACACAGTGTTGATAGCTTAAAGCAGTCAGTATGTAGATAGAAAAGACTATTCAATAGAATATGGATTATGTGGATAGTGCGCATTCACATCAACAGTCGCAATTTGAAGGTGACTAAGGCACCTTTGCATCTTAACTGACTATGATGTCATTGGCACAATGAACACAAACTGGAATTTGCAGCCCAGAACGAAATTAATGTTGAAGATACATAAAATATGTAATAATGGAATTAAAATTTTCACTCTCCGCCGTGCTTTTGGAAGAATACGCAGTGCCACTTGATGGTCTTGTTAATAAATATTTAATGGAATTGCAACTTACCCATGTATCTTACGCCCTTTAAAACGGGCTAAAAATCCAGAGTCCTTAAAATCAAGTTGCTAAATATGACTTACAAGAATTTGCTTAATTTGACTTACAGATTGCCATAAATTTCAATACTATTTGTATAAAAGTGGTTGTCGGTTCTTCACCCCGTTGAACCTCAAACTACAAATGAAAGCTTAATGTTGAGTAGATAAGCTCGATAAATGGAAAATATTGCAGTGTAGTGGTACGGATTCAATTCATTCTAATTTTAATGTTCTATAAATTCCTGTGCAACATTTTAGATATTTCAAAATATAACCCCCGTGTGACAATTCGCTCCTGGGAATTTCAATAAAATTTCAAATTTCGTTATTCCTCCAGTGTTGAAGGCTGGCACAAAATGGCGTGGTGAACGCCGGTCGCATTGACACTAACCTGCTTTATCTTTCAGCTGGGAGTCGTTCACGCATGAGCAAGCAGTCTATCGCAGCTACAAATGGGGTGAAGATGGCTTGCTTGGAATAAGTGACAACCAGGCACAGCTGTGCTTGTCTTTAGCCTTGTGGAATGGAACGGATCCCATTTTGAAAGAAAGGCTGTATGGAATGACTGGACCCCAGGTGAGAACAGTTTTACAAATATCTGGTTAGAAAATCTAAATGTAGATAATCTTCTTAGAAAGTTGAACCTCGCGCTTATCGTTATTGAGTCTTAATTTCAAGACTGAGGAAGCACGTAAGTTAAGCAGTTGACATGATATAAAGTACTTGTATGTAAGTATTCCAAACAGTACAGCAGGCATCGTTATGATGGCTGTCGCTTGGAAGACAGCGGCACAGTTTCAAACTCACCTGTTCCACAGCTAGCTTCTTGAAGGCTCGCCATTCCCATAAAATATCAGGGATCTACTGTTTACTGTTGACATCTTGTTTCCAGGGTAACCATGGTGAGGATGTTAAGGAATGTTATTATTATTTGGATTCCACGCCGTCGCACAGCTACCTGAAGGCACTGTACAAGTACCCACAATGCACCTTTCCTTACAATGATATACTTGAGGAAACAGAGTCACGGACGTCGGTCAAACCCGAATACGAACTGCTTGATACTGGTAAATAAAGGCTTGTATTCGGATGCAAGCACATTCTAGTAATTTTTACGTGGAAGCTAAGAATCCAGTTTGAAATTTTGTTTAAAGAATCTATTACAGCAAAGTTAAAACTAATAAACAAAATAATAAATAACAAAAAAAAAAAAAAATCCTTAAAAATTGTTATGCATGTCACGTGACGCCATCTTTTTAAAAAGGTTAACTGTTCGACAAAAGCTGGGCAGACTGAAGAGCATTAGGTCCAAGTAAGAAAACGTAGTGTCCAAACAAGACACGTTATGTCCAAGCAAGAAATGTTATGTCCAGATAAAAAAAAACGTTATAGCAAAGGAAGACGCGTTGTGCCAAAGATTGACAAGAAAGGCACGTTATGTCCCAGCTAGAAAACGTTATGTCCAACTTAGAAAACGTTATGTCCAAGTAAGAAAACGTTATGTACAAGCTAGAAAACGTCATGCCCAAGCTAGAAATATTATGTCCGAATAAAAAAAAACATTATAGCAAAGGAAGACACGTTGTGCCCAAGATTGACACGTTATGCTCAAGAAAGGCACGTTATGTCCCAACTAGAAAACGTTATGTCCCAGCAAGAAAACGTTATGTCCAAGCTAGAAAACGGTATGTCCATGATAGAAAAAATTATGTCCAACCAAGAAGACATTATATCCAAGCCTGAAAAAATGTATTCATTACCGAAAAAAAGTGCAAGAAAGTCTTTTTGTCTGTTTTACAGGTGCGTTCGATGGGGGCAGGTATTTTGACGTGTATGCCGAGTATGCGAAGCGTACCAACAAGGACATCCTGTGTAAGTACACAGTACACAACCGGGCCGGCGAGGACGCTGAGATACACATCATTCCACAAATCTGGTTCAGGTAATGACGAGTATGCCAAGAGTACACACAGTTACATCCTGTGTAAGTACACAGTGCACAACCGGGCCGGCGAGGACGCAGAGATACACATCATTTCACAAATCTGGTTCAGGTAATCATGTATTTTGACGTGTATGCGAAGCGTACACACAAGGACCGTCCTCTGTAAGTACAGAGTGTGCACCCGAGCCGGCGAGGACGCGGAGATACACATCATTCCACAAACCTAGTTCAGGTAATCATATATAGACTGGTGCGTAATTGTGTAACCGCACATGAGAGTATGCGAAAAGAATTCATCCGGAGCATTGAAGAAATTACTCGGTTGTTCCAAGCGAGCAGTGACACTTCATTTATTACACTCGTGTGTTGCCCGCTTGAAAACTGCCAGTTTTCACAGCACATTATAAAGTTCCAAGTCCACAACTATATTTTTTCGTACTCTTTCCCGTTATGTAGACAGACTGAAATATAGGACGAAACTGAGAGCCCCGGAGATGAGGGGGGAGGGGGAGGGTGAAGAGAGAAGATATTGCCTTACTTTTCAAATTTATAATAATACTGACATGGTAAGACATCGTAGAGGGCATAGCCTCTAGCCCACATTGTAGCTCCAAGATGGTGGCCATTGTGACCTTGCAATTAACTCAAGGTAAAAATAAACATAACGTGCACTTACCCACTGTGATAGATCACCTGTATACCAGATATCAAAGGTCCTCCTGTGGGGTGGGGGGAATCTTAAGAATACACCCACTGCGTTCTGTTCCGTGCGTGGCGTAAGAGGCGACTAATCGGAATTTCTTTCTTTCTAACTCTTCTTTTACTGTTTCTTCATTTTTTCCTTCTTTTTCCCCACTTCTTTCTTTAGCAAGTGCGTCTTAATATACCAATCTTAGTTGGTGAACGGGACGTTAAACACCAAACAAACAAACCAGATATCAAAGGAAACGATTAGCAGGGTGAGAGTAGCGGCCGACGATGGACAGATGGACGGACTACACCAAAACTTGTGGTTCCCGTCTGGGAGTCAATCCCGGTGTGGGAGCTAGCAATGAGGCACCTTTACAATAGACAGAAAGTTGCTCAAAATTGGTTTCTTTACATTCATTCTCTGTCAGAATAGTTCTGGGATCAAGTTTAGTTATTATTATTAATTGAATTTGTTGATTTTCTCTGGTAAACCACTAGGTAGTGGTTAACATTTCACTCACTGCACTATCCCTGGATGTAAGGTTTTATACTATTTTTTTTCGTGCTTCGTCGTGATATCTGTGAAATGATTGACAGGAACACTTGGTCAGATGGCGTATCGGGGCAGAAGCATTGTAAAATACAAAAGCTAGGGGATGGCGTTATTTGCACACATCCAAAGCTGGGTGAGTATGCTTCCCAGGGGCCGTATTCACAAAATTTAACTATACTAATTCCGTTAACTCCTCCGTTGGCAAACAGAACATCCGAAAGTAATAAATTAATAAATTTACCTTGTTTAGCAGGAGCAAAATTCAGCCCAAAATTGTTTGCATGATACAGCTGGATCAACCGATTTTCGCTTCTAGGAGTCCAGTTAACTGCACAGTTAACTTTTATGAATACCGGTGCAGATGTGAAGCCTCAAGACATTTTAAGGCGCTACACGAGACCTTTAGATCTCATGACGTTTACGTCACGGTTACTGGGGACAATGTTTTTGCAGTTTTAATGTATTTTAATAGTTGTAACATTTTTTTCATTTATTGTTTATTACTTTTGTAACTTTTTGACGGCTTTTTAACTGCATTTGTGATGTCGTTTGATCACAGTACTTTGCACTGTCCTACGTGTTTTGACAGATATTACACACCACAGTAAGCGAAAATAGCTGACACCACAATTTATTTTATAAACACTACAACTGCATAAACAGGCGCCTTAAATCGCGTGAATCGTTGTCGATTATCTATTTTACATATCGGAATCTTTTGAACAATTAAAAGGACTTCAATATTGTGTTATTTTTGAAGCCTAAATATCCAGTTTTGAGGCCTGGGTGGGCTTAATTCGATGGGGCGTAAGGTTAGGGGACGATCGATTCGGCACTCGGTCATCTGGGCACTTTTTGGACATTTCGGCACCCATTTTTCGGACATCTCGGCACACAGCGATAGACAGCACGGCACCAGTTACCAATACTTGTTTGTACCTTATTTAAATGAAGTCCTTTTGTTTTTTAAGAGAGAAAAACAGTTTTTAGATAATTTTAATGTCCGGAAATATTGTCCTTAACGTGTAACGTGTTTTTTGGATTTTGGACCGTAAACGCGCATCATTGAATGTAAACTGAAAAATAGGTTAACAAAAGCAAAACTACGTGAGGAAAAATTTATGCTCTGCAGTGATGCAGATTTAAATGAATAAGTTCCATGCATGCATCAGTGTAAACATCGTTGCCGAATTGAAACTTGCCGATGAAGGCAAACACCTGACCTAGTTTTCGTTTCCCCCTTCGAAGATAACCAAAATTTTGTGGCGGAAAAAAGAAAGCAAAAAATAAATAAAGTAATTAAAATTAATATTTTTCAGATTTATTGTTTTATTTCTGTTTCTGTTGGTTGGCGTGATGCCTTATTTTGTGGACAGCTGAAACTCACTTATAATCTGGTGTTTTTCTAGCCCCATATGTTTATGCGTTCTTGAACTGATGTGTAGGTCTCATTTTGTAGGGAAATATATTTTTGAATTCATGAAAAGCAATGACGAGTCGGTGATTTACACGGAAAATGAAACGAACCAATCCAAACTTGAAGCCACGAAAAGGAGCACTAAGTCTAAGACGAAGAAAAGCAAAGCGGCGACGCAAGAGACGTCAAAAGAGACGCACACGTTAGCCGGAAAGAAGGACGCCTTCCACGAATACGTCATCAACGGTAAGCCTGCTTCTTAGCGGGGTGACTGTTAGCTCAGTCGGGAGAGCGTCGGTCCTGTAATGCTATGGTCCCTGGTTCGAATCTGGCCAGGGATGGAAAGCGGGGGATTGGCCTTCGCTCAAATTCCTCAGCTAAACGACTGTACAGGATTATTCACCACCACGGAATTCAAAATTAGCACAAATGAGTCTTCCGGCCATCCCTGTATAAAAAAAGCCTGCTTCTCTCATTTTGTCTGTTTTTTGTTTTGTTTAGTTTTTTTTTTTTTTGGTTTTTTGTTTTTTTTTTTGTTTGTTTTCTTTTTTTTTTTTTGGAAATGTAGGTTTTTTTGGCTGTGTGCTCGGTACTTAATAAAATTTTAATTTCTAAAAATGTGTTTGACCATTTTTGATATGAGCACGTATATGGTAAAATTTTGCATTGACCAATATTGGTCTAGAATACTCTTTGTGTACTTGTTGCCCGTTCGCTTGGATGGTCTTCGTTTGTGTGTTTACAAATAGACAATATCTATGCTTTATGTTTCAGGGAATATTTCCGCTCTGAACGCAAAAGCCCAAGGAACTAAAGTCGGTGTTCATTATCAATTCCAAGTGCCAGCTCATGGTCACGTGACTGTCAAGTGTAGGCTGGTTTCTGAACCCGAGGCTCAGCCAATCAGCTTTGCGCAGGATTTTGAGAGTGTCTTTGAACGTAGAATAAAGGAGACAAACGAATTTTACAAACGGGTATGACACAAATATGCTTTTGTCGTGGACCCCGAATCATTAAATTTCTTTCATTTTATTGAAATCAAAGGTTTGTTGCTGAAAAAAACTAATCACTTTGACCCATTCTATATATAATATATATATGTATACAATGGGTCAAAGTAATTAGTGATCATATATATATATATATATATATATATATATATATATATATATATATATATATATATATATATATATTATTTAAATTTGTTTATTTATTTGACAAAATTCTGCACTTTATAAGTATCAAAATGCAAACAAATAGCCACAAAACACTCGCAAAGTAAGTCTAAGCCGTACATGAATGAGTGCCTTGGACAGACTTACTAGATAACCACGAAAATCTAAAAAAATATCGGTTAATACGATTATCTTTTAATACGAACAATTTTGTCAGGTCCCACAGACTTCGTATTATCCTTGTTCCACTATATATATATGTTACAGCGAATCTGTAAAACCATTTAAGACCGCTTGGTCTCATGTGTGAAGTGGTCTCTGTCTTTATCTGGATACAGATTTTGCCCGAGAGCGTGAGTCACGAGCAGGTGTCGGTGGCGAGGCAGGCGTACGCGGGCTTGTGCTGGAACAAACAGTTCTACTGCTACGACCTACACAAGTGGCTCAAACTAGGTATGCTGCCCGGGTGGGAACACGGTGTTTAAGACACAGTGTCATTTTTAATTTGATAACAGAGACCTGGTCTTCAACAAGGGTATCAATACCTGGTCTTCAAAGGTTAACCTTAAACGTTTTTGACCTTTGTACTGGTTTCTTCTTTGTTATTTTTCATTTTTGTGGTTTAATTTTCCAGAGTTTGTTCATTGAATAATAATCCGTTTAACGCGCGCGTTTTTTTTTCGGAAAGGGCGTGATAGTCCCTTTAAAGATTTGTCATTCAATTGCAGGAACTAATAACTGACAGTGACCATATTCAACTGTTAACTGTACACTTAACAAATTCCATTAACTGGTCCTGTAGCTAGCAGGAGTTTTGAAAGTAATTAATATGTTTTAACATATTCTTGTAAAAATTGTTTGCATAATTTAGCGAAATCACCTGATTTCATTTGTGCAGTGTACAGTTAACTGCACAGTTAACTTTTGTGAATATCGGGGCAGACATTCTGTAATTAGACATACAACTGTTCATGAAGTAAATGTATTATTTTACTGTCGATATGATACTGTTTTCTTTTTATTTCGGTGAAATATATATATATATATATCATGTTTATTTTCAGGTGACGAAAAACGGATCAATCAGGACTGGGATCACATGACCAATAGTGACGTCATTTCTATGCCAGACAAGTGGGAATTCCCTTGGGTAATTTAAAGAAATTTCACCGGGAAAATTGTAATGGCTTGTGATTGCTCATTGTAAAGGCGTTGAATTGTATATTCAACGCCTTTATAATGAGCATTTTGGGACCTGGGCAAAATGATAATTAGAAAGAGATGTTAAGTGAGAATTCAAATAAAAATTGGTGTTCGGCTGTGAGAGCATTTTTACGTCAGTAGATGTATTCGTAAGCGGAAGCTGGGTTGTATTATTGCTTTCATAATTGCCACTCTACGCGTACAGAGGAAACTGTATTTTTGTGGTGCTTAAATGAATAGATACACAAAGCCGTATTCCGTGATCTTCTAGTGTCGAAAACGTCACGAAACTGAAAGTCTGTGTGTACTTGTTATCGCCGTAATAGACAAAACAAAAACAAAAGACAATAAAAAAAAACAAACAAACAAAGGAATGAAAAATATGTAATTCAAGAGAAAATGTTCGTGCCAAAATTTTTGAAATGAAACCACTGTCGTGTTTGAACTGATCCGAAAACTCGGCCATTGCCTCGCGCACTGTTCACACTCGCCTTTTATGCTCATGCTACCACTACCACATGCTAGTGATCAGTCCTCCCGCACGTGTAGTTTTATCATTGTTTTTACTTACAGTATGCCACGTGGGATTTGGCATTCCACATGATACCCATGGCTGATCTGGACATAGAATTTGCCAAAAACCAACTCTTGCTCTTCTTAAATCAAAGATATATGCACCCCAAAGGACAGGTAGGATACACTTTTTGTTTCTGCCAAAATTAATTTTAAACTCCATCCAGATTTAAGATACCTTAGGTAAATTTTTATTACATTTTCTATAGGGTTTTAAACATATTGAGGTCGCTTTGCAGTTGTTGTAGCTCTTTCTTCTATAGATTCAGACAGTCAGACAGTGTATAGAGATATTATGGAATGATTTCAAAGAAAATACACAAGTATTACCTCTAGTTTGGCAGCATTTGACTTACTTCTATAGCTTTCATAATATATAATAATAAGGTGAAGTAATCCAACGATTTTATAAGTTAAAGGAAGCTTACGTGGCAACAAGTGAGCACTTTTTATACATATTTTGCTACTTAACTAGCATATATGTCGGTTTCAAGTACCGATAGTATCGTTCGGGTTTTTCGGTCACCGATTACCAACCCTAGATTTGACAGTATTTGTCATAAACAACACTGGTAGATAATTTGACGTTCGGTGATTGCAGCTACCGGCGTATGAATTTAACTTCAGCGATGTCAACCCGCCCGTGCACGCCATGGCCGTTTTACACCTTTACCGCAAGCAGCCGGACCGGACTTTCTTACTGCGGTGCTTCAATAAACTGATGATCAATTTTAACTGGTAATTGTTTTGCCTTTGGTATTGGTTGTCTGTTACATTAAACATATCACTGCGTAACTTGCGTGTTGGATACGAAAACATTAGTATCTGTAAAAGACACTTGCTTAGGACCAACATTAAATTTTTGAAAATTATTGAAATGATACAAGTTACATAATATTATTAAAATATTGTTCATATAGTGAGCCTTTCCACAAATACCGGTTTTTATGATGTATATTTACAAAAGGGTACCTGAAGGTTTGGGCCCCAAAACACGTTAGGCCTCAGGGACGTTTGGACTGCAGCGAAGTCACTGCCATTTAGGCCTCAAAATACAGTTTTAGGTGTCAAAATTACCTACCGTATTTCAATTATTTTTTCAAGAAGTTTGTGGTGTGTAAAATAAACATCCAAAGACTCGTTATTGTACTTTTGTAGAATAAACGGTGATATCAGCCATTTTCGCTCATTATGGTTTGTAAAATTTGTGAAAACTATGTCTGAAATATAGTCAACAATGTCTAAAGTCTGTCAAAAAATTGAAAAACTAATGAACAATTCTATAAAATAAACGTTAAAAATATACAGTAAAATGGGAAAAAAAGCTTTGGTCACAATACCTTTGGCTTAAACGTCTTAGCCTCAAATGTCTTGAGGCCTAAATGAGTTGTGTTTTGAGGCCTAACTCAAAAATTGTTTTGTGACCTAAAGTGTTTGAGGCCCAGTTTTCATTGAGGTGACCTGCAGAAGTTTTGGGTACGACTTGGCGTAGGCACTACTTTTCTGGAAACATACACATGCAAAAAAAAAAAAAGAAAGAAAAGAAAAAAGGTGACAACTTTTCTGAATTCTGAATCGCGAGGCGTCACAACAGCGAGGTTTGATCATTTCAAAACAGACTGGTCGAAAGTTTCCCTAAATCAGTGGTGTCCATAATACCGGATAGTCTAGAACCGGGATTTTACTGTAAGTTAACATGCACGCCTGCCTCCCCCTCCCCCCACCCCGCACCAAATGTTTCAATCCATGTGACTGTTCGTGCTACTTTTTACAGGTGGATGAACACGAAGCAGATCGGCAACACGTTTCTGTTTGGTGGAGGGTTCCTCGGTATGGATAACGTGTCATGTCTGCACCGCTCCGAGCTCCCTCCAGGCTGCACTCTGTACCAGGTCGTGTACACTCACGAGTTCTTTTTGGCGGGGAGGGGGGGGGGGGGGGTTCTTCGGCATGGATAACGTGTGTCTGTACCGCTCCGAGTCCACCCCCCCCCCCCCCCATCGGGCTGTACTCTCTACCAAGTCATGTGGGCTAACCAGTTCGTTTTGGCGGGCAGTTTCTCGTCACAGATAACGTGTCGCGCCTGCACCGCTCGCAGCACCCCCTCCCCCCTCCTCCGCCCCCCCTCCTCCCCCCGTACGCTGACCGGTTCTCTTGACAGACCAATAGATGTTAATAAAGAAAGGATTTAACATTGTTCAATAATAATAATAATAATAATAATAATAATAATCATAATAATAATAGCCAGGTAGGTAATAATAATAATAACAATAATAATAATAAATAAATAAATAAATAAGGCTGGGGAAGCAGGAGGGGATGATAATGATTTGTAAAAATATTCGGGATTTTGTTTCCAACATTCAAACTGATTAAGACAAATTCCGAATGGGTGCTGCTTAAGAATAGACTATCTTTTGATTTACTTACGAGACTTAAAATAAAAGGCCAAAACTAAATTGTCACAGATTAGCTTTATGGAGAATGGACAATGTTTTTGGATATTAAGTTTTAAAAATCAAAGAGAATAAAGCAATTCGTAAAACTGTCAATAAATACTTAAAGTGAGCAAAAAAAAAAACAAAAAAAAAAAAAAGATTGTACAAATGACAAAATGACAAAATAAAAACAAACACGTCAAGTTTTCTTGCAAAATATTAGATTAACTCAGTGCCAGTAAACTTAGTTCGTGCACTCTTTGCTTGTAGTGTAATAAAGACATTACTGCACTAAAATAAAAGTTTAGGTTTGTCTTCTATTACAGGTAGATGGCACGTGCTGGATGGCCTATTTTGCGCTATGCATGCTACAGATGGCCTTAGAACTGAGTTCTGAAGCCGAGGCGTATGTAGACATGGTCATTATGTACCTGGACTACTTTTTGTCCATTGCGCATGCGCTCAACTTCGGCTTAAATGGCACAGGTATTAGATAGAACTGTTTTATTAGCCGAAAAAATTGAACAAACAAAACTGATTGCATAGATTTCTCGAACCACTCTGCAGCTTTGCATTGTACTTCTTAGCCTAGGAGGAGGGAGAGGGTGGCGGGAGGTGCTTTGGCCACATGAGCTATACCTAGTTGTGTGATTCGAACCCTAAAATAGGGTTCGAATATTCGAAAAAATTTTCGAATAATATTCCAATATTATTCGAATATTTGCATGTTTTTGCAAAATGTTGTTTACTTCTACGAAAAATATTTACGGATGATGTTTTATTGCGAAACGTCTTTTATTTATTCTAAAAGTCATACATTTGATAAATTTTCTTGCAATTTCAACAATTCTTAACTATTTTATTCCTTTATTTACCGAACGTACAAGCATTATACTTGAATATTATGTGAAACCTAAAACAACAAATTTATATATATATAATTGTAATACTATCTGTTTATTTGCTTTTTTACTTTCACAATGACACATTCAATGAGTCTGTTTTCGTTCAAGTGTAGAAAAAAAATGAAAATTTTGCTGTGTCAATCAACGATGCTTCCTGCCAGGCTAAATATTCTTTGCTCATCGTACGTATAAAGTTTTGCCCTTACAGTAGCACCTTGCTGGGTCAGTAGCTACTGCATGCCAATATTTGCTCAATTATACGCGCAAGCATGTCAACTATGCTATTCCATCTTGTTTCGGCGTCAGCGATGAGCTTGTGGTTATGTAACTCTTTGGGTAAAAGTAGCTTCTGCTTCTCTTGCAAGAGCTCCTATGCGTGTGAGCTGTGATGGAAAAATGTTACAAAATTCAGACCTTTTTCAACTAGCCGTAGCACTTCCTGGAGACCATGTGGAACAATTAAATTCAGGTTATGTCCCATACAGCTTAGCCGTGTCCATTCAAGGAGTCGGAAAGCTTTTACCTCATTCGTAGCGTTATCTGTCACAGCAGCAGGTATGATTAATCCCCAGGCATACTTTGTCCGTTCCACAGCCTGGGCTATAATATAAAATATATTATATATAAAATATATAAAATAAAAAAAAATATGGTCATAATGACCGCAATGCAAAAATATAATACTTATCTAGTTAGTTCAGGTGACTGGCGGGAAGGAGAGTTCACGGGGGGATTAGACAAGAGGGACGGCTAGCCATCAAAAGTTATTTAATCTGTCTTTTTAAGAGTTTGGATACTTTTCAGTTATTTTGGATTAAAAATTCAAAGAAAACTGGCTAAGTAGTGAGTTGAAGAACGGGTAGCTATTTAGCGAAGATCATTAAGAAACTCTTAAAGTTGACTTTAAATAAACCTTTACAATTTTGAACCGTCAACAAATTTGCGAAAAAAATTACGAGAAACTGAAGCTGAAACATTAGAAATATTAGGCTATTTGATGCTACATACCATTATCTATAAAAAGATATAAAAACTTTACGAGATAGTTTGGTTGAAATATTCAATAAATCCAACTTTTTTCATACATCTTCTTACTTGTTTTTTTCACAAAATGGCTGCCACTTGTAGAATTAATGAGCTAAAGAGCAATCTGATTGGCTTAGAGAGATCACGTAATACATCGCGAGACTTCATCCCTCTTTCTCGTTTATAGCGTGTGTCGATCGTGGCAATAACGAGTTCTAGCTCACTGGGAAACGCGCCGTACGTTCCGCGAACATAGGATTTAAAATGCTTTACTGCATGCTGTCCTTGCAGATTTCAAGGATCCCCTTGGATATTTTTATTTTTGTATGAAATAGTTCTTTGTAGATAAAACTCGATTCCAAGCATGCATAACCGTATGCATGCATGCGTGGCATAATGTGTACATACATGATTCGTTTGTTGATTAAAAATTGTCATTTTATTTTATGTAAGTTTTCCATAGCTTCAAAATGTATTGGCGTAACTGGTTTGGTCAAATAGTAAAGAAAACTAACTACTTAAAGTTTTCGAATATTCGAACCCTATTTTAGGGTTCAGTGTAACATAACATGTAGCATATGCGCGTATGTTAAACTTTTTCTTTGAAATGCTACTCCTCCTACAGTTGCCCCAATCGTTTTGATATTATGTTCCCTGGGTAGTCTGCCACCTGGCTATTCCTTTTTTGACGACTGACGAAAAACTGACAAAATGGTGGCACTTTTGACCCATTTTTAAAATGCTACTCCACCTGTGTTTTTTCTTTTTGTTTTGTATTTTCGTTTTAGATTTCACCCGGGAAAACTCGTTTTTGTGTATTAAAATTATGAAAAAGTTACGTTCTTCATTTTTTGGCCTAACAGTATTCGTTTCAGAGTTTTTCCCATGTAGTGATTTCTGACCTAACAAGTAAAAATTACGGTCTGCTAAGAAATTTTGGAAGAACTCAATAAGTTAGGGCCCAGGAATGAAATTTGGAGGAACTCAAAATTTCACTCAATTTTCATTGATCGCGACTTGTGAAAATGTTCAAAATTTGGAAATTATCAGAAATGTCAGAAATGGACTTGAATGCCTTTTCTACAATTTACAGTGAAATTTTGAGTTCTTCGAAAATTTATTCCTGGGCCCTAACTTTTATTACTTGCTACGTGTGAAATCACTACACGGATTGTGAAAAAGGCATTCAAAGGCATTTCTGAAATTTTCCTATATTTTCCAAATTTTGAAAATTTTCACAGGTCGGGACTTGTAGAAATTGAGTGAAATTTAGAGTTGCTCCAAAATTTATTCCTAGGTCGTAATTTTTACTTGGTAGGTCAGAAATCACTTCATGGATTGAAGAAAAGGTATTCAAATGCATTTCTGATATTTGTCGGACTGGTAGTCGTATCACTATAGGGGACTTGAATGTATGAGCGTATGTTAAACCTTTTCTTTAAAATGCTACTCCTCCTACAGTTTTGCTCCAATGGTTTTGATATTCCGCAGGAGTGTTCTCTGGGTGGTCCCCCACTTGGCTATTACTTTTTTTGACGATTTAGGAAAAACTGACAAAATGGCTACACTTTTTGTGCCCGTTTTGACCCATTTTTAAAAATGCTACTCCTCCTACAGTTTTACACCAATCGTTATGATTTCCAGGGGTTCGTCTACCAGGCTATTATTTTTTTCGCGGTTCGCCAAAAACTGCCGAAATGGCGGAACTTTGAAGTTTGGCAGAAACTGGAATAAATGGTAGTAAATAACTGAATTGTCAAACCATTCGTTACTCAGTCTTTTTCAAATAGTTATAAAATTTTAAGCGAAAGTTTCTTAGGTGCTTCTCTACCTGAACTTTGCTTTTTTTGCGCAAATGACATGGCGCAAATGACATGCCGAAATGGTGGAATTTTAATAATTTTGTAAAATTGTGTAAATGTTGGTGAATATGTGAATCGTCGAAACCCAATCTCTCCAACATCCCTTTTAGGGTAGCTTCCAAATTCGAATTAAATGCATTTTATATACTTCATTTCATGATCTTGCAGTATTGGTTTCAGAGTTTTTCTCTCTTTCCTTGTTTGGTAACTCGGCTGGGTCATGTCCTTGGACATGCCTGTTCTGTAATGCCTGTGGTAATTTCTCATCGAATAGATGACAGCTTCGCCCAAAAAGTGAATTTCATGAAGGAACTTAAAATTTCACTCCATTTCCAATGGTCGCCTCCGGTGAAAATTTTCAAGATTTTGCAAATTACTAAACCTTCTTGAAATTGCAATTTGATTAGTTTTCTACAATGCGTGGATATATGAAAATTACGCCAAAAAATGAGGCTTCATGAAATTTAAAATTTGAAATTTGAAATTTAAAATTCTGGAAATTATGAGGTCAAAGGGGTCATCCTTGAGATCGATGCAAAGTTTAATATACAGATATATATTGCAGATATTACACTTCATCGGCTGTTTTTTTTTTATCCCCCGTGAAACGGAGGGATATAGGTTTGAGATTGTCCGTCCGTCCGTCCGTCCGTCTGTCCGTCCGTCCGTCCGTCCGTCCGTCCGTCCCCTCTTCAAGCTAAGGACTTTGTGGACACCACTTCTATATCAACGAAGCATAATTCAGCTTTCATATTTCATACAGGCAAAATATAGGGTATAAAGATATGCAACGTCAAGGTTTCAGTTTGATCGAAGCAAAATTGACAAATTGACAGGCTTTTGAAAATCGTCGAAAATAGACATATGTGCACATGTATAGGACTTTGTGGACACCACTTCTATATCAACGAAGCATAATTCAGCTTTCATATTTCATACAGGCAAAATATAGGGTATAAAGATGTGCAACGTCAAGGTTTCAGTTTGATCGAAGCAAAATTGACAAATTGACAGGCTTTTGAAAATCGTCGAAAATAGACATATGTGCACATGTATAGGACTTTGTGGACACCACTTCTATATCAACGAAGCATAATTCAGCTTTCATATTTCATACAGGCAAAATATAGGGTATAAAGATGTGCAACGTCAAGGTTTCAGTTTGATCGAAGCAAAATTGACAAATTGACAGGCTTTTGAAAATCGTCGAAAATAGACATATGTGCACATGTATAGGACTTTGTGGACACCACTTCTATATCAACGAAGCATAATTCAGCTTTCATATTTCATACAGGCAAAATATAGGGTATAAAGATGTGCAACGTCAAGGTTTCAGTTTGATCGAAGCAAAATTGACAAATTGACAGGCTTTTGAAAATCGTCGAAAATAGACATATGTGCACATGTATAGGACTTTGTGGACACCACTTCTATATCAACGAAGCATAATTCAGCTTTCATATTTCATATAGGCAAAATATAGGGTATAAAGATGTGCAACGTTAAGGTTTCAGTTTGATCGAAGCAAAATTGACAAATTGACAGGCTTTTGAAAATCGTTGAAAATAGACATATGTGCACATGTATAGGACTTTGTGGACACCACTTCTATATCAACGAAGCATAATTCAGCTTTCATATTTCATAGGCAACATATAGGGTATAAAGATGTGCAACGTCAAGGTTTCAGTTTGATCGAAGCAAAATTGACAAAATGACAGGCTTTTAAAAATCGTCATAAATCGACATATATGCAAACGGAGTGGACTTCAAGGAAGGGTGTCCAGTTTCCTGTCAATGGTAATCCATTAGCTTAGATATTGCATAGGGGTAATATTTAGGGTTTCACGGGGGATATTGCTGCTCTCTGACAGCATCTAGTTATTCTTTATGTAACAATTGTCTATAAAAAATTATTATTAACACTTGACAAGCCTTTGCCTTGCAAGGGGTTTTTGAATTTGTGCGAGCAGCCGTTGGTATCTTTTTTTTCTTGACAGTGATCGGATTTCTTGTGTCATCTCCTCCAGTGGCACTACGGGCCCTAGGGCCACGAAACTTGGGACTTAGGTAGAACTTGATATGAACGTGTGCATGACACTTTTTATTTTCGCCTTCGATTTCGTTTTCTTGTTTAAAACGCCATGTGAAAAGAGTGTATTTTTTGCAAGTAAATGTGGAGCATTTCACGTATAGCACAGAACACACAGCTGTTGCTCAGCTTCGTGCGAGCTCTCGCTGTGTAAATAGATAACACGGCGTATGTCTGATCAGTCAATAAAACCTTAAATCAACAAAAACCAAGCACTACTCGGCTTATAAGACTTTTTCAAGGTGTGTTTGCAATATATTATTCAAGAAATAACCCATATTTTTTGCGTTTTAATTTTTGTCCCCAAGTGTTTAACATTTCGCTAGCGAAATGAGGTTCTAGTCATTATTATTGTTATTATTTTTCCCATCTGCCAAATTTTGTTCGTTTTTTTAAACTGACAGCACAGCCGAATTGGATGGTCTTCCGTATGTCTTAAATCGAGCGCGAATATTAATGTCACACCAGCATGACTAACAACATATTTATAGACTATCATAGAAGTTTTACGGTCATTGGTCTACGTTAGCCTATTCCGAAATAGACGAAAGCGCCTGATTTCGCACAGTACAACAAATACCTACTTTCATATTTGCTTGATGTATTCTTACGTAAATAATAGGGTGATTGAAGCGGTTAACAATACTCATAAAATGCTGGTGGTGTCCTGGGTTTGACATTTGGAACATCTAGGACATATATATATATATTAAAACCTTGTGAATCCCCCGTGTCAGCTGTCTTAACATTTATCGTTGCAGGATTATGGGACGACCAAGACAAGTTCTACTACGACACTTTGTTTATTGAGGGAGACACTCAATTGAAGGGTGGAAGTCAGTGGAAGGTTTGCTGCCTTTCTTGTTGTGTCCGCTCTCCCTTAATAGCGAAACATACTCTCTGTCAGAAATCTAGTGCGGTGTCTAAATCATGCGATATACTTCACATATTTCTGCTGCCGCAGCTTTGGATAAATGGGGTGGGAGGATGAGGTAGGGGTTGGTGAATGCTGAATGATTTCAGTAGGTGTAGTAGGTGTATATTTGGCATTATTAGAACACAACGGGGGCTTTAGCCCCAGAGGGAGACTGTAGGTTTAAGTGTTGCCTGTCTGTCCATCCGTTCGTCCATCGCCGGTTTTTACTTGCCCACACTGTTAATCCATTTCATATGATATTTGTTATATAGATGATCTTCCATAGTGGTTAAGTGCATGTTATTTTTATTTTGGCCTTGACACAATTTTAAGGTCACAGTGGCCGCCATCTTGGATTCTAGTTGAGGGCTGTGCTGTCTATGATGTGTTTGTCGTGAATGTGCATTGGTTTTTCACTTCTTGATTGTTTTAAGAGACAGAAGACCAAAATTAAAGCAAAGAGAATTGACGACAGTCAACGTGGAATTCGATTAATCTATTTATATACCAACTCAGCACACTGTAAACACATGCCCAATGTAGCATAGGTCCTGTTCGTTTTGGTTCGTTAAGTATTGTCCAATCAGAATATCCCCGAGACCAAATTTTAGTAAATCTGGTTGGACAACAATTGATGTCGTATCATCCAAAACAAACAGAACCATAAGATGTAACAAATAACGTGCTGAGGTGGACCACATGAATACATGAGTTGGACCACATTATTACATGAAGTGGACCACATGATTACATGAAGCAGACCGTATGATTACCTGAGATGCACTACATGATTACATGAGTAACCATTGTTTTCAAAATTAAAAACTGGAATACAATTGTTTATTTTGAAGGTTTTGCGTGTGCGGGCCATGATTGGTTTGACAGCCTTCTTTCCTGTTTACAAACTGCCAACGCGGACCTGCGAGAAAATACCGCTGCTAAAGGACAAAATCAACGAATTGTTTCGTCTGAGAAGTGACATCGTTGACAGACTGGGGGTAAGAAGGGATGGTAGTTTTGACACGAGGAAAAAAATGCTGTCAGGTTTCTCAGTTTCAGAATACTAACGTTCCTAAGGGTTTGATTTAGATAATCCGGTGGATATTAATTTATTTTGAGAAAACTTGAAGTGTTATTGACCAGCAAGTACATGTCAACTTTTAGGTCAACATTTTCTTAAAAGGGGAATGTTGTTTTCATGTTGACCCTAAATTATTCAATATATGCTTCATTACATGACTTAAGTGGCGTTTATTTGACAAATAACTGCAATATCCGACGGCGTTTGCATGACGGTCAACATTGAAAAATTATTGACTTGGTCTGCGACCAATCAAATTACAGTATTTACCCAAGTCATGTGAGAGTTTGATTTCACGCACAAATGTTCCTTCACTGGACTTCTACCAGCCTGTCACTGGGGATCCTGATCAGCTGGGCGCCAGGTCACTCAAGTGGGCAACAAAAGTCAGGTCAACTTGACTTTTGTGACCCAGTTGACTGTCACCCAGCTGACTTGTTGCCCAGTTGACCAGTCACCATAACTGGGAATCGTTGTTATTCCCCAGTTCACTTCCAGTCACAGTCCAGCTTAAATTCAGCGGCATCACTGAATCTGGGAAGTCATTTGATTAATGATCATTTAATGACGGGGACAGATTAGCAGCTTGTTATACAAAGGATTTAGCAGTTTCCCAGCTTTTCTGGGGCAGTCGTCTGTCATTTTGAGCGATGGTCCGTTATTGATATGTTTTTTATCGTTGTGTTTTTTTCCATCAGCTGTTCTGAGACGATGGTCTGTCATTTATTCCCCACAGGGGGAATATATGCGATCGACCGCGTGTCGGTCTGTCTGTCGGTCTGTCGGTCTGTCATCAAGAGCTTGTTAACACGATAGCTTAAAAACTGCTGCAAGGATTTTAACGAAACTTGGTATGTGGCTTCTTTGGGAGCAAACACAGATCGGTATTGTAAATGGGCCAGGTTCGTCCAAGGAAAATGGACCAGCTGGACTTGACTATTGATGGCTGTGTTTAACTGATGGGGGGGCCTGTGGGGAATATGTGGGCTATGCACACTGCTCTAGTTTTGAGTTATTTTCAGTCATTGATATGAGGACGTTTAGTGCCGTTGTTGTTTTTCTTCAGCTCTTCTGGGACGACGATGGCCTCTTCCTGTCAGCTTTTCCTCGCACGATGCAGTACAGATTAGAAAACCTGCTGCGTGTCATGTGTGACGAGAGGGAGTTCCTGGCGCCAGGGGGCGTACGCGCCCTCTCCAAGGTACGCCTTCGTATCAGGCACCTGAAATGACCCGCATCTCCCCCCCCCCCAACCCCCATCCTCAAAAATTAAAAAAAAAGCGGTCATGCGGTTGGTAAAACTTCTGCGGTAACACTTCTTGCAGTTGAATTTTTTTTGTCTCCACCCATGTTTCAAATTGCCTTATTTCGCTTTGTGAGAGGGAGGAGACGGACAGAAGGATTTTTGTAATGAATATATGTGGCTTTGGCAGTTGGCAAAATACTCACTACGCAGTGGTGTTCACATACAAGATTATCAGAGGTTGTTCACCATTGAGAGAGTTTCCTAACGGAGGCTGGAATACAAAGTCATATGTTCTTTCTTTTTTTTTTTTTTTTTTTTTTGACAAAAGTATCACGAGAAGCACCCGTTTGGGGTCAAGGTCGGCGGCGAAGTGTACACAGTGGAATACAACGCGGGTGAGAGCGAGTCCGACATGTTCGGAGGCAATAGCAACTGGAGAGGCCCCGTCTGGTTTCCCAGTAAGTTATTCAGTGATTCATGCCGTTCTCAGTCATTGTAAACTGCGAACCGAAACTTTGCGCTGATTAAAGAAATGGAACCCCCTATTCTCGACAAAACTCATTTAAAGTTTTTGGAGAGGAACAACGCAAGCATACCCAGTTGTATATTGTGGGGTTTGAATGTTGATAAATCCAAACCTTTAGTTCGATTTTAAACATGCGTGATGCAATTTGTAGCACTTGTTGCTACTTGTTACCTAGTCACGCAACCATAAATGACTGGGGACTTAAATGCCAAGCAATAAAATCCTGTTTCATGACGTATAAGTATACATTGTCAGTATTACGAAATCAGACGTTTTACCATTCTTTATAAACGGTGATAAGGTTTAAGCCCTTGCTGATATTTATTGAGACATAATTAAAAATCAAATTATGCTGTGATTTTCAGTGAATTATCTATTGGTCGAATCACTACACCAGTTTTACGAACACTATGGAGATGACATTCAAGTTGTTAGTGGCAACTTCCGGTCATGTGACATAGCCAGTTTTGTGAAGTTAATCTGTACGCGACTGGTCTCCTTGTTCCTGCCGGACAAAAATGGCTGCCGGCCTTGCCATGGTGAGTGCTTTGGGAGCTCAGTTTTATTTGTGAATGAGCGGTATATCCATTGATCTCTACATCCCCAACCCCCCCCCCCCCCTCCCCGCAGGCCTTTCAAGAGGAACAAGCCGTGTGGCCAAACCATTACCGGTGGGACTGTGGAGCTTACCGGAAGTTTCGTAGGAGCCTGGGATATTTGCTTTCGCCCAGGCCTTACCTGTCACAATCTTCGGCTTTTCACTTTTGAAATCACAGTAACCACTTTTTCTTATATTTATTGCCATCAGTCGATTCCTATGCAGTTTCCTTCTTCAAATTACACCATTAAGGCGCAGCGTTCTGGTGTTCTGTTTTTAAGGCTCCCAGACGATTTACAGTACTGATGTACACTGGAAAGGCTTGGTACTCTTCTACGAGTACTTCGACGGTGACACGAGCCGTGGCTGTGGTGCAAGGTAAAATAGTCCTCTTGTTTTACACCTCTAAGTTTCTGTTATACTTTAAAATAAGTATTTTTAAAACAACTGTACTCAAATTAATTTAGTTAATTTGCATGCACTAACTTAAAACTAAACAATGTGTTGCATTTTTGTTTCTTCTGGCTCCATTGGCTAAAAAAAGATTGATAAAAAAGTGGCTACAAACTTTGTATCGTCTTACGCATATTTCATATCCCCCCAATCCATCCCCGTCCTCCCTGTCCCAGTCTTGGATTGAAAATATTCGTCAACTGTGATATTATCTCTATTTTTAGCCACCAGACTGGTTGGACGGCCTTAGTTACAACCATTTTGAAAAAGCTACAGACACTGTGATTGGCCCATGCTTCTAACAGGCCCGTTGATTGGTCCATTGCTCATGCAGAGCCATCGGTTTGATTACCCTGCTGAAGATGATTCTGCATGAACTTCTAATAGTTGTATTGCTCATTTTTGTGATCTCTTCTAATTTGTGATAATCTGGGTGATTTTAAAAGTTGGTGCAGAGTGGACCGACATTCCTTAATGCACCCATTGATTTGTTTTTTTGCCCCAGTGATTTAGTCATTATCAAACTAATTTATGTTAGTGGAGTTCTATGCCAGTTAAGGATACTGTGTCTATTGCGCAGATGTAGTGTTAAGACATTTTAGGATCCAGATTCCACAGTGAAGACTGTGCAGTCATGTTTGTGTCGGAGGGAAAAAGGCTTGTTGTGATATATATATGCGAGATGTGTTTCTTGGTGCTAAGTCATGTTATTATGTTCACATTTGAGAGAAGTATTGGAGAAGTCAGTCCTGTTAATGCGCACACTTTTGAAATAGCGGACGTCAGTGAAGTGCACGAAGTGCGTGGAATGTACCACCGCTGAAAAATTTGGTAAGATTATTGCTTCTAATTTTATTTTCTCTGCTTTCCCACTCGCGCACCCGGGTGGGGGGGGGGGGATGGTTTGAAATGATTCTCTAGTGCTTCTTCTCTTTTGTGATGGACATATAACTAAGCAATTTACTTCGAGTTGTGTTTGTGTTTTGTCTGTGCTAATCCTTAGCTTTAAGGTTCTAATATCAATGTTTAAGTTTGAACTGTTAATTTGTAGTTAAGGTTTTTATCGTTAACATTTTCATCTCAATAAATAGCTTATTACTGTAGCTTATTCTTGATATTTCTCGAAGTTAAAAGTTATTTCCGAAATGTGACTTTAGAGTGCTAATATGGTCCTACGACATTTTTGAAATTGGGTTTGGGGGGGGGGGGGGGGAGGAGGAGTAGTTCAAGAACTTTGCTTCGTCAGTGTATACAAGTTTTATTCTGGACTTTTAAAAAAAATGAAGTAGCACCGACTAAGATGTTTTTTATGTTGGGGGGGGGGGGGGATTTATTTTAGACATCATAAATGAGAATGTCATCTGTGGAATGGTGTTGTGACTCTTTTGATAAGTTTCGGTTGGTCGCGAAGTTTTTGAACACTTTCTTTAGTAGTAACGTAATTTGTGAATAATTATACGAATAAATGACAGATCGGTTTTGTGTTTCAACCTTTTATTCTTGAAATAGATGCAAATGTGGAAAATACAGAAATGCCTTCTGGAAATTTGACGTTAATACATTATTAAATATAATGCCTCTGCAAATGTAATCATTACTCACTTGGATTTAAAAAGAAAAACGTGTGCCCCCGAACTTGGGCATTTCCAAGATACAGAGCTAGCCCGTTTGAGGCAAGATGATTAAAACATGGCTTTACACACTTACAGGATAAAAATATAAGTCACACTGTTTATTTTATGTGTGTACTTACTCAAAAGTTTGATACGAACACTGCCCAGTTTCGAGGAAGACATTTGAATCCAGGGACGGTTGACCATGAACGATCAATAATCGTGAATTAATCCGCCATAATGTTGCTTTTTTTATCTGACCCCCTATACCTCCTTTTAAGTAAAGATAATCAATCTTGTGGGATTTTTGTGTAGACCTCGGAGATTGTGGAAGATAACCACCTGAAATATTTTTCTCTGAAAGTAGAATGACTTAAGTTATATTTCTTTATCTGTCGTGGAACCTAAAAAAAAAAAAAGAAAAACAAAAATTCACCCGCACCTAGTGTCGTAAATCTGTAGGTACAGAAATCCCCATGATTAAATAAATTGAATAAATAAAAACAAAACTGCCCAGGGACATTGTGATCAGCCGAGATCTAGTGAATCAAGAATCAATAATATTGTATGGTCGTCAAAAAGTGGCAGTCATATTTTAAAAACCGGTTATTGAAAATTTGTTCAAAATTTTAAAGGAATTGTTGCAGCAAAAGCATCTTGAAAAATTGGCTACTAAATATTTTTTAAGTGCCCCCCCCCCCATTTAGCCAGTTTTTGGCGGATCGCCAGAAAAGTAATTTTCAAAAGAGCACCGCCCAGTGAACATTTATGCAAAATTTACAGGCAATCCTATCCAAATTGTGGGACAAAACGCATTTTGAAAATTGGCAACCAACAAATTATAAATGGTCGCGAAGTTTTTGAACACTTTCTTTAGTAGTAACGTAATTTGTGAATAATTATACGAATAAATGACAGATCGGTTTTGTGTTTCAACCTTTTATTCTTGAAATAGATGCAAATGTGGAAAATACAGAAATGCCTTCTGGAAATTTGACGTTAATACATTATTAAATATAATGCCTCTGCAAATGTAATCATTACTCACTTGGATTTAAAAAGAAAAACGTGTGCCCCCGAACTTGGGCATTTCCAAGATACAGAGCTAGCCCGTTTGAGGCAAGATGATTAAAACATGGCTTTACACACTTACAGGATAAAAATATAAGTCACACTGTTTATTTTATGTGTGTACTTACTCAAAAGTTTGATACGAACACTGCCCAGTTTCGAGGAAGACATTTGAATCCAGGGACGGTTGACCATGAACGATCAATAATCGTGAATTAATCCGCCATAATGTTGCTTTTTTTATCTGACCCCCTATACCTCCTTTTAAGTAAAGATAATCAATCTTGTGGGATTTTTGTGTAGACCTCGGAGATTGTGGAAGATAACCACCTGAAATATTTTTCTCTGAAAGTAGAATGACTTAAGTTATATTTCTTTATCTGTCGTGGAACCTAAAAAAAAAAAAAGAAAAACAAAAATTCACCCGCACCTAGTGTCGTAAATCTGTAGGTACAGAAATCCCCATGATTAAATAAATTGAATAAATAAAAACAAAACTGCCCAGGGACATTGTGATCAGCCGAGATCTAGTGAATCAAGAATCAATAATATTGTATGGTCGTCAAAAAGTGGCAGTCATATTTTAAAAACCGGTTATTGAAAATTTGTTCAAAATTTTAAAGGAATTGTTGCAGCAAAAGCATCTTGAAAAATTGGCTACTAAATATTTTTTAAGTGCCCCCCCCCCCATTTAGCCAGTTTTTGGCGGATCGCCAGAAAAGTAATTTTCAAAAGAGCACCGCCCAGTGAACATTTATGCAAAATTTACAGGCAATCCTATCCAAATTGTGGGACAAAACGCATTTTGAAAATTGGCAACCAACAAATTATAAATGCCCCCCCCCCCCCCAATTTAGCCAGTTTTTGGTCTAAAAAGCAGTTTTTTGGTTTTGGAAACTAACTGACTTAAAAATGAACTGCTATTTCCCGTTAAAGGACTACAATGTTTAAAATAATAATTTCGCCATTTACAGACAGTGAAACAATATCTATCTATCATTTCTGTTAACATTATGTGCAATATTATTTGCATAAAAATCTGCAGTTCCCGTATTATTTCTCTACATTTCGGCCATGCTTAAAACCGTCATCACGCCCACGAATAAGAGGCATTGTATGACGTAAATAAGCCGGTTCACACTTTTGTCTATGAGATTTACGGAAAAACAGTTTCCAGGTTTTGGGGGATAAAAACATAGAAGTGGAGAAACATAAAAGCACAGAAGTCAAAAGAGCATACATTAAAATCATTTTTCAATAGATATCGCACTCTTATTTTTTCTTTTTATTAGAAATCCATTATAATAATGTCATATTTTTTTCACATAATCTGATAAAGCTTTGACACCTTATAGGTGCGTCATGGCAGAGAAAATTAACTATTAATATATTTTTCTCGGGAACAGGCCCAAACCCCCCCGACCGAAACCCCCCCGGCCCTAACCCCCCCGTCAAAAACCCCCCGACTAAAACCCCCCGGCGGCCTAAACCCCCCGACCCAAAACCCCCCGGTTCTCAGGTCTATTTTATATTTTGTAATTGCGATACATCCACGTTTTTAATTACACTTCAAATGCCCATTGAAGAGACCACACGGCGTTTAAAATTGCGATTTCCGAACCACTGAAGGAATTGATCATCACTATAAAGGAAACTTAATACATCCATTGATGATAGCACTCAGTTTTTGAAATTGCAATTGCTCTTACGATTGATGACTGTGTACACATTAAAAATTGCAATTCATATGCCGGTTGCGAGATCAGTCGAGTTTACAAATTACAATATCTCTTGCGGTAGATGTGACTTATATTTAGGGTAATGGGTAATTTAGTGACCCAGATTGCTGTGAAATCTGCTAAAGGGAATCCAAAGATATTGTGCCAAGGGCATTTGCACGTAAAGCAAAAAAAATCTAGCAAATGGCTATGTTTCGTGCGAGTGCGAAAAGAGGCGCCATAACAAATTGTCATTACACATTTTCTTTGAGAACGGGGGGGGGGGGGGTTTGGGTCGGGGGGTTTAGGCCGCCGGGGGGGTTTAGTCGGGAGGTTTTGACGGGGGGGTTAGGGCCGGGGGGGTTTCGGTCGGGGGGGTTTGGGCCTAGTCTCATTTTTCTCATTTGTTTCTTCACGTTTTTCCCAATGGAATCCCACGAGTTACCTCTTGTGAGCGTGCACACTCGAAGCCGTAAACTGGCCTAAAAAGAATGGAGCGGTGGGGGACGGGGTGGGATCCAAGTTTGAAATTATGGTTTCTTGCAGCTCTAAACAATAAGAGTTTTCACACTCCTAAATTAAAAAACCACGAATTTATCTGACTAGCATATACAAATAGTATTTATTTCACTTAAAGATAATAACAGATAACTGACCAATATGCATAACTCGTACTGTAAACTACAACCATCACTGCAGCATGAAGAAAGATATAATGTTAACCAGAAACTACCATCGAAACCTAAACAGGTATTGAACAACAAATAAAAAATCAAAGCCGGCACGTAGTACGAGTCCTGCGAACTTGAACACTGCAATAAGCTGTCAGGTTAATGCGGTAAGCTTACTTTACAGTTACATTGTACAGAACAAAAGACGTTGCCAGAGGGCTCTGAACAACTTCCCGTAAGAACGGCAGAACAGTTAGCATCAAAGCACCGGAACAAATTCGTTGGGTACGGCTGTACTACAAGGTATGGCTTCACTATTCTAGCTTTTCCTCTGCCTCGTTCGTGTCTTTAAGATTAAGAACTTCCAATCGTCCTTTGCCACGTGTTTCGTGACGTAACAGCTCATCTAGGTCTCTAAAGCAACCAGGATCTACCAGCACCACCTGTGAAAATAATGAATTAACTAAATTTTATAATTTTAACGTTTTTTTTTTTTTTAATGTTAACTTGATAAAGTTGCCATACATTTTCTTGTTCAATTGCCACTAATATAAAATTTTGGCGCACTCAGTGTTGCCACGGAGTCGTCAAGAAAAAAAAGGATGAAAAAAAGGATAAAAAAGGATAAATTTGAGAAAAAAAGTATGAAAAAAAGGATAATTCATATTTTGCTGAAGATCGAGAAAACATTAATGTTAATCATATTGTATCTTTTTTTGTAATTTCAAGGTTCGCGCTGGGTTCTCAGGAAAGTGAGTCAAAAAGGGAAAGTGTGACTCAGTTAGGTCCAGAAAAACTCGGTGGGTTCCGAAAAAGTGAGTCATTTCGTAAAAAATGCCCAAAAAGTGGACAAAAACCGCGCCAACGCGAACCCTGAATTTATAATGCTCGTTTTCATAGCGATTAAAAAATATTTGCATACCTGATTGTACTTTACAAATTTATAAAGGAATCCGGTCAAATTGTGCCAAAAGAAGAGTTTTGAAAATTGGTAGTAAATATTTAAATGCCCCCATTTAGCCAATTTTTAGCGGATCGCCAAAAAAAAAAGTAATTTTTCAAGACAGGCCTACCTAGAGAATAAATGTTCAAAATTGGAAAGGAATCCGATCAAAATTGTGGGAAAAGAACCATTTTGAAAATTGGCAACCGAGAAATTTTAAATGCCCCCCATTTAGCCAATTTTTTGCGGATCGCCAAAAAAAAAATTTTTTAAAGAGAGACCTACCTGGAGAACATTCGTTTAAAATTTGAGAGGAATCCGATCAAAACTGAGGGAGAAGAAGCATTTTAATTTAAGTAAAAGTTTACACGCGTACATACGTACATACAGACGGCGGATACCCCTCTATTGATATGACATGGTCGGCTGGACTAAAAAAAGGTGCGTACGTATTTTATCGATGGTCCCTAGGGACATGCAACTCAAACTTACAGAATGAAGTTATTGAAAATCATTACAGAAACTAGAAGCTCATTCCGCTAGCGAAATGTTGACAAAAATTAAAACGCAAAATATTTCTTCAATGGGTTATTTCTTGAATAATATATTGCAAACAGCACAGCTTGAATGCGTCTTATATGCCGAGTAGTGTTCGGCTGTTGTTGACTTAAAGTTTTATTGACTGATCGCCTTGTTATCTATTTACGCATTGAGAGCTCGCACAAAGCTCACTGAGCAAATGTGTATTCTGTGCTGTCGTTAATGCTACGCATTTATTTGCCAAAAATACACTCTTTTCACATGGCGTTTTAATAAAGAAAACGAAATCAAAGACGAAAATAGCACGTTTGTCCAAGGACAAAGTCCCAGCTTACGAAAAGCAATAAGACCAATTCCAGCGTGCATGAGCAAGGGAATTTCCCTGAAAAATTGGGCTTCAAAAGATGGACGGCAAATAGCTAGCTCAATAATTAATTTAGCACCGGACCAGAACATAGACCGATAAATGCATACAAAGATTTCTTTCCCAGAAAAATGGAAAGCAGATTTTTGTATCTCTGGTAGACTGGATAGTCTGATAGAAATACCTTCAAACAACGCTCCCATTTCGGACCAGTGCGCATATTTATATAACTTGCCTCGATGCGAGGTTCTTATTCAGACAAGTCCGCAGGTTTATTTAATTTGCGTTGATGTGCGGGTCTCATTCTGGAACAGTGCACATGTTTATTTAACTTGCGTTGATGTGTGGTTCGCATTTCGGACCAGCGCCCATGTTTTTTTACCTTGTGTTGATGCGCGGTTCTTATTTCGGATCAATGCGCATGTTTATTTACCTTGTCTTGATGTGCGGTTCTTATTTCGGATTAGTGCGCATGTTTATTTGCCTTGTGTTGATGTGCGGTTCTTATTTCGGATCAATGCGCATGTGTATTTACCTTGTGTTGATGTGCGTTTCTTATTTCGGACCATTGCGCATGTTTATTTAACTTTCGTTGATGCGCGGTGCTTATTTTGGACCAGTCCAAATGTTTATTTAACTTGCGTTGGCGCGTGGTTCGCATTTCGAACCACTACGCATGTTAACTTAACGTGCGTCGATGTGCGGTTCTTATTTCAGGCCAATGCACATATTTCTTTAACTTGAGTTGATGCGCGGTTCGCATTTCGGACCAGTGCGCATTTTTATTTAACTTGTCTCGATATGCGGTTCGCATTTCGGACCACTGCGCATGTCTATTCAACTTGCGTCGATGCGTAGTTCTTTTTTCGGACCAATGCGCATGTTTATTTAACTTGCGTTCATGCGCGGTGCTTATTTTGGACCAGTTCGCATGTTTATGTATCTTCCGTCGATGCGCGGTTCACATTTCGGACAAATGCGCATGTTTATTTAACTTGCATCGATGCGCAGTGTTTAATTTGGACTACTGCGAATGTTCATTTAACTTGCGTTTATGCACTGTAGGAGATTCATTGAATTTGTTTTTCTCAAAAACTTCGATTTCAATTCACTCAAAAAACACAAGCCGTACGCATGACCCCCTGGAGACGACTCATATCAAAAATAAATGAAATCTGATACAAACTGTACGAGGAAATGCATTTTGAATTTTTTTCTTCAAAAATTCCCCCAAAATTCCCTGATCGACTCGAAAAGCACACGCCGTATTCACGGCACCCTAAGCATGCCTCAGCCCCCAAATAACTGATGTCTGATCAAAACTGTAGGAGAAGATGCATTTTGAGGTATTTTCATCAAAAATTCCCCCCGAAATAAAAAATTCCCAAGTCGAGTCAAATAGCACAAGCCGTATGCCCGACCCACCTAGGGATGCCTCATACCAAAAAAACAAAAAAGAAAAAAAAGAAATCGGTTCAAAATTGTAGGGTAAAATGCATTTTGAAGTTTTTTTCTTCAAAAGCTCCCAAAAGATACAAAAATTGTCCGATCGACTAAAATGCACAAGCCGTATGCACGACCCTTTAGGGTGCCTCATACCAAAAAAAAAAAAGAAAAAAAATCAAAATGACATCGGATCAAAAATGTAGGAGATACATTTTAAAATTTTTTCTTCGAAAATTCGCCAAGAATTTTAAAATTACCCGATCGACTAAAAAAGCACAGGCCGTATGCATGACACTTTGGGGATTCCTCACACCAAAAATAAATGACATCGAATCAAAATTGTAGGAGTAGATACATTTTGAACTATTTTCGAAATTTTTGCTTAAAAATTCCCCAAAAATACAAAAATTGTCCGATCGACTATAAAAGTGCAAGCCGTATGCAAGACCCTTTAGGGGTGCCTCATACTAAAAATAAGTGACATTGGATCAAAAATGTAGTAGGAGATACATTTTGAAATTTTTTCTTCAAAAATTCCCCAAAAATTCAAAAATCACCCGATCGACTAAAAAGCACAAGCCGTATGCACAACCGCTTAGGGATGCCTCACACCAAAAATAAATGACATCGAAACAAAATTGTAGGAGTAGATGCATTTTGAACTATTTTCGAAATTTTGGCTTAAAAAATTCAGCAAAACTACACAAATTTCCGATCGACTAAAAAAGCACAAGCCGTATGCACGACCCTTTAGGGGTGCCTCATACCAAAAATATATGACATCGAGTCAAAAATGTAGGAGGAGATACATTTTAAATTTTTTCTTTAAAAATTCGCCAAAAATTAAAAAATCACCCGATCAACTAGAAAAGCACAAGTCAAAATTGTAGGAGGAGATGCATTTTGAAACAAAGTTTACTAAATAAACAACTAACTAACTAACTAACGGACGCCACCGCAAACCGATAGGAATACCCCAGCTTACGTGTAACGTAAGCTGGGCTAAAAAGTGACACGCACATGTTCAGATCAAGCTCTTCGTTAAACCCAAGTTTCATAGTCGTAGGGCCCATAGTGTCAGAGAAGAAGAAGACACAAAAAATCGGAAAAACTGTCAAGAAGAAAAAAAAAGGACGAATTTTGCTCGCACAAATTCATATAACCCTTGCAAGCCAAAGGCTTATCAAGTGTTAATAAAAACTACTCAACATCATTTAGAATACTGGATATTTTACAGTGTGATAAGACACTGAATACGTTTACAGAATATATGTTTCAATTCCATGAAAAAAATACCCTTTCTCTACAGATGTATTGATTTTAACAATAGACGCTGCAAAAAAGTTGGAAATTACATACACACACAGTGTAAGAGCGGTTAATATTATGGCCTAATCATGGATTATGACTAGGGTGAGAAAAAAATTATAGCAGAAAAAAATTAACCTATAACTAATTAGGAAAAAATGATATTTTGAACGAAAAAAAGAAAATGAAAAAAAAACAAAAGTATCAAAATAAAAAAAAAGGATGAAAAGCGAAAAAAAAGTATAAAAAAAGGATGAAAATTAAAAAAAAGTATAAAAAAAAGTATTTAAGGATAAAAAAAGGATAAAATCGGGCTTTTTCAAAAAAAAGGATAATCCTTTTAAAAAAGGATGATGTGGCAACACTGCGCACTTTTACGTTGTCAATGTTTCATACGAATTTTTTTAACTATTTGCCAAAGGGGTGGGTATTTATGACGAGGGGTTGGGGGTGGCACAAAACTGCCACCATGTTTTTTCCAGTGTAGAAAAATTGCCTGTCGCGTTCTTGAAGTCACAGTCAATAAAGATTATATTTATTTGCTAATCTATTCGAAATAACATTTTTTCATATTTTAATGAACCCCTGCCGTTTTTCTGGGGCCGCTTTCACTTTAAATTGCATAAACCTTACAATATCTCTAATACCGATTCTTGTCTATCCACAACCGTACGAAAATGCATCTCTGTGTAAACATACCATTTCTAGTTCTTCTGTAAAATTTTCTTCCTCAACTTGCGATGCCAGCTTCTTTATTTTCTCTTTTACTTTCTTTGCTTCTTTTGCTACAGAAAATATAATGTCAGATAGACACGAAAGTTTATTCAATAATCATGACCCCCGTATGTTTTTAACCTGACAATGACGTCAGGGTTCAACACATAATTGAGCACATAATCGTGACACCATAGTACATTAAAATTAACCGGTAAGCGCACCCAGATTTGAGGAACGATCCCATTTCAGAAAAGTCTGCACGTTCGAACCTTTCCCTCGCATTCAGTAAAAACAGGACATACCCGGTATTTCAAATCTCAGTCTCATTTGTGCTCTCTGTATTGGTATTGTTTCCATTTCCTTCAACTGCTTGATTACCTCGAGTGCCTGACAAACACGAGGATTGATTTCAATATGTATATATATACTGAAGTGAACGGTATAATTTATGGACTGTACACCATGTGGCGTACAGCGCTAACCAACAACGCTGACTGCGACAATTTAAGCTTTCTGGATTTTATTTATTTTTTATTTTGCTATATGTTCAAGTTTCATCGACCTTTCTAACTTTAAACGATAGCATCCAACCTGCATTTTCGTGCTTTTCGTTGGTTTCACAGAAAAGTGCACGTCTTTCATAGCCTTTTCTATAAGAGTAACTGGATACGGTCTCTTGCTTTCTGGATTGACGCACTTGTCTGCCACAATTGTGGCTATATCTCGAAACATCTGATCCAGATTATGGGTTCTTTCCTTCTCCGACACTTGAAGTTCCCCTTTTGCCAAGATCTGTGAATGAAAATTGATGTCGACAAGGCAAATAGTGATTAAACGTCCTGCTCCAATAACTGTAAAAATGCCCCAATACGTTACACTGGGATTAAATTTTCTCATGTGCCACTTGTTAGTGTCAGAAATACCCAGCCGCCACTTATAATTGTTGCTTAGGGTTCTCGAGGCGAGGCTTAATCCAAGTTAGGTTGGCGACATTCTTTCGTCTGGGTTAATCTTTTTAATGGAGATGCCGTTGCGATGTCTAGCCAGTGCTGGAACTTGATCCGCAAAGAAAACTTTTGTTTCGACGATTAATCAGTACGGCACAAAAAGATCGGGTTTTCTGTGTGTCAATTTTGTACCTGTAGTTTTACAATCAGTACTGCTTTACCTGCAAACAAATTTCTGTTTGGTCCGTCGTTCCAAAGGCTTTCTTCATGTCATCAGCCTTTGCCACTTGTCCTTTCGAAACATTTAGAAACACTGTATGAGTTTGCAAAACTTCATCGAGGTCCTTTTCACTGCAACAAAAACAGTTAGCTGATCTTTAAATAACCGAGCACTGGCAACTATACACTAGAAAACAGGGCAAAACCCTGTACAAAATGCGACACTACCTGTAAGAGTTTCGAAAGTGTTGCGGTTTTATCGGAAACGGTCGTACCATATTTGCTACGGAAGGATCAAACTGGCATTTCTTTATGTACTTATTCAAAGGAAAAAAATCCGTTTTCCAGTTGCAGACTCTAAATCGGGAAGGACCCGTAGATGGGACGTTCGATCTAGATAGGAACCCACTTTACAAAACTACAAAAAAAAAAATGGTTGGAAATTAGGCTCCCTGATTTCGGCTCGGCAATATATATATATATATATATATATATATATATATATATATATATATATATATATATATATATGCAGGCATAAATAAGGCAACATTTTAGTGAACTATGAACCAATGTGTTTTTTCACAATGCTGAACAGCAAGTCCACATATTTAGCGTCGACCGCCCAAAACATTAACCCCGTAAGATCGAACTTTGATTTGCCGGGGTGGTAGTCTGGCAGTCTGACAGGTAATGAGTAGCAACTCTCGCAGTTGGCTTCAAGAAACGCCTTGCAGTACAACGTTGTGGGTTGAATCTCTTATCATCGCTCAGAGATTGGGTAAGTATGGACATATACGTACACCTTGCTTCTCCACTGAGTGACTTTATTTGGGTATGTCGCTATTTCAAAACGTTTTCCTCCTTTTTTCAGTCTCACGACCGCAATATTTGTCAGCCTCTTTTGGTTCGTTGGAGTGAAAATTTGTGCCATGCTTAGTTCTGAATTGGGACTTGTGACAGCTATCGAAAGCTTGAAAAATATCTCAGTTTGTATATTCCTTTGTCCTTTATTGTATTTTGTTGTAAATGCTTGTTTTAAACCGTGATTTTCAACGAAATTTTTATTTTGTGTTATTTTGTTTTTGTTGAAGGTGTGGCTATTTACAAGGGTGGTTTTGATTATACTTAGACCTTGGTCGCGTTGTTTTGTAACAGTAAACGTGTGCGGCTCTTTGGTCTGATGGCCTATTTCTTCCAAGGAACTACTTGAGATTCTGCAAAAATGGCATAGGAAGCACCTTTGAATTTTTACTCTGTGTATATACGTAACAGAATGTGCTGTCCATATATAATGTTTGTCAAATGTGAACGTTAAATTCCGAAAAGGAAATATCTGGTTTCTGCTATTACTGCTGCTACTACTACTACTACTACTACTACTACTACTACTAATAATAATAATAATAATAATAATAATGATAATAATAATAATAATAATAATAATAATAAATATTATTATTATTATTATTATTTCGCCTTTTTGTAAAGTATGGATCAATAGTTTCCTGAAATGTTCACGTAATTGGCTTCGCTTGTTATTTCTGGATTTTTTCTAGTTTTTTATTTAGCTTGGGGTTTTACCTGAATTTCGTCCTGGTGAAAGATCCTGTTTTGCTATTATTCGCAACCTGTTATTTAATTAACGTTTGTATAACGCTTTGGTATCATTATTGTTTTTAAACTGTAGCTTAATCGCTTTATTTAAAAAAAAAATCAAAGCGTGACTGCAAAATATTTTCGATGAATCTGATCGCAGAAAGGCCAATATTTAGACATACTAAAAATCGGACCAAGCAACAAAGTTTCTTTTATCTGTTTCATTAAAACATTGGGTTTCCATACAGGAATGGAATACAACTCCTTGGCTTTTTGTTTGATAGACGTGTTAAAAATTATTCACATCTCAACATGGTTGTCGTGAAAATCTTTGTTTTTGGAGCTTGTAAAAATGTTTAGCTCACTCCCACTATGGGTAATTCTTATGAATTCACACGAACCCGATCTTCCGAGACAGTGATATGTTACCGACAGAAAACGTTGTTCAAAACTTTTCAGGGTTGAGTCAATAAAATAGCACATATTAGATTAAAGCAATTTCTTTGGTGAAAATGAAGAGAATATTCAGCTTTCAACGGTATGGTAAATTGGTGGGAGTAGCTGTAGGGACATGTGCTGTCGGACTAGCAGCAGCGGCATACCGGTCTTCCGAACCGGGCGAAACAAATTTTCAAAAACCAGTTCACAAAGTGTTGGCTTCTTGGACCACCGATTTTGAGCCATCTGTCAAGTGGGATAATAATTGGGACCGGTAAGTACACAGGAGAAATTTCAGATGTTAGGCCCTTGATCATGATCTAGCTCCAAGTTCAATTTTGTCAGGGGAGCTGTGCCAGTCCTGACAAGTTTTCAAAGATATGCACACTTGCAAAACACACTTCACTGTTGCTCCCACCCGATGTTGAAAGTGCGATTTCACCATGAGGTGGAAAATAGGGAGCGATGGCGATGTCTGTTCTTCCATACATATACGAGGTCAGCAAGGTAAAATAGGTGGAAAGGTAAAATAAAATTTTTGCGGGTTACACAATATAGATAGAGCAAAAACTATGCTATGAAATATCTCAAGTGTAATAGACAGATACATATTTATTAAGGCATCTTCTATCTTATTCAGTGTTAAATACAAGAGATTTCTTCTGTTTCATTGTAATAAATGATTCCTAAAGCAATGGGTAATCAGCTGACTGATTGTTCCAGTCTGGTTGCGGGTACTCCTGTAAGGGTTACAAGCATTTATGCCCTCCCAAATTAGCATGAGGAAAACATGAAAAGTGTCAGGTTATATGCCTGAAATCAATATAAACAAGGGAAAATGACAATTTCAATGATTGTTAGTAAGACGTTATCAAAGGAATCAAAGCATTTTTTCTGTAAAAAAATATGACATGCACCATAAATTGTCGTCCAATCTACCTCTCTCACCTCGTAAACGCAACAAGAGTAGAGGCAAACTATGGTGACGGCCAGCCAAGGCCTACAAAAAATGGCTCGGGCCGGCAAGATTTTTGAGGGCTATATTATAAACATGAAAAACTACAGAAAGGGGCCAGCCGGATTTCTTTCGGGCCAGCAAATTTCAAGGATGCCGGTCCGACTCGCCTGCACGAAATCACAAAATCTGATGAAATCTGCAAAAGTGGATCAGCCAATTAGCTGCAAGGGATTTTCCCAAGCAACGTAATTGTTTTGGGGCAGAAACACAGTTTAATCATTTTTTCTTTGCAAATCTACGAACAATTTTATAACTTATCCGAAGAAGTTTCTTGTTTACGATGGCTTCTCTCCTTTCTTATTTAAAAGCTGTTTTAAAAGTTCTTGTAATGGCATCGGATAGAAAACACTATTGTAATTGCCGCTAATTTTGCCCCCATTT
Organism: Protula sp. h YS-2021; assembly: GCA_949752745.1. Taxonomy (NCBI): domain Eukaryota; kingdom Metazoa; phylum Annelida; class Polychaeta; order Sabellida; family Serpulidae; genus Protula; species Protula sp. h YS-2021. The sequence continues at coordinate 27,769,712 of OX457030.1, forward strand.
ACTATTTTAAATTTCATGAACATCAGGGATATGTGAACGTAAGAACCTGCGAAATCATTCTCTTCGAACAGTTATTGTATTTGAAATTTTGAAATATTCTAGGTTTTGATAAGTCTGTTAAGGATTAGATTTGTTCCATTTTCATACACCTGTATATAAATTCTGTGCGAATCCATTTTTTTAACCGTTTAAATTTATTTCGAACTGTACAGATGCGCTTAGGAAGGCGTGATGCAATTTCGAATTTTTCTTCTTTTTAACCATTTAAATTAAAATTGATTGCAGCGAGCGTTCAGTTTGCAATAGCAGTCCCATAACTTGATCTGCTCAACGCCAGATCATTGCAGAGTCCGAGTGCTTTTAAGTAAAAAGGTTTAGGTTTGCCTCAGTATTATAATTAAGATGATTTGTCGGGAGTTGAAGCCAGTAAACAAAGGGCGGTTTAGAAATTAATAAATTCTGAAGCAATTTAGACTACAGTGACACCTATTGGCAATATTAGTCAGAGGCTGTTCACAAAAATGTTGGTAAATTATGACTTCATCTTTACAATTCATGCCATGATAAGTACAGTCTGCCCTGTCTGTTGCAATCTACAATCAGTTTTCTAGTTAACATATCTCATTTGTGTGACTTCACATTGCAATATTTGAAGTTGGCGGAGCTCAAATACTGTTCGGATAAAACAATATGCAAATATCGCTTAATTTGACTAAAACTTCTCGTTCTGAGCGTGTTTGAGACAACAAATACTAGCAAAGCCCAAGCTAATATACACTTTTGCCCTATTTAAAAAGTCCTATTATAATATACATGTAGACATTTCTGTCGTTAAACGTTGCGTAAGTACCCTGTTTGTACTAATTACCGAGTTTTCCATGTCCAGGGGTTTTTGAGTTATAAAAGTGCGCATGTGCACATGTTTGTATTGGGCAGACGAGACCCCACATTAATGGTGAAGCCGCCAAAAGAGGACAGCAAACCAGAAGACTATGAGAACGAGGTGAAGAAAGCGACCCCTAAGGCTTGCAGACATCTCTTCCTCATCCGTCACGGCCAGTACAATATGGCATTAAAGGGCGATGAAAACCGCTTTCTCACGGAACTAGGTAAACACTTTGATTTCAACTCGGCAAAATTAGAGAAAAACACCAACTGTGTGTCGTTCAAAGCTGAAGTAGCATTTCTGTTGATTTAATTCCTTTTTTTCAGTCAATAAAGCTGACATGCAGTTTGTTTTCATCTTTTCGTCTTTTATTTATCGACTGATTGTAGTGATTAGTTGACTTTTGTATTAAGAAAATTGATTATTGGATTACTGAAAACGGCCATTCATCATATGATTTTAAAATAAAATTATGGATTTAGTGTAATAAGAATCAGCAGTAGTGGTCGATAATCGATATTGTGCACATTCTTGCCCTTGCCTTCGTTAGGAATCCTGTAACCATGATTTCTGTATTTCTGAATGAAAATATGCATGCATTTGACAGCAAAGAAAAGGGTATATTTTGGAATCGGGTACCTTTTTATTCAGCCGATTTTCGCAATTCTTGACCAGGCATACCACTTCCGTGGGTGGGGGGGGGGGGGGGGTGAGGGAGGGGATGGGAGTTGTGAGAGAAATTATATCAGCTGCCACTCCTCCCTCCATTCGCGATGCGATTGCTTCCATATTGACAGAAGTATTTGGTAGCCAATCAAGTTGATGCTTTTGGACGATGAGTATTAAGCTGGAAAAAAAACGTTATTTTCGTGGTGTTTTCTGCAATTTGGTTCATAAGACTTGCCTGATATTCCAGAGAAGTGTTGCGGAGTCAACTGATTTGCTTCGTACTCTATATATGGGTGCTTGAATATGTGTAATGTTTAAAAAAGTCGTTTCTTGAAGATACAAATGTAAGGTCAATCAATCTAACATGAGCTTGGAACTGTAGTTGCAAACATTGCATGCAGTGTTTAATTTGCTGTTTTAGTTTTCGTTTTTTTTTTCCGCAGGGCATATTAAATATAATCTAAAATGTATTTTGTGTGTAGAGAAGTCATGTTTGGTGTCTTAGAATGGCATGTAAAATGATGCTCTGCCTCGCTTGCAGTACTCCCCTGCCACTGTCATCCAGCAGCCTACAGATTTGTGTTTAACCCAGTGGTTAGATGGGAGTTAAGAATATTGTCGTGAATGTAAAATACATGTGATTGATCGGTTCAGCAGCAATTGTGACCTTGCATTTTTTTTTCGAAATTCGCTGTTTTTGTTGCAGGTAAACAACAAGCTGAATTAACAGGGAAGCGCTTAAAAGAACTGAATTATAATTATGACGTCATAATCAATTCCACCATGACACGGGCCAAAGAAACATCTGACATCATTGCGAAGCAGTTAGGTAATTGCTCAATTGTATTTTAATGATTCAAGCACAGGTTGAATATTGTTGAATCTGACGCTTTTTGACTGCAGTTTTAGGCATGAGCAAACTCTTAATAATTTAACCCCTTACGACAGATAGAGAAATGTAGATGGTTTTCATCAACGACAACAAAAATGAGAAACACAAACGAATGAGAATAAAAATGTTAAAACGGTCAACATGGAGAATTAATCAAAATGTTAAGTATGAATAATTTAATTGGACACAGAACATTCATTGTTAAATAATAATAATAATTATAATAATAATAATGTCTTCTGTGACACGCTGTCTTCTGTAACACGCTAGCTTCTGTGACGTGCTGTCTTCTTTGACATGCTGTCTTCTGTGACACGCTGTCTTCTGTGACATGCTGTCTTCTGTGACACGCTGTTTTCTATAACACGCTGTCTTCTGTGACATGCTGTCTTCTGTGACATGCTGTCTTCTGTGACATGCTGTCTTCTGTGACACGCTGTCTTCTGTAACACGCTGTCTTCTGTGACATGCTGTCTTCTGTGACTTGCTGTCTTCTGTGACACGCTGTCTTCTGTGGCATGCTGTCTTCTGTGACATACTGCCTTCTGTGACACGCTGTTTTCTGTAACACGCTGTCTTCTGTGACACGCTGTCTTCTGTGACATGCTGTCTTCTGTGACACGCTGTCTTCTGTGACACCCTGTCTCCTGTATCACGCTGTTTTCTATAACACGCTGTCTTCTGTAACACGCTGTCTTCTGTGACATGCTGTCTTTTGTGACACGCTGTCTTCTGTAACACGCTGTCTTCTGTAACACGCTGTCTTCTGTGACATGCTGTCTTCTGTGACATGCTGTCTTCTGTGACACGCTGTCTTCTGTGGCATGCTGTCTTCTGTGACATACTGCCTTCTGTGACATGCTGTCTTCTGTGACATGCTGTTTTCTGTAACACGCTGTCTTCTGTGGCATGTTGTCTTCTGTGACATGCTGTCTTCTGTGACATGCTGTCTTTTGTGACACGCTGTCTTCTGTGACACACTCTCTCCTGTATCACGCTGTCTTCTCTGACATGCTGTCTTCTGTGACACGCTGTTTTCTGTGATATGCTGTCTTCTGTGGCACGCTGTTTTCTGTAACACGCTGTCTTCTGTGACATGCTGTCTTTTGTGACACGCTGTCTTCTGTGACACCCTGTCTCCTGTATCACGCTCTTTTCAATAGCACGCTGTCTTCTGTAACACGCTGTCTTCTGTGACATGCTGTCTTCTGTGACATGCTTTCTTCTGTGACACGCTGTCTTCTGTGACACGCTGTTTTCTGTGATATGCCGGGCTCTGTGACACGCTGTTTTCTGTAACACGCTGTCTTCTGTGACATGCTGTCTTCTGTGACACGCTGTTTTCTATAACACGCTGTCTTCTGTGACATGCTGTCTTCTGTGACATGCTGTCTTCTGTGACATGCTGTCTTCTGTGACATGCTGTCTTCTGTGACATGCTGTCTTCTGTGACACGCTGTCTTCTGTAACACGCTGTCTTCTGTGACATGCTGTCTTCTGTGACTTGCTGTCTTCTGTGACACGCTGTCTTCTGTGGCATGCTGTCTTCTGTGACATACTGTCTTCTGTGACACGCTGTTTTCTGTAACACGCTGTCTTCTGTGACACGCTGTCTTCTGTGACATGCTGTCTTCTGTGACACGCTGTCTTCTGTGACACCCTGTCTCCTGTATCACGCTGTTTTCTATAACACGCTGTCTTCTGTAACACGCTGTCTTCTGTGACATGCTGTCTTTTGTGACACGCTGTCTTCTGTAACACAAACGAATGAGAATAAAAATGTTAAAACGGTCAACATGGAGAATTAATCAAAATGTTAAGTATGAATAATTTAATTGGACACAGAACATTCATTGTTAAATAATAATAATAATTATAATAATAATAATGTCTTCTGTGACACGCTGTCTTCTGTAACACGCTAGCTTCTGTGACGCGCTGTCTTCTTTGACATGCTGTCTTCTGTGACACGCTGTCTTCTGTGACATGCTGTCTTCTGTGACACGCTGTTTTCTATAACACGCTGTCTTCTGTGACATGCTGTCTTCTGTGACATGCTGTCTTCTGTGACATGCTGTCTTCTGTGACATGCTGTCTTCTGTGACATGCTGTCTTCTGTGACACGCTGTCTTCTGTAACACGCTGTCTTCTGTGACATGCTGTCTTCTGTGACTTGCTGTCTTCTGTGACACGCTGTCTTCTGTGGCATGCTGTCTTCTGTGACATACTGCCTTCTGTGACACGCTGTTTTCTGTAACACGCTGTCTTCTGTGACACGCTGTCTTCTGTGACATGCTGTCTTCTGTGACACGCTGTCTTCTGTGACACCCTGTCTCCTGTATCACGCTGTTTTCTATAACACGCTGTCTTCTGTAACACGCTGTCTTCTGTGACATGCTGTCTTTTGTTACACGCTGTCTTCTGTAACACGCTGTCTTCTGTAACACGCTGTCTTCTGTGACATGCTGTCTACTGTGACATGCTGTCTTCTGTGACACGCTGTCTTCTGTGGCATGCTGTCTTCTGTGACATACTGCCTTCTGTGACATGCTGTCTTCTGTGACATGCTGTTTTCTGTAACACGCTGTCTTCTGTGGCATGTTGTCTTCTGTGACATGCTGTCTTCTGTGACATGCTGTCTTTTGTGACACGCTGTCTTCTGTGACACACTCTCTCCTGTATCACGCTGTCTTCTCTGACATGCTGTCTTCTGTGACACGCTGTTTTCTGTGATATGCTGTCTTCTGTGGCACGCTGTTTTCTGTAACACGCTGTCTTCTGTGACATGCTGTCTTTTGTGACACGCTGTCTTCTGTGACACCCTGTCTCCTGTATCACGCTCTTTTCAATAACACGCTGTCTTCTGTAACACGCTGTCTTCTGTGACATGCTGTCTTCTGTGACATGCTTTCTTCTGTGACACGCTGTCTTCTGTGACACGCTGTTTTCTGTGATATGCCGGGCTCTGTGACACGCTGTTTTCTGTAACACGCTGTCTTCTGTGACATGCTGTCTTCTGTGACACGCTGTTTTCTATAACACGCTGTCTTCTGTGACATGCTGTCTTCTGTGACATGCTGTCTTCTGTGACATGCTGTCTTCTGTGACATGCTGTCTTCTGTGACATGCTGTCTTCTGTGACATGCTGTCTTCTGTGACACGCTGTCTTCTGTAACACGCTGTCTTCTGTGACATGCTGTCTTCTGTGACTTGCTGTCTTCTGTGACACGCTGTCTTCTGTGGCATGCTGTCTTCTGTGACATACTGTCTTCTGTGACACGCTGTTTTCTGTAACACGCTGTCTTCTGTGACACGCTGTCTTCTGTGACATGCTGTCTTCTGTGACACGCTGTCTTCTGTGACACCCTGTCTCCTGTATCACGCTCTTTTCAATAACACGCTGTCTTCTGTAACACGCTGTCTTCTGTGACATGCTGTCTTTTGTGACACGCTGTCTTCTGTAACACGCTGTCTTCTGTAACACGCTGTCTTCTGTGACATGCTGTCTTCTGTGACATGCTGTCTTCTGTGACACGCTGTCTTCTGTGGCATGCTGTCTTCTGTGACATACTGCCTTCTGTGACATGCTGTCTTCTGTGACATGCTGTTTTCTGTAACACGCTGTCTTCTGTGGCATGTTGTCTTCTGTGACATGCTGTCTTCTGTGACATGCTGTCTTTTGTGACACGCTGTCTTCTGTGACACACTCTCTCCTGTATCACGCTGTCTTCTCTGACATGCTGTCTTCTGTGACACGCTGTTTTCTGTGATATGCTGTCTTCTGTGGCACGCTGTTTTCTGTAACACGCTGTCTTCTGTGACATGCTGTCTTTTGTGACACGCTGTCTTCTGTGACACCCTGTCTCCTGTATCACGCTCTTTTCAATAACACGCTGTCTTCTGTAACACGCTGTCTTCTGTGACATGCTGTCTTCTGTGACATGCTTTCTTCTGTGACACGCTGTCTTCTGTGACACGCTGTCTTCTGTGACATGCTGTCTTCTGTGACACGCTGTTTTCTGTAACACGCTGTCTTCTGTGACATGCTGTCTTCTGTGACACGCTGTTTTCTATAACACGCTGTCTTCTGTGACATGCTGTCTTCTGTGACATGCTGTCTTCTGTGACATGCTGTCTTCTGTGACATGCTGTCTTCTGTGACATGCTGTCTTCTGTGACACGCTGTCTTCTGTAACACGCTGTCTTCTGTGACATGCTGTCTTCTGTGACTTGCTGTCTTCTGTGACACGCTGTCTTCTGTGGCATGCTGTCTTCTGTGACATACTGTCTTCTGTGACACGCTGTTTTCTGTAACACGCTGTCTTCTGTGACACGCTGTCTTCTGTGACATGCTGTCTTCTGTGACACGCTGTCTTCTGTGACACCCTGTCTCCTGTATCACGCTGTTTTCTATAACACGCTGTCTTCTGTAACACGCTGTCTTCTGTGACATGCTGTCTTTTGTGACACGCTGTCTTCTGTTACACGCTGTCTTCTGTAACACGCTGTCTTCTGTGACATGCTGTCTTCTGTGACATGCTGTCTTCTGTGACACGCTGTCTTCTGTGGCATGCTGTCTTCTGTGACATACTGCCTTCTGTGACATGCTGTCTTCTGTGACATGCTGTTTTCTGTAACACGCTGTCTTCTGTGGCATGTTGTCTTCTGTGACATGCTGTCTTCTGTGACATGCTGTCTTTTGTGACACGCTGTCTTCTGTGACACACTCTCTCCTGTATCACGCTGTCTTCTCTGACATGCTGTCTTCTGTGACACGCTGTTTTCTGTGATATGCTGTCTTCTGTGGCACGCTGTTTTCTGTAACACGCTGTCTTCTGTGACATGCTGTCTTTTGTGACACGCTGTCTTCTGTGACACCCTGTCTCCTGTATCACGCTCTTTTCAATAACACGCTGTCTTCTGTAACACGCTGTCTTCTGTGACATGCTGTCTTCTGTGACATGCTTTCTTCTGTGACACGCTGTCTTCTGTGACACGCTGTTTTCTGTGATATGCCGGGCTCTGTGACACGCTGTTTTCTGTAACACGCTGTCTTCTGTGACATGCTGTCTTCTGTGACACGCTGTTTTCTGTGATATGCTGTCTTCTGTGGCACGCTGTCTTCTGTGACACGCTGTCTTCTGTGACACCCTGTCTCCTGTATCACGCTGTTTTCTATAACACGCTGTCTTATGTAACACGCTGTCTTCTGTGACATGCTGTCTTTTGTGACACGCTGTCTTCTGTAACACGCTGTCTTCTGTAACACGCTGTCTTCTGTGACATGCTGTCTTCTGTGACATGCTGTCTTCTGTGACACGCTGTCTTCTGTGGCATGCTGTCTTCTGTGACATACTGCCTTCTGTGACATGCTGTCTTCTGTGACATGCTGTTTTCTGTAACACGCTGTCTTCTGTGGCATGTTGTCTTCTGTGACATGCTGTCTTCTGTGACATGCTGTCTTTTGTGACACGCTGTCTTCTGTGACACACTCTCTCCTGTATCACGCTGTCTTCTCTGACATGCTGTCTTCTGTGACACGCTGTTTTCTGTGATATGCTGTCTTCTGTGGCACGCTGTTTTCTGTAACACGCTGTCTTCTGTGACATGCTGTCTTTTGTGACACGCTGTCTTCTGTGACACCCTGTCTCCTGTATCACGCTCTTTTCAATAGCACGCTGTCTTCTGTAACACGCTGTCTTCTGTGACATGCTGTCTTCTGTGACATGCTTTCTTCTGTGACACGCTGTCTTCTGTGACACGCTGTTTTCTGTGATATGCTGTCTTCTGTGACACGCTGTTTTCTGTAACACGCTGTCTTCTGTGACATGCTGTCTTCTGTGACACGCTGTTTTCTATAACACGCTGTCTTCTGTGACATGCTGTCTTCTGTGACATGCTGTCTTCTGTGACATGCTGTCTTCTGTGACATGCTGTCTTCTGTGACACGCTGTCTTCTGTAACACGCTGTCTTCTGTGACATGCTGTCTTCTGTGACTTGCTGTCTTCTGTGACACGCTGTCTTCTGTGGCATGCTGTCTTCTGTGACATACTGTCTTCTGTGACACGCTGTTTTCTGTAACACGCTGTCTTCTGTGACACGCTGTCTTCTGTGACATGCTGTCTTCTGTGACACGCTGTCTTCTGTGACACCCTGTCTCCTGTATCACGCTGTTTTCTATAACACGCTGTCTTCTGTAACACGCTGTCTTCTGTGACATGCTGTCTTTTGTGACACGCTGTCTTCTGTTACACGCTGTCTTCTGTAACACGCTGTCTTCTGTGACATGCTGTCTTCTGTGACATGCTGTCTTCTGTGACACGCTGTCTTCTGTGGCATGCTGTCTTCTGTGACATACTGCCTTCTGTGACATGCTGTCTTCTGTGACATGCTGTTTTCTGTAACACGCTGTCTTCTGTGGCATGTTGTCTTCTGTGACATGCTGTCTTCTGTGACATGCTGTCTTTTGTGACACGCTGTCTTCTGTGACACACTCTCTCCTGTATCACGCTGTCTTCTCTGACATGCTGTCTTCTGTGACACGCTGTTTTCTGTGATATGCTGTCTTCTGTGGCACGCTGTTTTCTGTAACACGCTGTCTTCTGTGACATGCTGTCTTTTGTGACACGCTGTCTTCTGTGACACCCTGTCTCCTGTATCACGCTCTTTTCAATAACACGCTGTCTTCTGTAACACGCTGTCTTCTGTGACATGCTGTCTTCTGTGACATGCTTTCTTCTGTGACACGCTGTCTTCTGTGACACGCTGTTTTCTGTGATATGCCGGGCTCTGTGACACGCTGTTTTCTGTAACACGCTGTCTTCTGTGACATGCTGTCTTCTGTGACACGCTGTTTTCTGTGATATGCTGTCTTCTGTGGCACGCTGTCTTCTGTGACACGCTGTCTTCTGTGACACCCTGTCTCCTGTATCACGCTGTTTTCTATAACACGCTGTCTTATGTAACACGCTGTCTTCTGTGACATGCTGTCTTTTGTGACACGCTGTCTTCTGTAACACGCTGTCTTCTGTAACACGCTGTCTTCTGTGACATGCTGTCTTCTGTGACATGCTGTCTTCTGTGACACGCTGTCTTCTGTGGCATGCTGTCTTCTGTGACATACTGCCTTCTGTGACATGCTGTCTTCTGTGACATGCTGTTTTCTGTAACACGCTGTCTTCTGTGGCATGTTGTCTTCTGTGACATGCTGTCTTCTGTGACATGCTGTCTTTTGTGACACGCTGTCTTCTGTGACACACTCTCTCCTGTATCACGCTGTCTTCTCTGACATGCTGTCTTCTGTGACACGCTGTTTTCTGTGATATGCTGTCTTCTGTGGCACGCTGTTTTCTGTAACACGCTGTCTTCTGTGACATGCTGTCTTTTGTGACACGCTGTCTTCTGTGACACCCTGTCTCCTGTATCACGCTCTTTTCAATAGCACGCTGTCTTCTGTAACACGCTGTCTTCTGTGACATGCTGTCTTCTGTGACATGCTTTCTTCTGTGACACGCTGTCTTCTGTGACACGCTGTTTTCTGTGATATGCCGGGCTCTGTGACACGCTGTTTTCTGTAACACGCTGTCTTTTGTGACATGCTGTCTTCTGTGACACGCTGTTTTCTGTGACACGCTGTTTTCTGTGATATGCTGTCTTCTGTGGCACGCTGTCTTCTGTAACACGCTGTCTTCTGTGACATGCTGTCTTCTGTGATATGCTGTCTTCTGTAACACGCTGTCTTCTGTGACATGCTGTCTTCTGTGACACGCTGTTTTCTGTAACACGCTGTCTTCTGTGACACGCTGTCTTCTGTGACATGCTGTCTTCTGTGTCAAGCTGTCTTTTATGAAACGTTGCCTCCGGAACAAACACAATACTCACTTCACTGGATTTAAATCAGGGTTGGCAAGATGTGGCCGGCCATATTTTCACGGCAGTTGCCGGTGTGAGATCGTATTTTCACCCCCATAGTGTTTTCACCGGGGGTGTAAATACTATAATAGTATTTTCACCCCCCCCCCTTATTAGCCCAGCTTACGTTACACGTAAGCTGGGGTATTCCTATCGGTTTGCGGGCGGTGTCCGTTAGTTAGTTAGTTAGTTAGTTAGTTAGTTAGTTAGTTAGTTAGTTAGTTGTTTATTTAGTAAACTTTGGTTCAAAATGCATCTCCTCCTACAATTTTGATCCGATGTCATTTATTTTTGGTGTGAGGTATCCCTAAGGGGTCGTGCATACGGCTTGTGCTTTTCTAGTCGATCGGGTGATTTTTGAATTTTTGGCGAATTTTTAAAGAAAAAATTTTAAAATGTATCTCCTCCTACATTTTTGACCCGATGTCATTTATTTTTGGTATGAGGCACCCCTAAAGGGTCGTGCATACGGCTTGTGCTTTTTTAGTCGATCGCGCAATTTTTGTATTTTTGGGGAATTTTTAAAGCAAAATTTTCGAAAATAATTCAAAATGCATCTTCTCCTACAATTTTGATTCGATGTCATTTATTTTTGGTGTGAGGCATCCCTAAGGAGTCGTGCATACGGCTTGTGCTTTTTTAGTCGATCGGGTGATTTTTGAATTTTTGGGGAATTTTTAAAGAAAAAAATTTAAAATGTGTCTCCTCCTACATTTTTGACCCGATGTGATTTATTTTTGGTATGAGGCATCCCTAAAGTGTCGTGCATACGGCTTGTGCTTTTCTAGTCGATCGGGTGATTTTTTAATTTTTGGGGAATTTTTGAAGAAAAAAATTTAAAATGTATCTCGTCCTACATTTTTTATCCGATGTCTTTTTTTTTTTAGCCCAGTTTGCTTTTTAGCCAACAGGGCTATACAGATGGGGGCAAGTATCGTCCGTCTGTCCGTCCCGCGACCGTTAAAAGTGGAATAACTTTTTTATTTTTATCCGATTCTTACCAAATTTTAAACACGAGTTCCTAACCCTTTACTGCATTAGGAAATATTTTTATTTTTGCGGTTTAAACCATTTTTGGTGATTTTATTGCCAATTTGGGCAAAATACGAAAAAACCTATCTAGTCCCTCATTTTTCATCGGAAGATTCCGAAATTTTTTATGAAGAAACTAGGACTAAGGGGTAAAAAAGTACTTTTTTCGATTTTTGAATTTCGCCTTATTTTTGAATCTACTGAGCTTCAAAGTTTGCAACTTCTGAAAATTGACAAATTTCCAATTTTTTTTTTCTGAACAAAGTAGTTAAAGTGGAATATCGTTTTTATTTTTTATCCGATTCGTACCAAATTTTTTACACGAGTTTTTAACCTTCTACTGCATTAGGATTTTTTTTATTTTTTGGTTTAAACCATTTTTGGCGATTTTATTGCCAATTTGGGCAAAATACGAAAAAACCTATCTAGTCCCTCATTTTTCATCGGAAGATTCCGAAATTTTTCATGAAGAAACTAGAACTAAGGGGTGAAAAAAGTTCTTTTTTCGATTTTTTAATTTCGCCTTATTTTTGAATCTACTGAGCTTCAAAGTTTGCAACTTCTAAAAATTGGCAAATTTCCATTTTTTTTTCTTAACAAAGTAGTTAAAGTGGAATATCTTTTTTATTTTTCATCCGATTCGTACCAAATTTTAAACGCGAGTTTTTAACCTTCTACTGCATTAGGAATTTTTTTTTATTTTTTGGTTTAAACCATTTTTGGCGATTTTATTGCCGATTTGGGCAAAATACGAAAAAATCTATCTAGTCCCTCATTTTTCATCGGAAGATTCCGAAATTTGTTATGAAGAAACTAGAACTAAGGGGTAAAAAAAGTACATTTTTCGATTTTTGAATTTCGCCTTATTTTTGAATCCACTGAGCTTCGAAGTTTGCAGCTTTTAAAAAATTGGAAATTTCCATTTTTCTTCTTAAAAAAGCAAAGTTTCAATTTGCAGAGGGGCACAATATGTTACATGCAAGTACTTTTGGTTGGACTTTTCAGTAATTTTGTTGTCAGTAGGTCATTTCTATGATATTTTCAAGTGGGCGATAATAGGGAACATTGGGCGATAAAGCAAGAAAGTTGTAATTTTCGCTTTAAAAGTGCAGGGATCAATTCTATGTCCCGAAATTATGATAAATATGATATTTTTCGGCTGGGCGATAATAGGGAATATTGGTCGATACTGCAAGAAAGTTGTAATTTTCGCTTTTAATGTGCAGGAAACAATTCTAGGACCCGAAAATATGATAAATATAATATTTTTCGGGTGGGCGATAATAAGGAAGATTTTGCGATAATGCAAGAAAGTTGTAACTTTCGCTTTAAAAGAGCAGGAATCAATTCTATGACCCGAAAATATGATAAATGTGATATTTTTCGTGTGGGCGATAATAGGGAGCATTGGGCGATAATGCAAGAAAGTTGTAATTTTCGCTTTAAAAGTGCAGGGATCAATTCTATGACCCGAAAATATGATAAATGTGATATTTTTCGGGTAGGCGATAATAGGCAATATTGGGCGATAATGTAAAAAAAATTGTAATTTTCGCTTTTAAAGTGCAGGAATCAATTCTATGACCCGAAAATATGATAAATGTGATATTTTTCGTGTTGGCGATAATAGGGAACATTGGGCGATAATGCAAGAAAGTTGTAATTTTCGCTTTAAAAGTGCAGGAATTAATTCTGTGACCCGAAAATATGATCAGTGTGATATTTTACGGGTGGGCGGTAACAGGGAATATTGGGCGATAAAGCAAGAAAGTTGTAATTTTCGCTTTAAAAGTGCAGGAAACAATTCTAGGACCCGAAAATATGATAAATATAATATTTTTCGTGTGGGCGATAATAGGGAGCATTGGGCGATAATGTAAGAAAGTTGTAATTTTCGCTTTAAAAGAGCAGGAATCAATTCTATGACCCGAAAATATGATAAATGTGATATTTTTCGTGTGGGCGATAATAGGGAGCATTGGGCGATAATGCAAGAAAGTTGTAATTTTCGCTTTAAAAGTGCAGGAATCAATTCTGTGACCCGAAAATATGATCAATGTGATATTTTACGGGTGGGCGATAACAGGGAATATTGGGCGATAAAGCAAGAAAGTTGTAATTTTCGCTTTAAAAGTGCAGGAAACAATTCTAGGACCCGAAAATATGATAAATATAATATTTTTCGTGTGGGCGATAATAGGGAACATTGGGCGATAATGTAAGAAAGTTGTAATTTTCGCTTTAAAAGAGCAGGAATCAATTCTATAACCCGAAAATATGATAAATATGATATTTTTCGGATGGGCGATAATAGGGAATGTTGGGCGATAATGCAAGAAAGTTGTAATTTTCGCTTTTAATGTGCAGGAAACAATTCTAGGACCCGAAAATATGATAAATATAATATTTTTCGGGTGGGCGATAATAAGGAAGATTTTGCGATAATGCAAGAAAGTTGTAATTTTCGCTTTAAAAGAGCAGGAATCAATTCTATGACCCGAAAATATGATAAATGTGATATTTTTCGTGTGGGCGATAATAGGGAGCATTGGGCGATAATGCAAGAAAGTTGTAATTTTCGCTTTAAAAGTGCAGGGATCAATTCTATGACCCGAAAATATGATAAATGTGATATTTTTCGGGTAGGCGATAATAGGCAATATTGGGCGATAATGTAAAAAAAATTGTAATTTTCGCTTTTAAAGTGCAGGAATCAATTCTATGACCCGAAAATATGATAAATGTGATATTTTTCGTGTTGGCGATAATAGGGAACATTGGGCGATAATGCAAGAAAGTTGTAATTTTCGCTTTAAAAGTGCAGGAATTAATTCTGTGACCCGAAAATATGATCAGTGTGATATTTTACGGGTGGGCGATAACAGGGAATATTGGGCGATAAAGCAAGAAAGTTGTAATTTTCGCTTTAAAAGTGCAGGAAACAATTCTAGGACCCGAAAATATGATAAATATAATATTTTTCGTGTGGGCGATAATAGGTAACATTGGGCGATAATGTAAGAAAGTTGTAATTTTCGCTTTAAAAGAGCAGGAATCAATTCTATGACCCGAAAATATGATAAATGTGATATTTTTCGGATGGGCGATAATAGGGAACATTGGGCGATAATGCAAGAAAGTTGTAATTTTCGCTTTAAAAGTGCAGGAATCAATTCTATGACCCGGAAATATGATCAGTGTGATATTTTACGGGTGGGCGATAACAGGGAATATTGGGCGATAAAGCAAGAAAGTTGTAATTTTCGCTTTTAATGTGCAGGAAACAATTCTAGGACCCGAAAATATGATAAATATAATATTTTTCGGGTGGGCGATAATAAGGAAGATTTTGCGATAATGCAAGAAAGTTGTAATTTTCGCTTTAAAAGAGCAGGAATCAATTCTATGACCCGAAAATATGATAAATGTGATATTTTTCGTGTGGGCGATAATAGGGAGCATTGGGCGATAATGCAAGAAAGTTGTAATTTTCGCTTTAAAAGTGCAGGGATCAATTCTATGACCCGAAAATATGATAAATGTGATATTTTTCGGGTAGGCGATAATAGGCAATATTGGGCGATAATGTAAAAAAAATTGTAATTTTCGCTTTTAAAGTGCAGGAATCAATTCTATGACCCGAAAATATGATAAATGTGATATTTTTCGTGTTGGCGATAATAGGGAACATTGGGCGATAATGCAAGAAAGTTGTAATTTTCGCTTTAAAAGTGCAGGAATTAATTCTGTGACCCGAAAATATGATCAGTGTGATATTTTACGGGTGGGCGATAACAGGGAATATTGGGCGATAAAGCAAGAAAGTTGTAATTTTCGCTTTAAAAGTGCAGGAAACAATTCTAGGACCCGAAAATATGATAAATATAATATTTTTCGTGTGGGCGATAATAGGTAACATTGGGCGATAATGTAAGAAAGTTGTAATTTTCGCTTTAAAAGAGCAGGAATCAATTCTATAACCCGAAAATATGATAAATGTGATATTTTTCGGATGGGCGATAATAGGGAACATTGGGCGATAATGCAAGAAAGTTGTAATTTTCGCTTTAAAAGTGCAGGAATCAATTCTATGACCCGGAAATATGATAAAGGTGATATTTTTCGGATGGGCGATAATAGGGAATATTGGGCGATAATGTAAGAAAATTGTAATTTTCGCTTTAAAAGTGCAGGAATCAATTCTGTGACCCGAAAATATGATAAATATGATATTTTTCGGATGGTCGATAATAGGGAACATTGGGCGATAGTGCAAGAAAGTTGTAATTTTCGCTTTAAAAGTGCAGGAATCAATTCTGTGACCCGAAAATATGATCAGTGTGATATTTTACGGGTGGGCGATAACAGGGAATATTGGGCGATAAAGCAAGAAAGTTGTAATTTTCGCTTTAAAAGTGCAGGAAACAATTCTAGGACCCGAAAATATGATAAATATAATATTTTTCGTGTGGGCGATAATAGGGAGCATTGGGCGATAATGTAAGAAAGTTGTAATTTTCGCTTTAAAAGAGCAGGAATCAATTCTATGACCCGAAAATATGATAAATGTGATATTTTTCGTGTGGGCGATAATAGGGAACATTGGGCGATAATGCAAGAAAGTTGTAATTTTCGCTTTAAAAGTGCAGGAATCAATTCTGTGACCCGAAAATATGATCAATGTGATATTTTACGGGTGGGCGATAACAGGGAATATTGGGCGATAATGCAAGAAAGTTGTAATTTTCGCTTTAAAAGTGCAGGAAACAATTCTAGGACCCGAAAATATGATAAATATAATATTTTTCGTGTGGGCGATCATAGGGAACAGTGGGCGATAATGTAAGAAAGTTGTAATTTTCGCTTTAAAAGAGCAGGAATCAATTCTATAACCCGAAAATATGATAAATATGATATTTTTCGGATGGGCGATAATAGGGAATATTGGGCGATAATGCAAGAAAGTTGTAATTTTCGCTTTAAAAGTGCAGGGATCAATTATATGTCCCGAAAATATGAAAAATATGATATTTTTTGGATGGGCGATAATAGGGAACATTGGGCGATAATGCAAGAAAGTTGTAATTTTCGCTTTAAAAGTGCAGGAATCAATTCTGTGACCCGAAAATATGATCAATGTGATATTTTACGGGTGGGCGATAACAGGGAATATTGGGCGATAATGCAAGAAAGTTGTAATTTTCGCTTTAAAAGTGCAGGAAACAATTCTAGGACCCGAAAATATGATAAATATAATATTTTTCGTGTGGGCGATCATAGGGAACATTGGGCGATAATATAAGAAAGTTGTAATTTTCGCTTTAAAAGAGCAGGAATCAATTCTATAACCCGAAAATATGATAAATATGATATTTTTCGGATGGGCGATAATAGGGAATATTGGGCGATAATGCAAGAAAGTTGTAATTTTCGCTTTAAAAGTGCAGGGATCAATTATATGTCCCGAAAATATGAAAAATATGATATTTTTTGGATGGGCGATAATAGGGAACATTGGGCGATAATGCAAGAAAGTTGTAATTTTCGCTTTAAAAGTGCAGGAATCAATTCTATGACCCGAAAATATGATAAATGTGATATTTTTCGTGTGGGCGATAATAGGGAGCATTGGGCGATAATGCAAGAAAGTTGTAATTTTCGCTTTTAAAGTGCAGGAATCAATTCTGTGACCCGAAAATATGATCAATGTGATATTTTACGGATGGGCGATAACAGGGAATATTGGGCGATAAAGCAAGAAAGTTGTAATTTTCGCTTTAAAAGTGCAGGAAACAATTCTAGGACCCGAAAATATCATAAATATAATATTTTTCGTGTGGGCGATAATAGGTAACATTGGGCGATAATGTAAGAAAGTTGTAATTTTCGCTTTAAAAGAGCAGGAATCAATTCTATAACCCGAAAATATGATAAATGTGATATTTTTCGGATGGGCGATAATAGGGAACATTGGGCGATAATGCAAGAAAGTTGTAATTTTCGCTTTAAAAGTGCAGGAATCAATTCTATGACCCGAAAATATGATAAATGTGATATTTTTCGGGTGGGCGATAATAGGGAATATTGGGCGATAATGTAAGAAAATTGTAATTTTCGCTTTAAAAGTGCAGGAATCAATTCTGTGACCCGAAAATATGATAAATATGATATTTTTCGGATGGTCGATAATAGGGAACATTGGGCGATAGTGCAAGAAAGTTGTAATTTTCGCTTTAAAAGTGCAGGAATCAATTCTGTGACCCGAAAATATGATCAGTGTGATATTTTACGGGTGGGCGATAACAGGGAATATTGGGCGATAAAGCAAGAAAGTTGTAATTTTCGCTTTAAAAGTGCAGGAAACAATTCTAGGACCCGAAAATATGATAAATATAATATTTTTCGTGTGGGCGATAATAGGGAGCATTGGGCGATAATGTAAGAAAGTTGTAATTTTCGCTTTAAAAGAGCAGGAATCAATTCTATGACCCGAAAATATGATAAATGTGATATTTTTCGTGTGGGCGATAATAGGGAACATTGGGCGATAATGCAAGAAAGTTGTAATTTTCGCTTTAAAAGTGCAGGAATCAATTCTGTGACCCGAAAATATGATCAATGTGATATTTTACGGGTGGGCGATAACAGGGAATATTGGGCGATAAAGCAAGAAAGTTGTAATTTTCGCTTTAAAAGTGCAGGAAACAATTCTAGGACCCGAAAATATGATAAATATAATATTTTTCGTGTGGGCGATAATAGGGAACATTGGGCGATAATGTAAGAAAGTTGTAATTTTCGCTTTAAAAGAGCAGGAATCAATTCTAGGACCCGAAAATATGATAAATATGATATTTTTCGGATGGGCGATAATAGGGAATATTGGGCGATAATGCAAGAAAGTTGTAATTTTCGCTTTAAAAGTGCAGGGATCAATTATATGTCCCGAAAATATGAAAAATATGATATTTTTTGGATGGGCGATAATAGGGAACATTGGGCGATAATGCAAGAAAGTTGTAATTTTCGCTTTAAAAGTGCAGGAATCAATTCTATGACCCGAAATTATGATAAATGTGATATTTTTCGTGTGGGCGATAATAGGGAGCATTGGGCGATAATGCAAGAAAGTTGTAATTTTCGCTTTTAAAGTGCAGGAATCAATTCTGTGACCCGAAAATATGATCAATGTGATATTTTACGGGTGGGCGATAACAGGGAATATTGGGCGATAAAGCAAGAAAGTTGTTATTTTCGCTTTAAAAGTGCAGGAAACAATTCTAGGACCCGAAAATATCATAAATATAATATTTTTCGTGTGGGCGATAATAGGTAACATTGGGCGATAATGTAAGAAAGTTGTAATTTTCCCTTTAAAAGAGCAGGAATCAATTCTATAACCCGAAAATATGATAAATGTGATATTTTTCGGATGGGCGATAATAGGGAACATTGGGCGATAATGCAAGAAAGTTGTAATTTTCGCTTTAAAAGTGCAGGAATCAATTCTATGACCCGAAAATATGATAAATGTGATATTTTTCGGGTGGGCGATAATAGGGAATATTGGGCGATAATGTAAAAAAATTGTAATTTTCGCTTTAAAAGTGCAGGAATCAATTCTGTGACCCGAAAATATGATAAATATGATATTTTTCGGATGGTCGATAATAGGGAACATTGGGCGATAGTGCAAGAAAGTTGTAATTTTCGCTTTAAAAGTGCAGGAAACAATTCTATGACCCGAAAATATGATAAATGTGATATTTTTCGTGTGGGCGATAATAGGGAACATTGGGCGATAATGTAAGAAAGTTGTGATTTTCGCTTTAAAAGTGCAATAATCAATTCTATGACCCGAAAATATGATAAATATGATATTTTTCGTGTCGGCGATAATAGGGAACATTGGGCGATAATGCAAGAAAGTTGTAATTTTCGCTTTAAAAGTGCAGGAATCAATTCTATGACCCGAAAATATGATAAATGTGATATTTTTCGGGTGGGCGATAATAGGGAATATTGGGCGATAATGCAAGAAAGTTGTAATTTTCGCTTTAAAAGTGCAGGAAACAATTCTTGCACTATGCGAAAATATGATAAATATAATATTTTTCGGGTGGGCGATAATAGGGAACATTGGGCGATAATGTACGAATGTTGTGACCCGCGCATCAAGACAACCTAAGGAAACTTGTGCACTTGTCCAAAATAAGTACGAAAGTAAAATAAACATGCGCATTGGTCTGGAATAAGAACCGCGCATTAATCTTTATTAAGTTAAATAAACATGTGCACTGTTCCAAAATGAGAGCCGCGCATCAACGCAAATTAAATAAACATGCGCACTTGTCTGAATTAGAACCGCGCATCGAGGCAAGTTACATAAATATGCGCACTGGTCCGAAATGCGAGCGTTGTTTGAAGGTATCTATGGCAATCTATCCAGTCTACCAGATATACAAAAAATCTGTTCCCAATTTTTCTTGGAAAGAAATCTTTGTATGCATTTATCGGTCTATGTTCTGGTCCGGTGCTAAATTAATTATTGAGCTAGCTCTTTGCCGTCTCATCTTTTGAAGCTTGATATTTCAGGGAAATTCCTTCGCTCATGCACGCTGGAATGGGTCTTATTGCTTTTCGTAAGCTGGGACTTTGTCCTTGGACAAACTTGTAGAATTTTCACCCCCTATATGTACTTCAGTTGCATGATGTTTTTATTGGCTGTACATGGTTTCCAACTTATTCTTGAATATTTGGTGATGATTTTATGTATACTGTTTTGAGGAGCTTCTGAATGGTGTTAACATATGTAGAAATAAGACTTTTCGTATCATATTTTACTTTACCAACTACAATCTACATTTAACTCAGTTGCACTTTCACTCTTCTTCTAATCTTCTACAAAATCAGTGCCAATACCAATCAATGCCAATTAATCTTTACATAATGAAATCACAAGTCGATTTAATTGCAATTAAGTTACACACAATGGTTTATTGCAATTCAGCGAAATTGCACCCAATTAATCTTAGTATAATGAAATCATAAGCAGACTGATCTCACTTCAGTCAATTCGATCAATGACATCCAAAGTCCTTTTATCTCACTTAATTAAAATCCAATTGAACTTCAGTGAACACCATGGCCAATATAGGGGCTGAAATATCGATAAAGGGGGTGAACATTCTATCGAATTCTATCGAATTTTCACGGGGGGACGGGGGGGGGGGGTGAAAATACGATATTGAATTTTCACCGGGGGTGAGAAATCCATGAGGGTGAAAATACTATGCCACACCGGTGTAAGGGAACGTTTTGCCCCCAAAATGAATCGACCCCCCGGTCGATTTGTTTTAAAACAAAAAGACCCCCCCCCCCTGAAATGTTTTAACCCCCCCCCTTATTTTTTGTTTGATTTCTCTATTTATTTTCACATATGGCCAGCTTATTAGTTTCTTTAATTGAAATAAAAATATATTCATGAATAAAGATTTATTTAGCAACTAACATCTACATTTTCAAACACGAAAACACTTCCAATACCACTAACATACAGTCGCCTCAATAATGGCATTTCACTGGCTCAAAATGGTCATTTTGATTGACCAAATAGATACTCTCGTCTGTGTGCGTTGTGTTTCCAAGTGAATTCAGTGGTCGGAACGCAAGCCATTTGTAGGTATTTCCGTATTTACTGTAAACGTAAATGACGGTCTGTAGAAGAGTAGCCGCTGCGTACAATTCTACTTCGGTACCCCATTTTCCATCTTTCTCCATTTCCGTAAATGCCAGGTGTTGCACCAAATTATTGCATACTGAATCAAGTTCGCCACCACAGTTTATCATGTATGAGGTAATCAGTTGTCGAAAAACTTTATGCTCTTCCTGGAAACACAGACAACGTTCGCCAAGGAGCGAAATAAACAGTTTCCATCGCCTTTAATTCTTGTTGTCCGAGGACATTCGCTGAGCTGTAATAATGGTGGAGCACTGTCATGTTTGTTGCCATTCACTCGTACAACCGTTACTCCGACTTTGTGACAAACATCTTGTTGCCACTTGGAACACACTGGTTTCAAAATTGTGAACGGAGCCGCATCATAACCTTGAACGGAAACATCATATTTTGCGGGTTTTGGCGGATGCTCAGGAGAATCTAAATCGTTGCCGGGAGAGTCCAAGTCGCGCTTCGCAGAGGGTGAACAAGACACAGGTTCCAAAAAAACTTTCAGATTACATCCATTTGCGTTTTTCTTGAGCACTTTGCCATCTTGACCTTTGAGTAAATATGTGTTTTTTTCCGCATTCTTGATAAATAACATATGAACCGAGCCATCGATCGTTGAATTTGCCACCTTCTCGGCCAGCCCTGACTAAATTTTTTAAAAGTCATCAGTTTTGAAAAGTTCTGGATGGCACCTTTTGTCAAATTTTTTTCTGTTCCGTTTGTGCTTTTTTGATATTGCTGCTGACTTTACTATATATGTTGTTTCGCAGAAGATTCATTGCCTCAATGGTCCGGTGAATTGCATCCGAGCAAGTCTCGGAGAGGTCACTATCTGTAGCATCCAATAAGCTGTCCGTAGTGTCCGATTTCCTATCCGGTAAGCTATCCGCAACATCCGATGAGCTATGGCCGATTTCGAAATCGCACTCAATCGGCAATTTTGCTTGGCGTCCGTACATCACTGTGAACGGAGTTCCTTTCGTCGAAGCGTGCCGCGCTGTTCGGTAAGCGAAAATAACAGAATGCAAACAAGCCGGCCTATTGTTTTGATCGGTAAGCGACTTCACTAATGAATCCTTCATCGTGCGATTTTGTCGTTCAACCAGTCCGTTGGGTTGGGGGTGGTACGCACTGGTCACGTGCTGTTTGGTACCAGTCATACGAAAAAGCTCATCAGACACGGAATTTACAAATTCGCGACCCTGGTCATTGATCTGAATGTCTACACAGCCATGGCGGCAAATCACGTCCTCGAAAATGAATCTAGCAACACTGATAGCGGTTTTATCCATGAGGGCTCGCGAATCTGGGAACTTCGAAAAATAATCCATCGCAACTACAAGCAGTATCCGTCTTCGGTTCGGGGTAAATGGGTGATGTCGATCCCAATTTGCTTCATTACTCCGTCTGGTACGGACACGGAATGCAACACACCACGTTCCAGTTTCATGCGAGGGTTGACCTTTTGGCATCGTTAGCAATGAATTTCTTGACGTCACTGGTAATTCCTTTCCAATAGAACCTGCAATAATAATGTAAACATGGTAAATAATAAATAAATTTATTAAAATATTACTCCAACTTAAACTAAATATATTTATCTATACATTAAGTAAAACTTCGTAGCTTGCAAAATAATCTTTTTGTTTAAAAGATTTTTTGTTTTGTTTTGTTTGTTTTCATTTGAAAGTATTCAAGCTTATTTACTTGTTCATTATCTTGTTTTGAGTCTTCGTCACACCCAAATGGCCAGCAAGACTCTGTGACTCATCGCTTTCCCCTGCACCACTATGTACGCTAGCGATAATTTTTTGTTGCGCGTCTATATCTCGAATGACAAGCAATGCTTTATATTCGGCAGAATCCGTTTTTTTATCGGGGACATGTTGATAGTAAAGCTCTCCCGATCTAGCAACATAACGTTTCCATATCTACATTTGCTGTTCTCAAATATGCATAAAAGTACTCTTCAAGCTGCTCACTTTATATACATACCTTATTCATGTCCGTATAATCCGGATTATATCTGAAGTTTCCATAGAGAAATAAGCCTCTAATCTTCACCAGGTAGTTCCTTTGTTTTAATCCGACGGCTGCGACACCAACTGACATTGATGGGACTATTGAGTCACAATACTTCGTTTTGATTAATCTCTTACTGATGTTTTCAATGCATGAAGTATGTTTTTATTGGTGTTAATTTATGTTGATAGAACTCCGGAGCATTTTTCGACGAGTTAAAATACTAATTTTCTACATCAAAAGGTATAAAATGCTTAAAATCGTATTTAAAAAGCATATGTACCTAATTTACTTCCATTTTATATTCAAACATCATTTTTAAGGGGGGTCATTTTATTAAAGGGGGGGTCTGTTTGTTATGGCGGGCTTTCCTAAAACAAATCGACCGGGGGGGTCTGTTTGTTTTAAAAGAAATCGACCGGGGGTCGATTTGTTTGGGGGTCAAAACGTTTCATTACACCGGCAAGGCAAAATCTCTTACAGGTGGCCCAGTCTGGCAGAATCTGGTTTTTTCACCCATTTTTTAACAATTTTTTTGTTAATTTAATTTTAATATTTATTTTTCTTGAAATGTAGTAAAACTAGTTTTATTCAACCAAGCACGCATTTATTTGCCGAAATAATGCACTTTCCTATGAATTCAATAGCACATAGTAATTCTGGGTTAAAATTTGGTTACCATTTTTTGGTTAAAAAGTCTAATCCGCAATTCTGTCTAATACTAAGGTACATGTATTTCATTTGACTTCTACAAATTATCTGGCACTAAAATCACTCCCCATCCGTACTAAAGCATATCGATATAATAACAAATGTCTGTTGCCCAATTCATTTACAACTACCAATCTACATCATGGTTGCCTCTAAGAAATCTATAACACACAACCATCTTGGAGTAGTAATTTGGAATAATTGTCTCAATTTTCAAATGTTCACATAACTGTCTTCAGGTTCAATTCCAGCCTTTTCCACTCCGAGGTTTGTTCAATTAACAACTGAAAAAGCAGTGATATGGGGAGGGGGGGGGGGGGGTTAAATAACCTCGCTCGAGGACTCTTAATACTGTAAGACTCCAGGGTTTCTTTTCAAACTAGCAGGCAGTTAAACCCCTTCTCCCCACCTCGGAGGCTCATGTGCACTAATAAGCGTACCATATGAAATGCCTTGTTTAAATAAACAAAGGCGTCTCCTAGTGCCTTCAGTGAACACAGTGTGAATGACACATTTTTTAATAAAAAAAATTAAAAAAAATAAAAAAATTGTCATTTTTTACGTTGATTTATATCACGATTTAAATCATACCAGCCCTGTTTCATACGCTGTTTTGACGTTTAATAATCATAAGATTAACTAAACACGTTGCCCTAATTATAAAAACCTGGCGATAATCTCTTTGTATGTGGTTTCACGACAAATTAATCCCCTGGAGCATTCTTAATCTCCGGTTGAAAACAGTGTTTTGATGTTTAGTAATCAGAAGTTTAACTGAATACCTTTTTATTATACCTATAAAAGTTAGAAACTCCGTTTCTCCAATTATAAAAAACCTGGCGATAATTCATGATTTTAAATTTTGCCAGATTATGCCAGATTTGGCCAGATTTTCCCGGCAATTGCTAAATTGGCCGCCGGTAAGGCAAAATCTAGATTTGGCCTCTTTTTTGCCAACCCTGATATAAATAATACATGAACCGCTTGATATAGTGCATGGAGGTTGCTTTGTGTGTAGGGGACAGCCATCCGCGTCAGGAGACGGATTTATTGCGGGAGGGAGCGCCTTATCCGCCAGAACCGCCTGTGGGCGACTGGAAGCCCGAGGCTTATGTAAGTACACGGGGCGCAAGTATGTGTGCATGAGTATACTCAGACAAGTATGTGGGCAAAAGTACACGCGGCACAAGTATACGGGGGAAAGTTCACGCGGCACAAGTATGTGGGCAAAATGCAAGGGACGCAAGTCTGTGGGCAAAAGTACACAGGGGGCAAGTGTGTGAGCAAAAGTACATTGGGCGCAAGTATGTGTGCATGAGTATGCTTAGACAAGTGTGTGGCAAAAGTACACGGGGCGCAAGTATACGGGGGAAAGTTCACGCGGCACAAGTATGTGGGCAAAATGCAAGGGACGCAAGTCTGTGGGCAAAAGTACACAGGGGGCAAGTGTGTGAGCAAAAGTACATGGGGCGCAAGTATGTGTGCATGAGTATGCTTAGACAAGTGTGTGGCAAAAGTACACGGGGCGCAAGTATACGGGGGAAAGTTCACGCGGCACAAGTATGTGGGCAAAATGCAAGGGACGCAAGTCTGTGGGCTAAAGTACACAGGGGCCAAGTGTGTGGGCAAAAGTTCACGGGACGCAACTATGTGGGGAAAAGCACGTGGGGCACAAATCTGGGGGCAAAAGTACATGGGGCACAAGTATGTAAAGAAAAGTTCCCGGGGCACAAGTATGTGGACAAACGGTTCTTTAGATAGCATATAGGTTGTTAAAAACACAATTGCTCTTGGAGGCAAAGTAACTTGATATTTTCTTCGGAGCGCCCAAAGTGTGATTTGACCTGTTAAAAGCCGTGTATTGTAAAAGGCTGAAAATCTGCGTCGTCACGCTTTAATGCGGCTAAGCTGCTGACTCCAGGTGGAGTTCACTGACGGCGCGCGTGTGGAGGCCGCTTTCCGGAAATACTTCCATCGCGCAAATCCACGCCAGAAACGGGACTCGTACGAGATTCTCGTGCTTCACGGCAACGTCATACGGTATATGACGTGCAGGTACGCCTCACGAGCTTGCGTGCGTTTGTTTCCCCAAGTGCTCCCTTCCGTGGCTGATGGAGATGTTTTGTATAACACCCTGCATATTTGCCATTCCCCCCTCATTTTTATTTTACTGTTCATCCCTGGTGGAGAAAACGTTCGACATTTTTCCGTTCATGCCTTCATGTTTGAATATTTATTAGCTGTTTTGGAAGAAGGTTAGAAACTCATTCGTTTTGTTCGAAAACATTCAGGTTTGACCAACTCCCCTTACCCTTCCGCGAAAGTATAATAATAAACATAATGGAGAAAGGAAAAACGGCTACACGATTGGCTAGCTGCATGAAAGGGCGGTGGTAACATTCAGCGATAAGTAGGGTTAAAAATTAGGTTTGGGCTTGCCACATTGTTCTTTTGCATTTTCATTTTATTGTGGATTTTATCCAACGTGCATGATTAGTATGGGATTTCTTGTTCATTTTGATTTTCGTTATATTCAAGGGAGCTTGTTTGATATTGGTTTGGAATGGTTGAGTAGGTGTGTTTGGTTTGTAGCAGTTTTTCCAAGATGGCGCTCGCATCGAGGCGGCATTCCGGAAGTACCTTCACCGCGCAGACGTCAACCAATCAGAAGACTCCTACGAAGTGTTCGTCTTTCACGCCAATGTTATCCGCTATTTTGTGTGCAGGTAGTGTGCCGTGTTGGGAGTATTTATCATGGTAGCCGTTACAGCGAACGCAAACCAAGCTATCGTTCGCTTAAAAGAGAGAGATAGAAAAAAGAGGTTTTAGTGTATACGAAGACCTGTTAAGGTTTTTTTTTATACTTTACCCCTTATTTAGTTGTGCCTTTTTTATATGCAATTTATATATAAGTTAAGCATATTTTTTTTTTCACTTTTTTTTGAAAATTTCCATGCGGAAGTGTGAGCGATAAAAGGCTCTTTTAAAAATTAGCATAAAATTATTATGCAATTATGGGTAAATAAAGGGTTAGTGTATCCAGTTTTCCTCAGCCTAAATTTTGTACGAAATTTATACGAAGTAAAAAAAAAAAAAACACTAATTAAAATATTTGAGTAAGTGGGCGATGATGGAAGAATTTATAAGTTATACCAAAATTAGTGTGAAATTTGTATGAAATTTGGGGTAAGATAAAATCGTTAAACAAAGACTAATACGCTTTGGTAGATGTAAATAATATTTCGTTCCTTAATACAATGAAAAGGGGAAAAATCACACCAAATGAAAAGGAAAAAAGTCAATAACTGTTGCAAGATGACAACATCCCATTATGCTTGGGGCGATGGGAATCACAATATCCGCCTGCTGGCGTAACAAATAATTGTAAAAAAAAAAAAGGAAAAAATATCAGCAACAAAAAAGATGACTGGCCGGCCGGGTCATTTTTTTTTAAATTTTGGATGAGAAAGCAGACTCTTTTTCGTTCTGGAATACAGACAGAGCGAAGTGGCTTTTGATTCTGGAGCTCAGTTTTTTTTAAACAAAAGTACTTCGACAAGTGCAATGATCGTGCTAGCAGATTGGTCGAAAGCAGTAGCGTGTAATCGCTGTGTATTTTCAGGGCCTTGCAGCTTCCCCCCGAGGCCTGGCTGCGCATATCCCTCCACAACGGTAGTATCACGTGGCTCACCATCCGGCCCAGCGGCAGGGTAGTACTGCGCAGCCTCGGCGACGCCGGCCATTTCCCTCCAGATCACATGACTTTTAACTAAGCGTTTATCCCGCATGCGAGGTATTTGGTTTCACTTTCGTTTTCTTAAATTTTAATTTGGGCAATGGCAGATATGTTTCAGATCTAACAATATTATTACCAAAATGCGCCTCAGCATTAACATATAAAATTTTTCTTATGGTATATATATTGAATCTTGCTGAGGACAGATATCAGCTGGAAGTAGGTTAAGACACTGATGCATTTCTGTTATTGCCGTCTGACAATTTCTTTAAAAAAATCAGCTGTACAAGAAGTGCACAACAGCAGACGATAGATCATATGAACCTCGCCGGACCAGTAATGCGCTATGGTTATACGTACGAACCATTGGAGTGTAGACAGTGGTCAGATTAAAGTAATCGCCAGGTGAATCGAGTCAGAATATTGTTGTATTTTTAAGCGTATTTCCCACGCAAATTAATGCGCAGCAAAATAAGTAAATCTCTGTTTTGTTAAATAAGGCTGTGATATTGTGCTGTGACTTTCAGAGCTCTTCAGCTGCCGCCGGGAGCCTGGAAACGCTTCAGCCTCTATGACGCAAGCATCACGTGGTTCCGCATACAGCCGACAGGTCACGTGGACTTGTATGCATTCGGCGAGACGGGCCACTTGCCCCCGAATCTGCTTACTCGCTGAAAAAAAAGAAACAAAAACTGTTGCACGTGAATGTTGCGTGTCTAAAAAGATAAGACAGGTCTGCGTAAAGGGGATGAACAGAAAATCGAATTTTGCGCAATTTGCACAGAACAGTTCGGCTTCTGTGAAAATGCGTGATGTTGTCAAGTATTTTCTGTTACCACATGAAATGTATAACAGATAACCACAGGGTTGAGATTTCGCGGTCGCCCGTGGGGACCAACTTTTGGCTCAGTCGACCAACTTTTTCGAGTTGGTCGCCCGAGTGGCGACTAATTTTTTTCTTGGTATTTTCAGGTAAATACTTTTGATTATTTTAAACACCATGTTACGTGAAAATGGCTTTTGTATAAATTTTGCTTTCAGGGCGATTTTCAAATTTGAAATAAATTTCAAATAACTACAAGTTATGGATACTTAAGACACCTGTTTGTGGTTGTTTTTTTTTTTCATGTGAGTCGGACTAGACAAATTTTGCAAAAATTGCGCTGGGCGACTAACTTTTGTGCCGGGCGACCAGAAAATTTTACGAAGTCTCAACCCTGTAACCAGTACAAAAAATATGGCAGCGTAGACAAGAAACGTCTCATGCATTGATCGTTGAAAGGTGTGGATATCTGTGAATGTGAACAGTCGGAGAGGGGAGGGGAGGGGGGGGGGAACCTCTGATGATACGGTTACATCGGGATACTGTATTGCATGTCTTGCGTACCTTCGGTCTGACACGTGTATACGTAACGGTGAATCTGTCAAACCTTAACTTTCTCCAACAAGTCTCTTTTCTTTTAATTGGACATTTTGTTCCTGAATGGGTCTGGGTGTGGCATTTGGTTTAGTCACGTTATTTATCTGTTATTCTCGTAGTGGTTTATTTTCAAAATAAATTTTGAATTCTAATATGTTGTTTAATCCATAAGCAGGCATATGATTCTTATAAGTAGCAGTGCCGGATTCACTGGACCCCATTAAGCCGGATTTAGAAAGAAAAGGCAGTAAAATTCACGATTATAAGGCAGAATGTGTGTAAATGTGTGATAACTCCCACAATCCCACTCCCCTCCCTCTCCCTAATCCCATTCACACAGCTATTTCAGATATTTGAAGTCGTTATTATCCCTTGCCGCACTACCGTCTGTCCGTCCGTCCTCAACCCTAATATGCCCCCTTTTGTCCGGGTCTTTTTGTTTACTTTCGCACAGCTTTGAAACTTCACACAGTGAAAGAATATATATTGTAGATTTTAAGCGTCTTGGTTTCAGTTTGATCGACAAAAATGTGTCAAAATTATGGCCCTCTGAATTGAAGTGAATTTTTTTTTTTTTGGCCATTTGGAGTCTTGCTGGGCTATTTGATCAGGACAGAAAAAAATTATCTCTGTATATCGGTAAGGTTTCACTGAATTACGAAAGCTCAAACACAGTACTGCTCGGCGGGGGATACGCAGTCCACGATTATCTTGTTTTGTGTGGTTTACTAGTATTTATGTCAAATGCTATGTAGCTGTTCAATATCTTACGTGCTGTGCATTTCCGTCACATTACCGATGCAGTAGTGTGTGTGTGCGTGCTACAGCCAAACTGCTAAATAAGGAGTGTTGTATTCTGGCTGATTGTTTCAGCCATGGTGAGATTCCTTACTAATCCTACCAGATTGCCAAGTGCCTGAAATTTTCAGTAATCCGTCAAAATATATTGTGGGATTTTCATTGATTCAACGGAAAAAAGTTTAGTGGGCAAGAAATAGGGTTGTTTTTTTTTTTTTTGTAGCCTAGATTTTGACCTTATTACTTTAATTAGAAGAAACCAAGTCTAATTATTGGAGACCGGAAACATTTCAATAAATACACTTACCGCCACACAAGCTGTCGATTCGGCATTAAACGTTGATGATTTTTTTAAGTAGGGCTACTTGAGGGTGACGTTTTTGTGGCCTGATTGGTGGCGTGCCTAAAGTTCTATCCGGGTGCACCCTCGGAGACGAGGTTTTGTGGAATCTACCACTCTCTGACTTTTAGAGTTTAGGTGAAGCAATCAGATGCGGAATTTTGTGGAATCTACTCTCCGTCTTTTAGGTAGAGCAATTAGGTGTGAAATTTGGTTGACTCAACTGGTCTTAAGTTTTAAAGCGGTACATTCTAAAACCATTTGAATAAAGGAATATATATTGAACGTTTTGCTGTTGACTTGCCACAGACGAGTTATTGTGAAGGCACTTGACATGTTTATTTAATTAACAAATAGTTTATGTCATGTATGCACTTCCTGTTATGGAGCGGGGGCCTGAACAATGTCAGATTGGCTTTCGCAGAAATTTGTAATTTATTAAATATGTGGGTGTGCGTTTCGTCTGCTTCCATTCAACCTGTGGTATTAAATTCGGTTGAAGTATTGTTCGTTAGCAACCCCGAAATCTCTTAGGAACGATCAGATGTGTTGAATATGTCCTCCTCCTATTTTCTTTTCACATCTGCGTGATAACATTGTTATAAAACAGCTAACCTCTGCTGAGATCTATCTACTATGTATAAACACAGAGTGGATGGATATGTTAAAAAATAGTTCCGGTCTTTCGTGAGTATTATTTTCGCGGAATTTTGGCTGTTGAACAACAACGGCGTGATAGGAGTCTGGAACTCCGCACTCTGTCAGAGATTCCTTCGCTCAATATAGACTTGGTGGTTTTGTGGAGTTTCCGACTTGCGACACAACCTCTGTACAATAGGCAATATATAAGCGCCTATTGAAGATGTTGACCTACTAGTGTGGATGTTTTTTTTCTGTCTGTCTGGATATGAGGTGGAGCAAAGTGAACCTTATCTTATGTGACGAATTAAATATTGAAGATGTGTACCTTCTACTTTGGACATCTTTGTTGCGACTTGTGTTTTGAAAATTGTTTCGTTTTCAGTAGGCACCCAGAGCGAACGATCCGCACTTTCAAGCAATGTCACTTTTGGGAGTTTATAAGCTTCTGTATCAAAAACCAAATATTACGGCGATGGCGCCAAAGGTTTATAATTTCAACATTTTTCTCACGGTTTAAAAGCTCGCATTTTTTTTTTAAATCATTGCATCGTCTCCTCTGGGAAGTCGAGTAAGTATTTTTGTAGTTTGATTACCATGGGAACCTGGTGAATTCCTAATTTAAACATGTACTCGCAGTAGAAAATTAATAGACGTGATACTCTTAGCCCTCTGCCAAAACTGGCTCAGAGCTATTGCTACACCATGTCCGTTCGTCTGTCTGTCTGTCTGTCTTTCTGTCTGTCTGTAAAAAGTTACCTACCCAACTTTGTCGGCACCCCTTTGCCGTAAAATGTTCACCCTACTGTTTTCTAACTTCGTACAGTGAAGGAATATGTACTGAAATTGTGCCTCGTGCAGGTTCCTCCACTTTTAACAGAAATGACAGCACTTCGAAAATAAGTGAAAGTGTATATTGACTCCCATATGGAGCTCATTGTCCGCGCCACTTTGTCATTAGGTTTTCTTCTTCAGTTTTGCAATTTCATAAAATGAAAGACTATGTACTGAGTTTGTGCTTCTTCCGGTTTAAAATATTTGACCGAAAATTGTCATTGCGAAACTTTGACAGAACTAAAAATCTCCCATATTCACCCCCATACGGGTACTCCATCCGCTCCTGTGTGCCATTAACTTTTATCCCGTTATTTGTTGTAACTACACACAGTAAAATAATATATATTGCAGTTGTGCTTTGCCAAGACTCTATCAGGCTCGAGCAAAAATTATTAAAATTTTGTAAATTGAATCTCATATTGAGGTACTTTGTCCAATCCTCTGTGCCATTTAAGTTTTCTGACTCAAATTTTGTCACTTTACGATGAAAGAAATAGGTCTCAGTAGTACCTTGTGCAGGTTTTAACATGATCGACAAAAAGTTTTCGCTCTTATGTGTTGACTTCCCAAATAACAATGTTTTACGCGCGGATTTATGGATCTTTTGTTACGGGTTCAGGGTCCGCGCTGCGTTCTCAGGAAAGTGGGTCAAAAAAGGAAAGTGTGACTCAGCTGGGTCCAGAAAAACTCGGTGGGTTCCGAAAAGGTGAGTCATTTCGTAAAAAATGCCCAAAAAGTGGACAAAAAACCCCGCCAACGCGAACCCTGGGGTTATAGTTATTCAGAGAGGACAAAGAATAGTAACTAACTGTAATATCATTTTAAAATAATTACCGGTACATTAACTCAAACATGTTATTTGCGGTTTTCTCAGTATGATATTTACGAACAATGTTAATGCATTGCGTATCTTTCCGAGTATGCGCCTCTGGCTGTTTAAATTCTATTAAGAGTAGAAAGAACTATTTGATAAGTTAAAATACATCAAATTACGCTTCTGTTTTCCCTGCAAAATGGCATGTGATATCTCTAAATAAGCAATAAATCCTACAAGTGTTAAATGTTCGGTTAACAACGCATTTTTTGGTCAGTTTGGTTTATTGTAAGTCAATTTCAACTTCTATTTTACAAGTGTCGTTCATTATTAATTTTGTCATATAGTTATGAAATGAGGTAAAATACTAGACACTGTACAAAAACCAGTCTCGCGACCATCGGTTCGTTACGCATACGACTTCGACCGCTAGCTTCTGTGAAACGCCGTCTTCGCAACATACACAACACTCGGTCGATTGGGATAGCACGATAAGTTAAAAACTCCTGTAAGGATTTTCATGAAACTTGGTATGTAGCTTCTATGGGAGCAAACACAGATCGGTATTGTAAATGGGCCAGGTCCGTCCAAGGAAAATGGACCAGCTGGACTTAGAAAATTTCAGCTCTTCATTGACTATTGTGTGACCTTGTTAACACGATAACTTAAAAACTCCTGCAAGGATTTTCATGAAACTTTGTATGTAGCTTCTATGGGAGCAAACACAGATCGGTATTGTAAATGGGCCAGGTCCGCCCAAGGAAAATGGACCAGCTGGACTTCAACTATTGATGACCGTGTTTAACTGATGGGGGCCTGTGGGGAATATGTGGGCTTGCACACTGCTCTAGTTTTCTCCTTCGATTCGTTTTCTTGTTTAAAATGCCATGTGAAAAGAGTATTTTTTGCAAATCAATGTGGAGCATTTATCGCACAGCACAGAAGTCGGTTGCTTAGCTTTGTGCTAGCTCTCACTGAGTAAATAGATAACACGGCGTATGCCTGATAAGCCAATAAAACCTTAAGTCAACAAAAACCAAACACTGCTCTGCTTATAAGACGTATTCAAGCTGTGTTGTTTGCAATATATTATATTATAGCGAAACGAGGTTCTAGTTTTTCAATGTTTCTGTTGGGTTTTTGCAGGCAAACACGAAATAAACAAACTGAATGAATCTTAGTGGATTAGAATTGTAGGACCTATACGCTAAATTACACTTTTTTATTATTTAGGCATTGCTTTTCAGTTATATCTAAAATCTATTCGCACTGGCTGCGCCATGGACAATAAACGTACCTAAGACTGTTTTACAAATGTTAGAACAGATAAAGGTTCCCCTGCGAATTGTTTTCCGGTCTCAGCCGAATTCCAGTGTGGCTGCCTAAGACATTTCACAATAACTGCAGGGTGGCCCCCGACCCTGGAAATCAGGGAATTCAAGGAAAAATCTATCGACATTTTCCAGTCAGGGAAAACTCAGGGAATTTGGTATTTCCGGCAAATCTCAGGGAAAACTCAGGGAATTTAATTTTTGGAAAATTCCAGGTTTTCCAGGGTATTTCCACGTAATTTTTTCTTTGACAAACTTGGATAGATTTAGTAAAAATTTGTTGAACGTTGTATTTTTCTAAGCATTTACGAGAAATAGTGGGATACGTAGTCGATGAGTATTGTTTTTCAACTAAAACATGTAAGCGTTGGAATTCTGGAAACCTGCGCTGTCAAAATTAATTGTATGGAAAATGTCTGGAAAACATGGGGGAAACACAGGGAATTTCATTTTGGACTGCAAATGAACTCGACAGTAATCAACTGTTTTCTTTTTTTTTTTTTTTTTTTTTTTTTGGTGGAGTTAATGCCTGAATTTAATGAGAAACACTCCTTTCAGTGATCTATCCTTATAACGAACAGCACGGAGATTTCGCATTGAATTCACACAAAACGTGAGTAAACAACACGCATAAATTGGACAAATTTAGACAACTCCAGGATCCAAAAAGGCAATATTTTTTTGGTTAAACAAAGTTGTAAATCTGATTTGATGGGTAGGTTTTGGTTCTAAATTTCGAGTACACGGAAAAAACATAGAAATTTCTTCAAGTTCTTGCAGACTAGCAAAATTACGCAATTGTTTTGTTTTCCCAGCTTCATTGGCTATTTTGCACATATAGCAAGCCTATTTTTCGAGAATTAAGAATTTTTACCTGAATTTTTGTATTTAATATGATAAGGATCGCACAAGAGGCATTTGAATCAAATATTCCTTCCTCGAGATTATTTTATGTAACCGTTGTCCCTTATCTTAGGGTATGATGGTATTATAGTTCCCTTAGAAATCGCCTAAAATCCAGTTTACATTAAATAAATCAAAAGTAGCAAGGATTCTTGTCCCACGTAACACATATTTGGTGCATTCCTAAATTTAATAAAACTCTTACTTATGCCGAGGATCAGCTGTGCTTATATCTTATATCAGAAGTATTTGCGTTCATTATACGCTTGCATATCCAATTTTTAGATATATATCTCGCTTTGAAATATTAATTAACATTATAATTAAATTGTGGAAGAAAATTGTATTTTTGTTTGCCATTGTAACAGTGTTTTTCAGAATATATTTGGGGCTTTGAGATGCGGTATGTTGTGTGCATGATTACTGAATCGGACAAAAAAAAAAAACAACAACAAAAACAAACAGCATGGCAGGAAAAAGGCCTGAACATCGGGGACCTCCGGAACTGGTAATAATTTCATCAATATTGTGCGATATTACTTTTTTCAATAACATACATTTCATTATGTAACATATGGCCTTCTTATTTCAGTTTTACAATGAAGTGGAAGCAAGGAAGTACACGTCAAAGTAAGTACATAGCGGGCGATATTAAAGTATATGCAGTCATAAGCAGCTTGTTTATCCCGTCCCCACATCCAGTGACTGACTAGACATGTTTTACATGGTGTAACTTCTATTGTGGTCAAGTGGATAAGAGTACTGAATTTTTCAGGGTTTTTTTTTTTTGGACCGAATTTGCATGTTGTAATCCACATAAGCCAAATCATACTTTTGGTGTTTCGAATAAAATGCGCAAGAATTTTGAATTTCGGGTAAAAAATTCATTGGTAAAAAATGAAAGAAATGATAGAAAAATACAGATACAGAATGATAGAAATATCGCAAAAACAGCTTATACTCGAAACATAAAAGAAATTGAAACTTGAAATTATTTGTTAAGACATTTAATGCATTTTTAAAATAGCGTACGGGTTGTTAAAAACCCGACCGATCTTTGGTGCAAGAGAAATTTGACATTTAGGCGAAATCTCTCTATCATTTCTTTCATTTTTACCCGCTTCTTTTTATTCGAAATGCAGAATTTTTGCACATTTTTATTGGGAACGCACAAAGTGTGATTTGGCTTATAAGCCAATTCGCACTTTGACTTTTGCCGAAAGTTTTTTGCATTTCGGCTGAATTCAGTTGGGATAAGGATGTAAAAAAAAAATTAGAAAAAAAAAACGGCAAAAATCAACACAATTCCATTTTGCCAGAAACATATTATCATGTTGGTTATTAAAGGGACTGAATAATATGTAAAATAGTTTTTAAAAGATCATATGATGACTTGATAAATTTGAAATTGTGCATGTTGAAAGAAAATTAGAATTTTGATGTTTTCCCTTATGATATCTTTATAATTTATCAAACAAAAATGCAGTCGAAACAACACCTCCACCGGAGAGACCCGAAAGTGCGAATTGGCTTATGCAAGGAGAGAAACATGAAATTAAACAGCACACCGTAATTTGCAAAAGAGAACATGTGTTCTTTCATATGAAAACAGCATTTGCACCTCTTGTGCCACGCTTGTTTATAAACTAGAAGCCATGCAGGGTTGAGATTTCGCGGTCGCCCGTGGCAACCAACTTTTGGCTCGGGCGACCAAATTTTTCGAGTTGGTCGCCCGAGTGGCGACTAACTTTTTTCTTACTATTTTCAGGTAAATACTGTTGATTATTTTAAACACCATTTTCTTGTTGTTTTTACATTTAGGCGGGCTAGACAAATTTTGGAAAAATTGCGCCGGGCGACTAATTTTTTGAAGTTGCTCGCCCGGAGGGCGACCAGAAAATTTTACGAAGTCTCAACCCTGATATGCAATTTACCATGAGATTGTTATTATAAATGATAATCTTCTGCAGCTAACAGACAAATTTGTAATTTAACCACTTGCGATGTGCTGTTCAGTTTGAATGTTCTTTGCCTCGTATAAGGTCTGTACAGCAGGCATAAAGCACTCATCAAGTTACAAAAGTTCTCGGATGAAGTTTCAAGTATACCAAAATGCTCAGGGCATGATTCCAAGTAACTTAACCGATTTCACTGTTGGTGATAGCTCAGGGTCAACTCTTCCTCAAACAAGTTCTTGCGTCTCACTGTCAGAACTACGAATCCTTTCATAGGGGGTCAACTTCATATGTTCTGAGGCACGAATCCTGAATACCAGTCAATGTTATTCAAACATTTAGTGAAAGTTCATGCATAATGTACCCTTTTTCCTAAACAGGCACACATTTTAATGGGCTGCATATCTTTTATTTCTCACCTGTCAAATGTTTGTGTGTGTTTTGGACTTTAACTTTCATATGACAAAAGTCAAGTGACCAAAAATTCAAATAAAGGGGTTATTGATTATCTGTAAAATATATACAGTAAAACCTCTCTATAATGAACACTCTCGGGACCGAGCAAAATGTTTACTATATCGAAGTGTTCACTAACGGGAAGTTCATGATTTTCTTACGTCAGAAGGTGATTTTTAGATTCAAATAAAACGAAACCATATGTTTATACTTCGCATCTTAATAATATAAAAACGGTTGCGAATCACAACTTTTATGAGGTATGCATCTATTTACAGGTTACGATGTCACTATAATATAACATCAGTAACCTTTTTACTCGTAAACCCATGCCAATGTGTCATTGTTTCAACCCCTTTGTCCTATTGTCCCCGAGTACTTGGAGGCGATGAGCACATACCTCAGGCCGCAAGGAAGTAAACGTAACTAGTCATTAATAATAGCTAAACTGCATATAGGGCAAGATAAGGGACCAGTAGTTGTATAAGCAAACTGGAAAAATGTGTCCGATAGAATATCTTGTGTTCACTAATTAAGGGTTTGTCCGCACTGACATGGACCAATAGGGATTTCAGCAAGTGTTCACTGTTCGGAGTAATGAGGTGTACAGTTCACTAACGAAAAAGTGCAATAAAATACCTATGGTTAAGCCAGTGGCAATACTTGAGGCCGAAAAAATCGTTCATTATATTATATAGAGGTGTACACTACCGGTGGTTTTACTATACTCGAATAATTGATAATTGATAGATGCAGAATTAGGTATAAATTTATTCTGTACACCCACAATATTCACTACATTCCGACTCCAATAAATAAGCCAGATACAACTGTGGCTACTGTTTCGACTGCAATATTCCTATTTCAGAACTAGAAGAAGAGAAAGTTTTTTTATTTTAACTGAGCTGTCAAATTTGTGTTTATTTTAGGATTATAAAAGTTAAACATCGTACTTGCACGCGCTCTTAAAAGTCACTATTAATATTAAAAGGCGCCAATGTTTTTATTCTTAAAATGTTACATTTTTTTGTGATACTTTTAAACATTTTTGATTTATGTGCATTGTATTTTTTTGATGATTCAGTGACATTTCTCAATAAATGCACGCTTTTGTTGTAAAAATTTACCATCGATCCCCTCTGTGTCAGAGGCCAGAAAAGAGTATGTATCTAGCTCGCATAATAAAAAAAAAGAGAAAAGGAAAAAGGAAACACCCAAAAAGCAGCTGAAAATGAAAAAAAAAATTGGTGTGTTGATTTTGATGCAATTGTACACAAAAATATGGCTTTACCATCACGGCACTTAACTCATTCCTCAGAAGCAGTTGTGAAACGCTTTGCGTCCCTCCGTTTATCCCGTTCTAGGAGCTGTGTAGCGTAGACATTTCGTATAAATTGACAAATTTGTGGGGAAAATGCCATTACAGATGTAGACTTTGGTACTTTGTACGCACCGTATCTCAGCAAGTATGGAGCGGACTTTTTTTGTTTTTCTTAAAAAAATGAAAGAATGGCGTTATAAATTCAGACTTCAGTGTTTGTACGCACCAGTTATTATTTTTTTTCGTTTTTAGACCAGCCGACTACGCCGGGCTGGTCTTATCACATCAATAGATGGGTATTCGTCGTCTGTATGTACGTATGTACGTGTGTAAACTTTTACTTAAAATGCTTCTTCTCGTTCAATTTTGATCGGATTCCTTTCAATTTTTTTTTACGAATATTCTATAGGTAGGCCAAATTTTTTTTGGGCGATCCGCCAAAAATTAGCTAAATGGGGGGGGGGGGGGGTTTAATGTATTGGCATTTCATTTCAAAATGCTTCTTCTCCCACAATTTTGATTGAATTCCTTTTCCAGTTTCGAAAAAAAAAAATTTTGGCGATCTGCCAAAAATTGAAATTTGAATAAACGTGCGCACTGGTCCGAAATGCAAACTGAAACCCCACAAAATAATACATAACAAAACATAAAAACTTAAGTAATGTTGTTTTAGACGCGGCATTCTGTTCTTGTCCGGGTCCGATGCTAAATTATTTAGCTCTTTGACATGATCTCATCTTTTGAAGCATATTTTTTCAGGGAAATTCCCTTACTCATGCACGCTGGAATTGGTGTTATCGCTTTTCGTCAGCTGGGACTTTGTCCTTGGCCAAACTTGTACATTGTGACTACCACTTTTTTGGCAAGCATCAAGCTTAGTCATACGTGATTCACTAGATCCCAGCTGGTTACAATATCACTCAACAGTTTTGTTTTTAACAATTGAAAAAAATCGGCAAATTTTTGAAGAAAAAAAATGCGAATTATGGTAATTTGTACGCGCTATATCTCAGCAAGCAAGAATTCAAAGGTTTCCATCTTTTTCCTGCCAAAAAAAAGTAAAAAAGAAACAAACAAACAAAAAAGAATAGAAAGAAAGAAAGACCATATAAAGAAGCTGCGCGACCGGTTATTTTTCGTTTTACTTAAAATTAGCGAAATTTTTAAGAAAAAAAAATGTCGTTACAGATGTTGACTTGAGTATTTTTCACAAGTTTTACACACCACAGTATATGAAAATAGCCAGTGTCACATTTGATTGTATGAACAGTACAGGGAACCGACTTTCCGATACGTAAACTTGACTTAGTTAAATGTGGTGTGTAACTTTGGACAAACTTTGACGGATTTTCACTGTCTTGTTCGATCCCAGTGCTTTATACCATCCTTCTTGTTTTCACAAATTTTCCACACCGCATTGAGCGAGTATTGACCGGTATCAAATTTTAGTTTATAATCGAATCTTGTGAAGAAATAAATAAAAAAAATAGTTTAGACCTTGGTTTGTCACTGCCGAGGCCTGAACTTGTCTGAGGCATATATTGTTTTTGGACCGAAATGTTCCAAGTACCGTAAAAACATTCATGTCGTTATCGCGAGGATCCACTGTGAATAAGTAAATAGAAAAATAGCCCAATAATGTAAAGAGCATGTCAATGCATAGGAACTTAATTCGTTGTGTTTTTTTTTGTTTTTTTTTTTTGTTTTTTTTTTTTATTTTTTTTTTTTAAATTTTTGAAACAATACGCACCTTATCTTACTGTGTACAACGTGTGAACGTGACTGTGGACGTGAAATCTCTTTTCTTCCGGTATTTGCCCGTTCGTTTGTAAGTACTTGTGTCGGTGATTGTGTGGTGATTGTGACGTAAGCGCAATAATTCCTCCGTTGCTCGGTGTTGTGTGGTGATGGAAGCCCTGTTTAAGACACTGGTATAATATTGTAATGCCTGTTTATATTTTTACGTTATTTTTTTTTCTAGCTCTCGTATGATAGAAATTCAAGAGCAAATGACCAACAGAGCCATCGAACTTCTGGCGTTACCTGAAGACACATCTTGTTTCATCCTTGATGTGGGGTAAAATTCTCAAGCAGTTGAATAAGTTTAAGAAAAAAAAAGCTTTTCTAAAAAAAAAAAAAGAAGAAGATGCGCAGTTTTACGGTTGGGTTTTTAAAGAGCCAAAGAACCGAATTCTCAACAGCGAAATGTTAGATCGGACATCCTTGGAAACAAATTTAGAATATAAAGCTATCATGATTTCAGAAAAATGCGTCGGGTGTAATCTGAAGCTTATAATAGTTTATTAATATTAAGTTAGCATGTTTGTACACACCATAATTCGTACATTAAAAAAAGATATAAGAAGTCGTTGTGAAATTACTTGTATCGGCCCACTGTTCTTAAATGAGCAGGGAATCTTTTTCTCCAAGTCTTGTCCGTAATGGATGACTTGTGCGCATTTACTACCTTCCACATGGTCGTGTGGAGCCTGCCTATTTCTTCTCCGGAGGGGCAATGGGCGATGCACGCACGACTTTTGCGAGGCAAGTTTATGCTGCGTGGACCCAAGCACAGCGGTATTGCACTACGAAGGCTGCTGTTGGAAGGGTCTGCGAGTGGAGCCATCCCGGCAGGGTGCGCAGTGCACGTCAGTCTTTCCTCGCGGAAAGCGGTGCTACTTTGGCACTGTGCTGGGATGTTACTGAACGGCGAACTTTTCCATCAAGGAGGCCAGTCACGCGACTGACTTCCTTGGCTGGAAGGTTTGCGAAAGTCTCCCCTCTTCGCAAATTCGCGGTTTCCTGGGGGACGTAGGCAAACACACCGGTCTTCGATCCGGAGGTAGACCGTTGCTGTTTGCTGCTCCCTTCCAGGCATCTTTGTCCCCCCTGCAAACCTATTCGGAGTTTTGCACACCCCATACGTGGGGTATACAATAATAAAATCACCAATCTTTCCCTTACATGAAAGTAATGCTACCAAAGGTATGGCATCCAATTTGTTCACAGTGCCCGCATTGTTACAGGTGTGGGTCTGGCTTGAGTGGAGAGTGTCTCACCGATCAGGGTCACATGTGGCTGGGCATAGATATCAGCGTGTCAATGTTAGGTACGTTCTTCTGTAACCGCTTGAAACAGGAAAGGCAGGTGGGTGTATTTAAAAGTGTGATTTTTTGAGAACATAACCACATATACATAACATGACACGCTCACTGTTTACACATGACACGTTCACTGTTTACGCATGACACGTTCACTGTGTGTGTCTACTGAAATTGAGCACGATGCCAAGTTGTCAACTGCGCAGATCGATCCTGGCTTTCCATGCCAAGGTCAAACTGAATTAGGAAGTTTGTTCCACTGTACGGTACTTGACAACACTGCTTCAGTCACAATGGTGGGTGCATCAGCTCGGTACAATGTCCCTGGGCGCGTGTTACAGACGTAGCTGTGGAGCGGGAGGTGGAGGGTGACGTCATGCTGACAGATATGGGGCAGGGCGTGCCTGTCAGGCCCGGCATATTCGACGGCGTCATTAGGTATGCATTGGCAATGCCATCTTTATTCACACACTCTTGACACTGTTGTGAAGACACAATATGACCCGCAAAGGGTTTACAGTGTCCTTAAAAAACCCATATAACTAACTAACTAACTGGAGCAACTCTTACATTATGTGTCTTCTTTCCATATTTTTTGGCAGGAAGGGTGGGGGGGGGGGGGGGGGGGGTCTGTGTAATGTATTGCAAGGACTTCTGTGGCAGGAGTCTGTCACTCGTTTAAATACCCTATCCCTTTCTGTTTGATCCGTATTTTGTTATATTGCCCCTGACAACGTGGAATCTGGGGTGACCCTGTTGACAAATGGGCCGTTGCCTTTTCGTGTCATGATTTCAGCATATCAGCTTTACAGTGGCTATGTAATGCGGACAAAAAGCACCACAGCCCGCCCAAGCGACTTTACAAGTTCTTCTCTACTCTATATGCCGCTGTGGTAAGCAGTTATATATAATATATATATATATATAATATTTTTACGAGTCATAATCTGGTCTGTTTTGACAGAGATAACATCAGTTGGGTTGTGTGCATTTTCCTGATTCCTCAATGAGTGAAAAACGCTTTCATCTGTTGTTGGGGGGGAGGGGGGAGCGAGGGGGGGAGGGGGGTTCGCTTAAAGCATCTTTCCTTGGTCAGCTTTCCATATCGTAAGTACAAGCCACTGTTTGTTACTTGTAGAGCCGAGGAGCCAGAGCAGTATTTCAGTTTTACCCAGAGAATAGCGAACAGGTGAGTTCCGGTCACCTCCCCCACCAAAAAAAAAATAATAAAATAAAATAAATAAAAATAAATAAATGAATAAATTAGATACAAATTTAAAAATAATTAACAGTAAAATGTAATGTAAAAAAAAAAAAACAAGGCGGCAAAGACAAAGCGACTGACGGGTGGTAAAATGAAGTATGTGACGCTTCGATGGTAATTGGTTGACAGATAGAACTGGTGACGTCACAAGCCATGAAGGCCGGGTTTACAGGCGGTTTAGTTATTGACTTTCCCAACAGCGCCAAAGCCAAAAAGTAAGTATGTTGTTAGCTGGGGCTGGGCCAGCGGGCCCAGGGCACAAAATTGGGTCCAGTTCAGGGTGATGGCGGAAGATAAGGTTTCTTCTCGTGTCGCCCAATGCTTATGGGGGGTGTGAGTTAGACGCACTGTGGTGACTGTTTCAGA
This sequence comes from Protula sp. h YS-2021, assembly GCA_949752745.1. Classification (NCBI taxonomy): domain Eukaryota; kingdom Metazoa; phylum Annelida; class Polychaeta; order Sabellida; family Serpulidae; genus Protula; species Protula sp. h YS-2021. The sequence continues at coordinate 27,812,847 of OX457030.1, forward strand.
CTCGTGGCACATTCAATGTAGAGTGATGAAGAGTTTATTTTGGTATTATTTTGTGCCGTATTGTAGGTTAAGCCTTGTCACTTTTCATTTATTCAGTGTCTATTCTCGAGTTTTTCCTGGAATTGCGTATCTATTCTAGAATTATTCCATATCTATTTTAGAGTTATTCCGCGTCTGTTTTAGAGTTATTCGGCGTCTTTCACACAGCATCTGTGTCTTATTTTAGAGTATTTCTCTGCCTGTTCGCGGGCGGGGCTAAACAGGAACTTCCCAAAGGGCTGGGAACCGAAGAACACGCATCGAACCGACCGGGCCAAGTGCAGTACAGCGACAAGAGGTAGGCACGGCATACACAGCTGTGTCATATTAAAAGTCGACCAAAGGCCCACTCGACGTGCGATGTCAGTTTATCTGTGCTTAAATAAGCTTGGTTTTTGTTGATTGATTTGCTGTTTTCTGTTTCTTATATGCCAACGAAATGTGTGTATTTTTTTTTTCAGGGAAAAGATAAAAAATTTAAAAGGCAAAAATCCCAAGAAAAGCAGAGACTGGATTCTCCAAAAGAAAGAGCGTAGACGACGACAGGGGAGGTAACTAGAATTCAGTTCTGTCCACACTTAGGTGCAAGGAGTTATTTTTATAACACTGACTGAAGTCAGGAAAATGCAGACTCAGTCAAATCTCAAAAAAAAAAAAAAAAATACATATTTTTGTTCAGCCCCGACATGTAATTCTGCAGCTTTCTGGATCACATGATGACGTCACAGCGAAGGACAACATCATCAGCTACCCTATAGCTAAATTGCTTGTCTTTTAAACTTGACGTGACAGTTTTTAACTGTTGTTTCGGTAGGTCACAGTGTCCCTGGACATCCCTGCACCAGTACTGTATAGCTCTTCTCTTTCAGGGAGGTGCGGCCAGACACGAAATACACTGGAAGACGGAGACCTACGTCATTTTGACGTCATCCTCGACACGGTGAGGTCACCGATACACCACTCCTGCCAGAGGCATTTTACGACTCCAAGTGTTACGACGTTTAAGGGCAGTCACGTTATCCAGGTGATCATATCAGGCCAAAACCGTTTGGGGAAAAAAAAACTTTCCCAATGAAAGAGACTGTGACGAGTCCAAGCACCGTGATATGGTCGTCGTTCCTTGAATGGTGTTAGCACTGGTAATGGTTCACTTTTGGTCTTTAGACGTTTTTACGATGGTTGTACGTACGTTTTTGGGTAGTGGTCGGAATCGATTATGAAAAGGCATCGATAAATCGAAATAAAAATGAACCAAAGTCGGTTATTTAACCGATCATTTCCGAAAATGTCTGGTTTTAAGGTGTTTTGAAAAGACATTGTATGGAAATACGTGTTAAAAGAAAATATTTTTCTAGTTTTTCAAATATTTCTTGTATTTTGCAAAAAAAAATGGACGGGATTCTTCGCTCCTTAGCCGGACATTTGACCTTCAAAATTGCACTGAGTTCAGAATTTCGATTAAATCGATTGCGCAGAGAAATAATCGATTATGCCCAAAAGGATCAATTAATCGATTAATCCGAAATTGGTCCGACCACCGGGTTTGGGTCGAGGCGTGGCCTATATGAGGGCGTTGATTCTTCTCCATTCTGTGGCCATGGGATCATTCTAGAATGCGATGACGCGATTTTAGAAGAATGCGAAGAATGGCGGAGTTTCACGGAGAAGGTCGCACTGTGGTAAGGTATGCGGGACGTTATGGGGGCTCTTTTTTGCTGTCTGGAAAAAGAAGATTTTGAGGTTTAGCGCACATGTTTTCAAAAAAAAAAATCGCGCCATTTTTTCTTAACCCAGCCGACCTTGACAGGGCTAGTGTCCTCACTTCCGTCTGTATTTTCTTTTGGAGCTAAAGCTCCAAGACTGTGGACTCGGCTGATTTCAGTTTTGGATCCAAAATTTTGTGGAATGTTCTTCACCATTTTATTTAAACTGGGCGATCTGCCAAAAAAAAAAATGGCGACCTTTTGAAAATATTCCTTGGCCAATTTTGTTGCATAGCATGCCACAGGAGGGGAAGAGGTGGCCGGAAGCGAGGGAGGGGCTGAGGGAGGTTGAAAGAGTTTGTTAACGCGCTTATTTCTTGATCCCCAATCCTTCATCGATTTTTGAAATATTTATTCTGTTTTAGAATTAACCCCTGAAATAGGAACAAAAAACAAAAACCAAAAAAAAAAAAAAACAAAAAAACAAAACTGCAAGCCTTCAAGTGCCGGCTGGGGGCAATGTCCTTGGGCATTCGTGTTTTGTCATCGCGTTATCCGTGGCATTCTGGAATGATCACTGCCTTGTGAGCGCTCACACTCTTGCCCCTGTTTGTGAAAAAGAAAGTTCAGAAACAGCTGAATGTTCATGCAGTGGTGCAGTTGGTGTATGCGTTTTCCCAAACAGGTTTTTGTGTTGATTTCTGTTTCCTTCCTTGGTGTACTGGTCTCGTGCATTGGTGTACCAGACGTTAATCGGAGTACATAGTGAAAAGATAGATGGAAAAATAATATATTTACAGCTTGTTATTAACTTCTGTTAAAATGTACATAACTAATTAAAATGACTTATTTTTCAGTGGGACATCCATTGGACGTTCCTATCACTCGTCGGGGTGGCGGGGGGGGGGGGGGCGTCTGTGTGTCCCATTTTTCGGTGTTGTATTTTGTGAGTTCTGCGAAAATATATATTGCAGATGTGCAGTGTTGCATTGTTTTTGGAATCGATGAAAAATTGGCTGGAAAATACTTGGTTGAAATTAGATCAGAAAGGGAAACTAGGAGCTTCCTGGAGTCGTGTTTTACTCAAACAAGTTGCCCGAAACTACGTCAGCTACGGTTTTGAAAGTGTACATCTCACAGTTGTGCAGCGTCATAGTTATTTTTGAAACAGCCAAAACATTGGCTGAAAAACACTTGTTGAATTTAGATCAAAAGTTTAAATGTAAATTTCAAACAATACTACTCGGACATGAGGCATTGTGCATGCAAGGTCTTGAAAACTATTTAAGCTAGGCTTTAAAATTCATGCCCAGTGAAAATATATATCGTAAATATTCAACACATAGTTTTTGAAAACTACAAAAATAGTGGCTGTTATTTGGATGGAAATATGGAATAAAGCTTCGCGGTTACGTGTTGGTGAACTTAAGTGGTCATTCAATTCACGGTTGCTTTTGCACAGTTCGTGGGTTATGTGAAAACCAATTCCTCCCAAGCCGATGAATGGATTTGGATGTAACTTTATGTGGTTATTCATGTAGAGGACTTCTCGGGGAATACAACCACGCTCCCGTGAAAGCGGGAGCACGGGTATTGGGCGCACTAATGGTGCTTCCGCTACCATTGCACCGGTTGCCAAATGCAGTCTGTGCTCTGGCGGTGAATGCTATAGCGCTGACCACTAGTGAACAGGGCCACTAGTGGATTCGCGCCTGCACTACCGGCAAACATACAAAGCAGTTGCAACTAGAACACCAGGACTTTGAACGGTGAGCAGTTGGTGCGCTAGTTCAAAAAAAAAAATCGAAAATCTGATTTTATATCCATCGAAACGCATGCCCCGGACACTGAGCATACTACCGGGGGTTTCCGAAATAAAGCCCAGGGCTTCTATTTGGAAACTGGCCAATTTCAGGCGCTCATTTAGAAACCAAATAGAAGCCCCGGGGCTTCTATCAGGAAACAGTTTCCTAATTAGAGCCCCGGGGCTTCTATTTTTTTTAGATAGGGGGGGGGGGGGTTGTCGATAAGTTTTTATTGAAAAAAGAAAATTTACCATCAGTCTTTTATGAAAGCGCTACATGCTGAGGATTTCGGCACAAAAAATAACAAAACAAACAAAAACAACAGTAACTAAAAAAGTCTGGTAAAGTGGGGGGAGGGCGGTTGCCTGTGGGGGGAGCACAGGATTAAGCAACGACGCAGAACATGTCTAGGGGTTTGCCTCACAGCAAAGGATTAAGTGCACCGTGCATTGCTAGTAAACATAAGTTCAAAAAGGCTTGCAGGGAATGAGGGGCAACATCACGCCGCCCGTTTCAGGACTCAGCCGGTTATATTTCCAGTAATACTACGGAGTAAAGGTGGCAGTGGGGAGGGGGTGTGTATTCGCCTTGTGCAATGCACAGGATTAAACAACGATGCAGAACATGTCTAGGGGCTGCCTCATATCAAAGGATTAAGTGCACCGTGTCTGCATTACGCGTAAACACGAGTTTAAAAAAGACTTGCAGGGAAGGAGGGGGGCTTTTATTAGGAAACGATTTTTTCAGGTCTTTATTTTAACTCCAAATAGAAGCCCCGGGGCTTCTATTGGGAAACAGTTTCCTAATAAGAGCCCCGGGGCTTTTATATGGGGGGAGCTTCTTTTCGGAAACTCCCGGTTGTGTGCAATGTAAATAAACTCTTGGATAGCCGCAATACCCAATCACAAGACGCAAGTACCTTTAATGACTTGATTGACCTTTAGTGGCCGTTCAAGTCTCCTTGAAAACTGTCTGAGGGTGTTTCTTGTGAACACGAGTCTGTGAATGAATTTTGATGGAACAGTGTCCATAAGTGTTCATATGGATGACGTTTGGATGACCTGGCGAGGTTATTCAAGAACAACAATTTTAAAACTGTCGCAAGACTGGGTCTTGTCCTTGCGTATTGTGACTATCCAAAAGTTGATTTACATTGAACACTAGTATATTCAGTGCCCGGGGCATGCGTTTCGATGGATATAAAATAAGATTTTCGATTTAAAAAAAAAAAACAAAACAAAACTAGCAAGTCCTGGTGTTCTGGTTGCAACTGCTCCGCATGTTCGCCGGTAGTGTAGGCGCGAATCCACTAGTGGCCTTGTTCACTAGTGGTCAGCGCTATAGCATTCACCGCCAGAGCACAGACTGCATTTGGCAACCGGTGCAATGGTAGCGGAAGCACGATCAGTGCGCCCAATACCCGTGCTCCCGCTTTCACGGGAGCGTGGTTGCCAGAGGGTGGTTTGGCGATGGAGGTGAACCGCAGAGTTTATATACACGGCGTGAAGTTTCAAATTATTGTGTGTAAAATTTGTAAATGTGAAAATTCTCGTCCTGATATAAAAGGACACATTTTAGACACCACAATTTGTGTGCCAGAGAAAAGCATATATTCCCGACGGCATCGGGAGGTGGTGGGGGGATGCTATGGGTGGGAGAAGCAGCTTTGGGTGGGGGGGGGGGGGTAGTAGGGGGGCCACAGGCCCCGAAGGGGCCTGCGGCCCCCCGAAGGGGGGGGGGAAGGGGGCCGTAGACCCCCAACGGGGCCGAAGGCCCCGAAGGGGCCTGCGGCCCCCCGTAGGGGGAGGGAAGGGGGCCGTAGGCCCCGAAGGGGGGGGGAAGGGGGCCGTAGGCCCCCAACGGGGCCGAAGGCCCCGAAGGGGCCTGCGGCCCCCCGTAGGGGGAGGGAAGGGGGCCGTAGGCCCCGAAGGGGGTAGTAGGGGGGCCACAGGCCCCGAAGGGGCCTGCGGCCCCCCGAAGGGGGGGGGGAAGGGGGCCGTAGACCCCCAACGGGGCCGAAGGCCCCGAAGGGGCCTGCGGCCCCCCGTAGGGGGAGGGAAGGGGGCCGTAGGCCCCGAAGGGGGGGGGAAGGGGGCCGTAGGCCCCCAACGGGGCCGAAGGCCCCGAAGGGGCCTGCGGCCCCCCGTAGGGGGAGGGAAGGGGGCCGTAGGCCCCGAAGGGGCCTGCGGCCCCCCGAACGGGGGGAGGGGGTAGTGGAGAAGGGGGTGGCTTTATGAGGGACGAGTGGAATATTCAGAGCGACAATAAAAACATCGAGTAGAAGTACAGATTATTTTATTTCACTTTATTAACATACCCCCACCCATACTCCCAATTTCGGGGCACTCCTACCATTTTCAACTCCGCGTGATTTTGGGTTGTTTGGAACTATTTTCGACACATCACAGATGTATGTCGTTAATCACAAACGCGTCAGTGTGAGGTTTGGCAAATATACCTACGCCTGCCTGAGCATGCGTGAACGGTGAGCAGTTGGTGCGCGGGAACATTCTAAAATTGATCACTGTGGAAACGGGTATTAAATGTTGAAAAGTTGAGGATATGTGCCTTCGTTTTGGTTCATAAATAAAACCTAGTCTGGATGTGTAAATACGGCACGGTTGTGAACGTTGTGACGAGTGAATTACGTAGTATTCTGCCTCATACAATGGCACTGCTACATTCATTTGATGTAATCTACATTTTGCTTAAATTTTATGTAGAGAAAGCACAGGTAATTCTGCCCCCCAAATCAGGTGTAAGTGAAGCAATTTAATGACTTCCTTCTAAGAGTTTAACTGCTTTGAAATGGTTTCCAGAAAAGGTATCGCAGAGGATGAAATTTGGCATACGTGCAGGGGGGGGGGGGGGGGGGAGCAGCGTGATCACAGACCCGGACCTCATAACCACATCTGATGCCCAAATCGAGTGCAACATGCGTTCGTCATTGGCTTCATCAGCTCAACTTTCATAAAGTATCGTTGGCTCAAGTGATCAAGTTAACCCTTACATTACACCGAACCCATTTCGAATCGGCATAGTACAGGGACTGAAGTCCAGAAATGTTATAAAGCTCATACCAGATGCAGAAATGGCAGTATTGAAAGTTCACGACCATGTTTGCGAAGTTTTCCCATTACCGCATAATAATCATGCCAAAATGGCATTTAGGAGGTTGGGCAGATGTAAGCCAAGAGTGAACTTCGTGACCTCACATTTTCGTACTCCATGTGCAGTGAAACGGTAGCTTAAGCTCGGTGCTGACCCTCATTTGAAGGTCACGTGACACCTAACTCGAGAATCGTTTGAAAAAGCTTTTTTGGCCGATTTTACGGATCTCCACCACACATACATTACAGTGGGGGGGGGGGGGGGAGGGCTTCGCCAGCAGCGTGGTGACATTGACTGTCAAGGTCACACGTCTGTGTCGCGAAAACTGTTTGAACGAGTTGGCCACATTTCACCTGTGTTGTGAAATTTAAGGGGCGACTGGATCTCGACCCCGAGTTTCAAGGTAAAATGTAAGGTGAACTCCCTACTGCGAAACCTTTAGATTTTCTCACTCCAACAATTTTATAGGTCAAGTGACCTCTATCTAAAGCAGTTATAAAGCGGTCGTGACCTTGGTTTTGAAGGTCATGTCACCTCTATGCCCCCAAAAGTCTTCAATATGACCAAATTTGGGAATTATAAACCCCATACGGTGTTATTGGGGGAAGGGGGCGGGAGTTGACATCGATGTATGCGTTGTGACCTTGGGTGTCACAGAATGAGTGTTTGACCACATTCTGTAAGTCAAATCCTTGTGTCGTGAATCGCAAAGGGTGAGTTTCAAGGTCATAGGTGCCACGTCAACCGGATCTAGGTCAGGCCACCGCTATCTCAAAACCAGTTCCAAGGTCAGAAACATGACCTCGGGTAAATAGGACCCAGTTGACGCAGGTACCCTTGCGTTTCACCTTACGGGTGTTGCAGTAAGAAATATGTTGAGAGGAAGGAAATAAAGTAAGAATAGTTTTCAAAATAAGGTCATCTGACCTACGACCTTATTTTCTTATTAAAACCTTAATACGGTGTATTTTTTTGGAGGGGGGGGGGCGTTAGCTTCATTAACTGCGTAGTGACCTTGAATGTCGAGGTCATAGGTCAGGCAACCTGAGTCATGAAAAGCTGGAAGAGTTTGACCAAGCTTTCGTGTGAAACCGGTATGTGTTGAAATGAAAAAGCTAACTGGGTCACAACTCAATGTCAAGGTCATAATTTGTTTCCTGTTCATTTCGAAAATTTACTTTCACCCGCGCTGTGAAATGTGAGGGATAACTACGTCACTCCGGCCGTGACCTTGACTTTCAAGGCCACAGACGACGTGACCTCCATTTTGAAAGCCGTCAGAGTGATTTTGACAAACTGTCACTGTACATGGAGTACGAAAATGTGACAAAACTCGCTCTATTTCACGCTTACATCTGCCCAACCGCCTAAATGCCATTTTGATATGAGTATTATGCGGTAATGGGAAAACTTCGTAAACATGGTCGTGAACTTTCTGCATCTGGTATGAGCTTGAAAACATTTTTGGACTCCAGTCCCTGTACTGTGCCGATTCGAAATGTGTTCGTTGTAATATAAGGGTTAACGTGATCACTTGAGCCAATGATACTTTTTAAAAGTTGAACTTATGAAGTCAATGACGAACGCATGTTGCACTCGATTTGGGCATCGGATGCGGTACTGAGGTCCGGGTCTGTGATCACGCTGCCCCCCTCCCCCTCCCCCCCCCCCCTGCACGTATGCTAAATTTCGTCCTCTGCGATACCTTTTCTGGAAACCATTTCAAAGCAGATAAACTCTTAGAAGGAAGTCATTAAATTGCTTCACTTACACCTGATTTGGGGGGAGAATTACCTGTGCTTTCTCTACATAAAATTTAAGCAAAATGTAGATTACATCAAATGAATGTAGCAGTGCCATTGTATGAGGCAGAATACTACGTAATTCACTCGTCAGAACGTTCACAACCGTGCCGTATTTACACATCCAGACTCGTTTTTTATTGATGAACCAAAACGAAGGCACATATCCTCAACTTTTCAACGTTTCCACAGTGATCAATTTTAGAAATGTTCCCGCGCACCAACTGCTCACCGTTCACGCATGCTCAGGCAGGCGTAGGTATATTTGCCAAACCTCACACTGACGCGTTTGTGATTAACGACATACATCTATGATGCGGCGAAAGTAGTCCCAAACAACGCAAAATCGCGCGGAGTTGGAAAATGGTAGGAGTGCCCCTTGTTCTAGCAGATTATCCTAACAAAAAATGCGCACTCTTTTTAGGTGTTGCGGGGTTTAAAACTTTCACAAACACTAAAAGGCATATTCCTGACAAGTGCTAAATGGTTACCGAACTCCATCTGAGAATGAAGTCCACGCAATCAAGAAAGAAAGCATTGACTCTAATCTTATTGTGACCGCGCTCTGCACACGTCCCCCGAGGCACGTCTGCACACGTTCCTTTATTTCGCGGGGCAATGAGCAATTTAGGATTCTCAAAGATTTGCTGGAACAATTGATTTTTCACCCTTATTTCCTGTTTTTTTTTTTTCAAACACTGGGGCCAGAATCAAAGAACTGCACAATTCTTTTAAGAGTGCGCATTTTTTCGTGAATATCTGCTGCACTTAGGCCAAGAAAAACAGTCTTGTTTCTCATCCCAATTTTTTTTTAACTTGACTTGGCCGGTCGTAGATGTTTTTGATGTTTTCCAGGGGAAAAAGATCCAGCCGGGGCCGAACTTTTTTTTTTAACTTTTGAAGATTTCGGCGATCTGGCATTAGCCGGAATTCATATTTCGCCCTTCATTTTTTTTTTTCGCAGCATATGACAGAAAGACATACCACTTGTATTATCTATTTACAAATTGCTACTCTGGAATGTTTGAAGTGTTTGCGTTGTCAGTGCGAGCGCCGAAGGTGCGTGGTCAAAATTTTAGGATAAATTTCTTCGCCGAAAGACCATTTCAATACTTTTTTCTGCCTTCGTTTTTACTTCACGGCCCGGCCACATTTTATTTTTATTTGCCATTTCAGTGACCCGGCCGGGGGATGAGAAACTATGTTATTTTTTCCTCGCCTTACATGAAATTTATATTGTGAAATCATTTACAAGATCATTTTTTTTTAAATTCTAATCAGAGAATTACTTTGTCACAAATGGAATGCGACATCAGAATTTTCTAAATAACCCTAACGACCATTTCACTTGGTTCTGGTTACTACGGTTACACAGCGTGTGCCGCAGACGGTCGCCATAACGACAGCGCAATTAAATGACGTCATAATGAAGGAAGTTTATTTATCATTTGATTAATAAGCTCAATGTAAGATTTTGATTGGTCCCGGGCTTGTCGTTACAGCGAGCGTCTGCCGTGCGCCTCAGCCACAAGTGCTCGTAATAACGTAAACTATATCGATTGCATTATTGTACATAAAGCTTTTAAAACACACGACTAGCTTCAATGAAAAATACATAAAACTATCAAAGAACGGGTGACAATCACTAGATCGCAATAGCGGAGATTGTGAAATGTTCACCGTGTGACATAACAAGAATTTCCGGGGACATTGTGCCCAGCCGAATTCCAGCCGAATCTAGTTTCAAAAGGCTTGTAGAATCTCCAAAAGATTCTTTTTCAAGACAGGGCTAACTATGAGGAATCATAAATTCTGAAAGCAACTCTATCACATCGTGGCAGAAGCATTTTGAAAACTCGCCACTGAAAATTTTCATAAGGGGCAATCTTTGGCGGGTGCCCCCCCCCCCCCAAAAAAAAAAATTATTTTCTCGAGATGCCTAACCTTTCACAGCTCCTATAAAATTTGAAAACAGCCAGCTCAAGAAGCATTACCAAAAACTGGACCCCTAAAAATGTTTTAATTCCGACATTTGGAAAATGTTTAGCGGATCGCCAAATAATACTTTTTAAAAGGACATTCTTATGACCTTGTGATACAAGAAGCATTTGGAAATTTCGCTCCCAAAAGAATGACTCACGGAGGCAACATTCGTGCAAAATTTGAAAGCAACCCGAATGAACCTGGTTAAAAGCCGTTTGCAATTTGGTCCCAGAAAAATTAAAAAATTCCACTCTTTGGCCCTTTTTTCGCAAAAAAAGAAGTAATTTTTCAAGGGAAGACTACTTGAGGAAAATTCATATAAAATTACACAACCCGAATAAAACTGGGGAAAGGCGCATTTTTAATAAGTTTACTTACATACGGACGACGGATGGACCCCCTAGTGGCGTAGCTAGACCAGCCCGATCAAGTCGGCTGGTCCTAAAAGATAACGGGTGTGCACACAAATTGTGGTCCTTGCGGGGGGCCTTTCTTAACTACCTCGCTATAGAGATAAAACGAAGCGTTCACATCTGTCCCACAAAACCACAAGGGACTCAGAACCGGAAGTAAACGCAGGCCCAATGGCCAGAATAATCATCAACAACATCATACGTATTACTACTACAGCTACACATCAGACTGGTTAACCACACAGCAACAATAAAGTGAGCATTTGTTTCTGTTTAAAAAAAAAAGCAACCGTTTCTCTGTTAAAGTATGCATAAAATTCTCCTAAGCCCTCTCCACGGCACAGGCCAACATCGTTGGGAACACGACAAGATTCTAATCGCCTCCTTTCAGTGTGCCGAGTCACCGAAACTTTACTGTGATTGAAAAGCGTTCAACTAGAACCTACTCTCTAACCACGTTTGCAACGCTGATTTTTTTTTTTTTTTTTTTTTTTTTTTTTGCAATTTTTAGGCTGCATTCACAAAATGTTTTGAGTTCAATCACGCCATTGTTGATATTGAAGCAAAACGGAACTTAAAAAGCCTCATAAAATGAAAGTACATAACGACTCAGCTTCTCCCAACCAATCCTATCCTTCCCCCTCCCCCCTCGGTTTCCTTAAGAAAGTATCCCAATGAAATTTTGGAGAGATATTAAAGGCAATTACTTGTGGTACTTAGGATCGCCCACTCACCAAAATGCTGCATTATGTGAATGCTGTCTAATTCAATACACAATGTACCTTTTTCACTTACTTAGAATCCTTCGAAGTTTATCCATGCAACTGATTCATATAAATGGTTTTGTAAGATTGTTTATTAAAGTGAAATAACAACAGATTGCATTCGTTCTAGGAATTACTCCCAGGGAAGGGGTCAGAAGCCCGGGGGTCGCCGTGAACTTGTGAATCATGGCGGAGGTCAAGGTCGAGCCCAAGGTCGAAAATATTCCACATCAGTACAATACTGATATCTAAAGTGAGGCGGCTGGGCAGGTATCGCACATTAACGGGGAGTGGGAAGAAGGGGGAGGGGGTGCGACAACATCAAATTTTCAAAATGGGGAGCGGCGGTGGGGGGGGGGGGGGATGGGGGAGATAATTTCTAGAACAACTCACATATCACTTCAGCGCCACATGAAAGCTGCACTCGAAACAGCAGCAACACTTCCACACTGCTGAAGACGCTGCGGAAAACTGACTTAATTACGGGTGAAAAATAATCAAATACCACCATGTTAAATTTGTACAGGATTTAACTCCTCGGTAGGACCTTTTTTGTTTGATTTTTTATTATTTATTTATTTATTTACTTATTTATTATTTTTGTTCCTTTGTCAAAATCTCTCTAATTTGTTTTTTTTTTTTAATTTTTTTTTCCTTTGTCAAATCCCCTCTCATATCAGAGAAATTCTAGTCGACGTTCTGTCAGGTTCAGAGGGCACGTGGCCGCGGGTTCTTCAGCACCACGCCAATACTCCCGAGCATCGGCCAATCAGGCGAGATGACCAGAACAAACATCACAAAAGTCGGCTTGATCAAAGACCAGTGTTCATTTCACGACAATTTCGGTGTGATTTCTCCCTAAATCCACGTCTATTTCTCCCTCTCTCTCTCCCTCCCCAACCTCCCTTCCCTCACCCCCTCTCTCTTTCCTTAACCCCACCCCACTCAAAGACCAGTGCTCATTTCACGACAATTTCGGTGTGATTTCTCCCTAAATCCACATCTATTTCTCCCTCTCTCTCCCTCCCAAACCACCCCCAGCCCATTCCCTCTGTCTCTTTCCCTCTCTCTCGGTTCGAAAAAGCATCGACCCCTCCTTGCCATGTATAGTGGGGAAACATTTCAGATATTTTTTTGTGTGAAATATGCACGTCACGATTGCATGTAACATCGATTTTACCTACGGCCTTTTTTTTTCTGGAAAAAAAAAATACGAGGAAAAACTCGATCAAAAACGCAGTGCTAGTCCTTCGGTGAATTTCTCTCACATGACAAAACGTTCAGTGTGTTTTTTTTTTTTTTCAGCCATGAAATGAACACTGGACTACTGCAAACGTGAAACACTAGGTGATATCAATCACATTTCAACCTTTTTCTTCTTCAGACTAATTAATGGAAACAAAAACATTCAAACTATTTACTTTTATCTTTGAAATAGATACTAAGCTACAGAACTAATCGCAAGATGCCTCTTCAGGTTGCTACAGCAGCTTTGTGGTCACGTGATGAAACGATGCCCGTCAGAAAACAAAATGATGCCCGTCAGACCACAAAACGACGCCCGTCAGACACAAAACGATGCCCGCCAGACCACAAGCGGTGCCTGTCAGACCACAATGTCAACACAAGCCTGTTCCACTTTCAGCCAATCAGGAAAAGGCTTTCATTGTTAAAACTCACCGTACCTATAACTGATAATATCCAATCACGGGTTTAAGATGCGGGGACTTTCTCAAAGCAACTGTTCCTCTTAAATTTTATCTGAGGAAAAACTCTTGTGTTCCACACGGCATCGGAGCTGCAAGTAGCCTTTTCCAGTGTCCAAGAGTCTCGGAACTTTGGCCTAGAAAACTGCCAGAATTCTCGTCCGTGGTCTCCCCCACACAGTGTTGATGGATTGGCCGTGTTGCCATGGTGATCAGGCGAATGTCCCCCCTAGCACGCTCACGAGTATTATAATTAACACAGCGACACAAATCAAGATCATGATCTTTTTCTGCAAAAAAAAAAAAAAAAAAAATAAATAAATAAATAAAAGAGGAACATCAAATGACAGATCGCTCTGATAATAGTCGGCTCTTTCCTTTGTCACTGACCAGGCAAAAATATTCTAGGTAACTCTTCTGGGGCATAAAATGACCGTCTTTTAAAAATCTTATCACGCACGGAAACTAGGCAAGTTCTGAAGTGCAAACGTTTGCAGAACGTCACTGATACCCCGTTCTAAATGAAGCCAGATGGAAACCATAGCGACGTCGCATCACGGACGTGGAATAGCGAAAATATCAAGCGACAGCTTACGTCACAAAACAGGCGTCAGGAGGTCGCTGTGACGCAGTTCTAGTAGTTTCAATGTAACATTTCACAGATACAACACGGTAACAGAAAAGCGTTATGCAATAAAGTTTTGTTCTGGGTTACTGAAATCACTTTTTTTTAAATTTTAAATTAAGCTGTGAGATTACAAGCAACCTTTTCAATATCTGCATAAGTTTTTACATGCATAAGTTAATACATGGACAAGTTTTTTTCCGGGATATTCCTTTGAGAACAAAAGAAAGCAACGAAAATGAATGTCCTTTTCATGTATCCTAAGAATTAGCTTAAGTAATGCTGAGCATAGCAGCAATATGAAAAAAAAACACACACAACCCTGGTTGGCTTACAGTCCGCGGTATGAAAAACACACAATGCTGTACGGCTGACAAGCTGCGGTATGAAAAACACCCACAATCCTGGAAGGCTTACAGGCCGCGGTATGAAAAACACACGATCTTGTATGGTTTACAGCCGCGGTATGAAAAACACACAATCCTGTACGGTTGACAAGCCGCGGTATGAAAAACACCCACAATCATGGAAAGCTTACAGGCCGCGGTATGAAAAACACATAATCTTGTATGGTTTACAGCCGCGGTATGAAAAACACACAATCCTGTACGGCTGAGAAGCCGCGGTATGAAAAACACCCACAATCCTGGATGGCTTACAGACCGCGGTATGAACGTTCACTGCATTTGCTGAGCTGGGTTTAAAATTCTCGATATCGTTATAACGCAATGCTGAAGACTAATTCTAAAATCCGCCGTATGATGTGCAATGCGCACCCCGATCCTAAAATCCGCTCCATAATAATGTGCAATGCGCACCCTAATCCTAAAATCCGCACCATGATGTGCAATGCGTGCCCTGATCCTAAAATTCGCAGTATGGTGTGCAATGCGCACCCCGATCCTAAAATCCGCACTATGATGTGCAATGCGTACCCTGATCCTAAAATCCGCACTATGATGTGCAATGCGTGCCCTGATCCTAAAATCTGCAGTATGATGTGCAATGCGCACCCCGATCCTAAAATCTGCAGTATGATGTGCAATGCGCACCCTGATCCTAAAATCCGCACTATGATGTGCAATGCGTGCCCTGATCCTAAAATCCGCACTATGATGTGCAATGCGTGCCCTGATCCTAAAATCCGCACTATGATGTGCAATGCGTGCCCTGATCCTAAAATCCGCACTATGATGTGCAATGCGTGCCCTGATCCTAAAATCCGCACTATGATGTGCAATGCGTGCCCTGATCCTAAAATCCGCACTATGATGTGCAATGCGTGCCCTGATCCTAAAATCCGCACTATGATGTGCTATGCGTGCCCTGATCCTAAAATCTGCAGTATGATGTGCAATGCGTGCCCTGATCCTAAAATCTGCAGTATGATGTGCAATGCGCACCCTGATCCTAAAATCCGCACTATGATGTGCAATGCGTGCCCTGATCCTAAAATCCGCACTTTGATGTGCAATGCGTGCCCTGATCCTAAAATCTGCAGTATGATGTGCAATGCGTGCCCTGATCCTAAAAAGTACGAAAAGGTACGGATTTAAACCCATCGGGATTAGATGCAAAGCAAACAGCGATGACTAACGCAACGTCATTAGGGCACCATCACGACGTCATTGAACAGGGCACCATCATGACGTCATTGAACTGGGCACTATCATGGCGTAATTGAACTGGACACCATCATGACGTCATTGAACAGGGCACCATCATGACGTCAATGAACAGGGCACCAACACAACGTCATTGAACAGGGCACTATCATGGCGTCATTGAACTGGGCACCATCATGACGTCATTGAACAGGGCACCAACACGACGTCATTGAACAGGGCACTATCATGGCGTCATTGAACTGGGCACCATCATGACGTCATTGAACAGGGCACCATCACGACGTCATTGAACAGGGCACCATCATGACGTCATTGAACAGGGCACCATCATGACGTCAATGAACAGGGCACCATCACGACGTCATTGAACAGGGCACCATCATGACGTCCTTGAACAGGGCACCATCATGACGTCATTGAACAGGGCACCATCATGACGTCATTGAACAGGGCACCATCATGACGTCATTGAACAGGGCACCATCATGACGTCCTTGAACAGGGCACCATCATGACGTCAATGAACAGGGCACCATCACGACGTCATTGAACAGGGCACCATCACGACGTCATTGAACAGGGACCATCATGACGTCATTGAAAAGGGCACCATCATGACGTCAATGAACAGGGCACCATCACGACGTCATTGAACAGGGCACCATCATGACGTCAATGAACAGGGCACCATCACGACGTCATTAAACAGGGCACCATCACGACGTCATTGAACAGGGCACCATCACGACGTCATTGAACAGGACACCATCACGACGTCATTGAACAGGGCACCATCATGACGTCAATGAACAGGGCACCATCACGACGTCATTGAACAGGGCACCATCACGACGTCATTGAACAGGACACCATCACGACGTCATTGAACAGGGCACCATCATGACGTCAATGAACAGGGCACCATCACGACGTCATTGAACAGGGCACCATCACGACGTCATTGAACAGGACACCATCACGACGTCATTGAACAGGGCACCATCATGACGTCAATGAACAGGGCACCATCACGACGTCGTTGAACAGGGCACCATCACGAAGTCATTGAACAGGGCACCATCACGACGTCATTGAACAGGGCACCATCATGACGTCATTGAACAGGGCACCATCACGACGTCATTGAACAAGGCACCATCACGACGTCATTGAACATGGCACCATCACGACGTCATTGAACAGGGCACCATCATGACCTCATTGAACAGGGCACCATCACGACGTCATTGAACTGGGCACCACCACGACGTCATTGAACAGGGCACCATCATGACGTCATTGAACAAGGCACCATCACGACGTCATTGAACAGGGCACCATCACGACGTCATTGAATAGGGCACCATCATGACGTCATTGAACTGGGCACCATCATGACGTCATTGAACAGGGCACCAACATGAAGTCATTTTAACGCGGGATTTAAAACGTCGCAGAATAAAGTTTAAAGACTTAACATAACCGCAACAGTCGTAATCTGTGAACAGCCGTATAAATACTTCCTTACCGATTAACTTTTTTAAAACGCAGCTGTATAATACCAAGAATTTCAAAACATTTGAGCCAGTTTGAAATACGTTGCAAAATACATGCCACAAATACTATTTTTTTTTTTTTTTATAAAAACATTTTACGAAGACAACACAATGGATGTTGCACCAGCCTAAAGAAGACTTGACTGGGAGAAGTGAATGATAATACAGAGAAACATCCGGCTGGTCACATCCGTCCATTGGCCCTGACGACCAATATTTCTTAGACATAAACCGGCGTTTTTCCACTGTGCATCGACTGCTTTTTATATCATCGAACGCCTTCGCTGTTCAGCTAAAAACTCGATTCTAATAATGCCGAGTGCCACAGCACTGCTCTGTATAACGACAGGAAGTTCGAGAAGCCATGGCTGTGCTTACCTTTGTGCGTCAGACAGGGGGGCGCCAATCAGCAAGACCTCGTGTTCTCGGTTCATACACAAAAAAACATAAACTCAAAAGTTAAAACAACATTAAATCTAACTATACAGTATGACAAAAAAAAATAAATGAAGACTATTAAAATTAAGAAACAAAAAAAAAAAACGGAATGTCCGGGAACATGGTGCTCAGTTAAGGCAACAGGTCGGACTAATATACAAGCATGCAGTAAATATGCTAAATATCAAAATGAGAAGTGATCCTTTGTGAAGAGTATTTTTTCAGACGGCGAGAAAAAACCATCGTCGAGAGGGCGCAGCCCCCCAAGGGCTACAAGGCCTTGTAAACGAAAGTTAGACAAGGGCAGGACTTGGATATCATCTGTTGTTTTAATGGAAAAAAAATATGGTTCCAAATGGATGAAGTTTTTGTTGTAATTTTTTCAAGAAACTGCAAGATGGTGGTCATTTTGAATATTCCGATCGATCGGTTCTAGCCTTTTGTGATAAATAGGTCTGGTAGTTTTTTTAAGTTAACGTGTAATCAAGAACGCTGGAAAATACAAGATGGCGACTGTCTGGCATTCGGTTAACATCCGTAAAATTTATGAGCTCAGATTTTCAAGAAATGGTGCAAAAAATTCAAGATGGCCGCTGGCAGCCATTGTAAACTTTCTTATCTGTCTCAAAATGAACCTGTGGCGTGCAACTGAAATGCTTCAGTCGTGTTAAAATCGTCTCAGATTTGGTGATCTGCGGTACGTTTTGTGTTAGGGTGTCAAAACACAACTGCGGATGAAACATCCAAGATAGACAAGAAACTAGAGGTGTGTCCGATCGGAGCACGAATGCCCCCGCCTGGCGGATAGTCAGTGACATAGTCTTAGTTCTATGTGAAACAGAAGAAATATAGGACCAAGAGGAAGAGTTCATGAAGAATGCGACGAAGAAGAATTCATGAAGAATACGAAAGCCAACGCACCTTTCGTCCGCTTTCGGTATGTTTCGAAAAATACATCTGACCTTTTCGCGCCCTTATTTGGTGGATCAAAAATTTATTCAGGCCTGTAAAGGGTGCAACCTGTCAAGTGGACATCAATCCGACATGTGGAGATAAATTAAGCCCGCAACGAAAGTTTAGACGACGTCTTGTGACATTATGTCACATAACAGGTTTCACTTTTTCTTCTCAAATGTCTACGTGTGTGGCCTTTAACACTGTGCGGTTTCGTGACGTCATCGATATCGCGTCCAATGATATTCCGATAGAGAGAAACGGCCTTGAATACAATGGTCGTCGGCCACTTAACCTTTTGACTGCAGACGTCAGAGTTCCACAGAAACGATGCTATTATACTAAGTGTCCAACCGATCCGGCATTCTTGTGTACAGAGGCCGAGTGCAAGCTGTCCTGTATCGCGCGTGACGTCACTCAAAATGCCAGTACCAAACGATGCATACCTCCAAGATGATAGTTTACCAAGTTTGACCCCTATCTGCAGTGGCGGATACAGCTTTCGGGCAACGGGTGGGGGGGGGGGGGTTCAACTTGGGGAAACTCGTAGCTAAACAGTCAAACTTTTTTCTGCGAAAACACAGAGTTTAACAGTCAATTTTTTCGGATTTAGGGGGTGGAGGGGGGGGGGTTGCAAGCCCTGAACCCCCTTGGGTCCGCCACTGAGTAACTATCTGACGTTCTTACGAAGACAGACCCTGTGAAAAATGTTCCATATCGTTCCATGCCGCCACTCAAAATGCCAATGACAATGACACGTCATTGATGACGTCAGACGTCCTCAGCGCTTCAATAAGCGCTGCACCTGATCGAAGTGTAATCCCACAAGGCGTTAGTCCAACTTACGCTAAGCCATACCACGCACCATTACTTTATTTCCAACGTCACGTGACGTCATTACTGATGTTAAACGCCCAACAAGTTTATGCACCACACACATCCGCAGGAATGGTTCCATACAGTTTGACGCCGTTCGGATATATTATAGAGATTTCTTTCACAAACAGAAACATCAATTATGCGTCCAAATGCGTCATGTGACGTCATAGGTATCGGGCGTGTTAACAATACATCGGCGTCGATATTTTGCGACCTAAGTGAGAGTATTTACAGCTATTTCGGGCACTATATCAGTGACAATGCTAGCATGATCGTTTTTTTTTTAATTGCCTAAATTACCAAAACAGGTGCTCAGGTTAGCCTAAGTATCGGGCTAACCGACATACAACCCCCCCCC
Source organism: Protula sp. h YS-2021 (assembly GCA_949752745.1). NCBI lineage: Eukaryota > Metazoa > Annelida > Polychaeta > Sabellida > Serpulidae > Protula > Protula sp. h YS-2021. Next base: position 27,832,611 of record OX457030.1, read on the forward strand.
CCCCTTCACATACAAAGAGTTTTTTTTTTTCATCTCAACAGGATTTGCATCGATCTCGGAGACCACAGATATGAAGCAAAAAAAAAAAAAAAAGCCGAAAAGAGCTGAAAAAAACGGACAGTTCTCATGCCTGCTTGGATTTAATTTCCAGTTTACCGATGAGGATAACACTACACACGTAACGGTGTCACGTCCTGACGCAGTATGCCGTCATCGCTGACGTCAGACCTCTGCCAAAAATGTTCACACATTCACAATCCAAAGTGTTAACCAAACAAGTGTGCACGTAACCAATCAACAGTGCATGCTTGAACTCTCTCAAGTCACAAAGAAGCCATGCGGTTTTACAACGCGCAGAGACACACACACAAAAATGCTCTTAAAATTGTGTTTTTACTTTTTTTTTATTGACTGTGAAATGCATAAAGGGGTTAATATAAACCAATTTGGAGAACTTCTCCTTGTAGATAAAACTAGCGAAGAAACATCTAAGAACAACACGAAGCCGTTGTATTCTGACACTACACTGGACTTTCAAAACGCCGTTGCTTTTTCCACAGAAAGCACAGCAATACACTTTTTTTCGCTACACCAGACACCACACCCAGAAAATGACCTAATTATCAGCCAATCATCGGCCAGTATTCTACAACTTGCAGTTGAGCCGCACAAGAGAAGGCGAACATGTATTCTGACAGTGGCTATAGACAGTAAAATGCACATTTTGTAACGACCGACATGCGTTGTCATTCATACACCCCTCCCCCCCCCCCCCCATGGACACCCTCTCGTTTTTTGGTTACTAGCTAACAAACAATCCCACAGGATGACTATTGGCTGTGGATGGGGAAAAAGGGGAGGGGGGCGGAGCAGGGTGTGGCCCTTAATCTACTTCCTAGCTTATATATATGTCACTGTAAATTACCCATAACCACTCAAAAGAAACCTGCCTTGTGTACCAGCGTTATCGTGCAACTTGAACTAGGGATATAGAAAACTCAACACCCTAAACGTGCTTAACTAATGCCCATACCCTATTACAAATTTGTCACAAAATTGTTTTAAATTTCATTATCTTGTGAGGTTAGTTTTAAGTGCGTAGAGTCTGGCGCGAAAGTAACTGTGCTACTAGTTGTGTCAACACGTGCCACACTTTTATCTGTCTGTGTCAACACGCCCCAAATAATTTTGTCTATCTGTGTCAACACATGCCAAGCACCCTTATCTGTCTGTGTCAACACGCCCCAAATAATTTTGTCTATCTGTGTCAACACGTGCCAAACACCCTTACCTGTCTGTGTCAACACGTGCCAAACACCCTTACCTGTCTGTGTCAACACGCGCTAAACACTCATCTGTTTGTTTCAAAGCGCGCCACGCACTTTTATTTGTTGGTGTCAACACGCGACAAATATTCATATCTATTTGTGTCAACACGCGCCAAACAAATCTTATCTCCTCGGGTCAACACGAGACAAAACAATCGCAGCTCATATTATTTAACCAGAATGGCACCTTACTGACAATCCATACCAGAATGGCACCCCAATTACAATGCATACCAGAATGGCAATCCAATTACATCACATACCAGAATGGTACCTCAATTACAATTCATACCAGAATGGCATCTCAATTACAATCCATACCAGAATGGCACCCCCATTACAATCCATACCAGAATGGCACCCCAATTACAATCCATACCAGAATGGCATCCTAACTGCAATCCATTCTGCTACAACAGTAGGGGCAGTTTGCAAAATACAATTTGTTGGTCACTTTTTGAATTTTGATGCTAGTCTTTTAATACATATTTCACAATTTGAAATTTCAATTTAAATCGTCGACTTCCCTATTACAGCCTCAGCTTCTGTCCATACAAATGTTTCTTTTAAAATTTGATTTTTTTTCAAAAAATTCAGTAAAACCGAAATACGCAGTATAAAAAACTCGACCTCTGATATTAAAAGTCATAATACATATAAACAAAAAGATATAATTAAGATTTAGAACCAAAGAAATCCCCCCCCCCCCCCCGGGGTTATACAATGCAACAATTAGAAATGGAAAACTTTCAATAGCTAAGAAATTTTGTGAAATTATTAATTTTAAGAATTTTACGGATGATCATATTTACAATTAAAAAAAAAACATGCATAACCTGATGAATACACTTAATTCAATAAATAAATTACTTTAAATTTATTAAAGCACTGATGCAATAAATCTGGGATAACTCTGCTAGTGCAACGATTTCTACACCGCCGACAAGCACTGCCAACACCTCGAAAGAGCGTTAAAAAGGGACTTTGATTTCGAGGCCTGACAATTTTGCCATCCGAAATATATCTTTGGAAGGCAAAAAGTAAAACTTGTAGTTTAGAACATAAAACTTGTCGTTCTAATTCATCACAAAGAAATCGATATTTAAATTTTAAAACATGTAACTCGAAGGTACCGTAAAAAAAATAAAATAAAACACTTCTGTCTACAACCCGAAAGGTCAATGTCAAATTGTGAAAAATTCGACCTCAGAAAAGGCAACAGATAATGGAAATCGTAGTGCATAAAGCGAAGTGCTCCCCCCCCCACCCTCTCGCCACATCACCATCCCAAACCACAGTACGTATTATCGATCCAATCTCGGTGTACCGCAAGGAATAAGCTTACATCATTTACCATAACCTACCGAGTCAAGGTCAAAGGTATCTGATCTTTTTTTTTTTTTTTTGGACAGTCGCTGAGAATGATATTGGTAAAATACTGCCGATTAGAATTCTTAAAAGCAACTTGTAGCCCTTTCCACGTAACATCGTTTGAGCGCACACGACCGCACAGCGCTGAAAGACGTATAATACATTTTAGATCTGCTCAACGAAGCAACGACACATTCTACTAAGTTCAGACGTTTTACAACCTTCAAAGATCTACAGTTTTCCAAAAATACGGATATTTACATAAACTGAGCGGGACAGTATTCACGCACTGCTTGTACCTGTCCAGTCTAAGTTGGGCCGGGACCAGAGTTTGTGAATTCTGTGAATCCTGCCCCCCACCTTAACGCTAATAACACCACTTTCGCACTCTGAATTACTCTTTCACAAAAAATCTCGTCAATTATTCAGACAGCTGCATCACTTTCAGACACGAACCAGCAGAGTTCGGGAAACTCATCAAGATTAAATGTGATCTGAGTCAGGGGTGGCTGTGGGGGGGGGGGGGGTAGGGGGTGCCACCTGCGCGTACACAAGCAAACTCAACGTCTTAACAGAACTGCAGAAGCTACACAGATCGGAGACAGGGGGAAACAACTCCTACGCCCCACCCCCGCCCAACGACGAATCGTCACCAATTTATTACTTACAACGATCACACTGTAAAATTGGCAACAACATTTTTGTTTTGCTTTTTTTTTTAATACTTTTTTTTTCCTATTTGTAAACTTGGTATATTTGTAAAAAACAAATTGTCTTTCTATTTATCCTTTATTTATATTTTAGCTTTGTTTTTCACTTGCGAAAGCTTGTTGTTTCCTCGCATCGTAAAATTTGCATGAAAGAGCCACTGAAGTGTTATTTCCGAAACCGGAAGTTGACGCATCGTGGTCTTTTCCCCCCACAAATAACATCACCCAACACCCGATGGTGCACAATGTTGACGACAACACCGTTAAGAAGCAACACCGCCGCTACGATTTCTACACTTTATGGTCGCCATATATATCACAGTTATCAGTGGTGACAACTTGCCTCCGCATCTCAATAAACCCCGTCACTGAACCAAATAAATGATTCTTTTGCAAATATCTAGCGCTATGAAATCCGTATACAGCTTGGTGCCATTTTCTCATGACTCAAAGCTGATATTTATTTATTTATTATTATTATTATTTTTTTACAGTTTAGCAATATCTCCAATCTGCCAGTGAGAGGACCCAGTTTTTTGTCGGTCGTATCGTACGAACCCACACCACATTCACACAACCTGTTTGTTTTTAATATCGGCCAGGATTGAGGATGCGGCCAAAAAAAAGCTCCAACCACGCCGATGGCAAGAATTACCCTTTAAGATACTTTTTTTTCTAACAAATATATAACAATGAAAACAAGCCCTCGGGTATGAAGAACGTTGGAAGCATCGCCCCAAAGCACAAACCGTCATTGACTCGTCATAATAGCGTAATAAGTTTGATTTTTCACTTCTCAAATACTTTTCAACATCCTTTGTACAAAAAAAATGCTACAAAATAGAAAACATCAACCGCACTATGATTACACAACAAGATCGAGAACCTCATACGCAGTCTAAAATTAAAAATAAATCTTTGTTTCGATTTCATTATCACAATGGAAGTATGCATCAACCACTTGTCATCCACAGTATACAGACATTCAAAGAAGAAATATTGTCACAAAAATACTTGTCAAAACGAACATGAACTGCTCACCATTGGACAGTTGTAGTCGCGGACAACGTCGAATAACAACGCGGACATTTTGCAATTGGAGTTAGCGGGTTACAGGTTGGCTACATACCATTATTAGACTACCAAGTTATTTCTGACGCAGTGCTGCAATTTTTTTTTACCACTTCGCTGCACCCCATGTTTTGGTACGATTAAATTGCAATTAAATGTAGCGTAATATTGCATTTCGTCGTCGCGACTATGTGCCCATGTACGACAAATGTTGTCTCACATTCGCTAATGCTGACATCGCCAACAGAACAGAGACTAGCACGTCGACACGACTGTACTTTGAACACAGGTTTATGCTAATGATTGGATGCTACACGCGTACGAGTCTAACATGTTCTAAAAAGGTTTCTAACATTTTTTTAGTGCACCATGCACACACAGCAGTCACCATTCGGCTAAATTACTTTTTCAATTAGGATACATTTAGAGAAAATTTCCATTTTGTACTCAGATGACACCAGTACTATACCAGTTCATAGATGATTTAGCTTTTACATTTCAGAAGAAATGCAAAATAAAAAAAAATTAAAATCACACCCACAATTCGTCAACACTGGAGTTTCAATAGTAAATCTTATGGTATAAGGTCACACCAAACATTCTTATTTCTCATTCCAGGTTCAACCGCTACCTCCCCGCCCGTCACCACGCCCTCCCCCCAACGCCCTCTACCCCCCACAACAAATTTTAGATTGCCAATACTGGTTGAGTGCATTCGGACGTCAAAAAGTGGTCCCCTACTTGCCTTCTGTTTGTAAACTTAACTGCTACACGCTTGAGAAAAAAAGCTCACAAACTCCCAAATGCATTTTTTTTTTCAACATTATGAACTGACTATAGTTGAGGTGTCAAATGGGTAAAATGATAAACGTAACTTTGTAACCATAAGTATATGTCGTAAATAAAACGAAACTACTTTGTTTGAAGCTGAGAGCAAGTCAAATGGTGTCCTTGGATATCCAATAAAATGCAGACGTTTCCTGTTTAGAAGATAAATATTAAGATGGCTTCTTTTTAAGCGTATCCACAGAGGCGTGCTGTGTGTGACCCGCTGAGGCTTATCTGTGCTGTAGGACCAGCAGGCCACCAAGCAATGTGAACGTTGCGTGAATGAGAGCATTGTGATTTGACTAGGAATGGACCAATTGGCAGAGCGGGTGAACACGCCCGTGTCACCTTAGCCAATCAGAGAGGTTGACACAAAAGATCACGTGCTGCATCACCATGGCTACTGGAGTTCAACGCCCAATGAGACGGCGACAATAAGAATCACTATAGCCAATAGGATCACTACACACAAAATTATAAGGATCTTTTTCTGCAAGAATAAAAATAAAAACAAAACGTAAGAAAAACACTTAAATATGTAACGAAACATACAAGCCCTGCTAATCCCAAGAAATCTTCCTTCATGACGCGGATTAACACACGTTTAATACACCGCAAGCCCTCACCAACTCGTACCACCCAGGACCGGGGATATAGTGCGAATCATCCGGGTGAAAATTGGTTTAAAATACTGAGCGTGTTTCCCCGAATTACCAGGAGACAACTTCACATGTGACTACTGTACTTCAAATCACCGCCTTACTAAATGATCATTAGGGTACAATACTCCCCTTTTCCCACCCCCCTCCCCCCCCCCCAAAAAAAAAAAAATTATTTCAGATATCACTGTCACAGGGACAGATTTGACAAGGAACCAATTTCAAAACCGATCTGTCAATCGATCTGTCAATCGTTAATTAATTAATCAATTTACCTGATTCACTAAAATCGACAACCACACCCCTACCTCCCTCCCCCCACCCAAGTACTTGGGATTAGCAAGGGCGCAAAGATATTTGTAAAGTGTTTGCAAATTCAAAGAACAAATAGTCTTATGTTACTAGTAAAATGCAATGCAAAAACATCCAGTACAAAAATAATTCTTCTACTATAATTTTAAATAGACTATTTACATATGTGTATGCGAACGTGAATACAACGAAAAAATATCAGCAAATAACATTAAATTTATAAATATAAATCAAACAAGCGGAGCGCATAATTTTACTTCTCTTTGCAACAATTTCCTTAATTTGCTTTCGCATCGTGTCAGGTGAGTCAAAAGTGAACGTAACATTTGCAACACATGAGTCCGCAGCGCCACACCTCATGGACATGCGGCTCTGTCACGTGAGTCCGCAGTGCCACACCTCATGGACATGCGGCTCTGTCACATGCTTCCCCACCTCTCCAGAATCTCACTCATTCATCAGAAGGCATTAGCAAACTAGAACGACCAGTGAACGCAAACATCAGAAACAAGCAGAGCCTCAGACAGTTTCTACAGACATCTCCAGTGTTATCAGTCCTGTGACGTCATCACTTAGACGTAACTTTCTCGAAAGTTACACCACAATACAAACATTCGCCATGGCATTTTTAAATGAGACAGAATGGTGTCCGTTTGTTGATATTCATGGTCTTACAAACAACCAGGTAAAAATTTTGAACAAAAAATACCACTTTATTATTTGTTTACAAACAACTTGCCAAAAATGATGTCATGTCCGTAAAACGTTGGTGAACTAGCCAAGACTGGACTATAATCACTTAGAATTTCTATGTACAAATATTAAAGCAGTGACGTCATATCATGGTGCATGCAAACACGTCTAGAACACGTCAGTATATTCCGGAACACGTCCGTATATTGGCGGCATTAGCACGAATGCTGAGGGGATAACTGTTTTTATGTTACGGAGATACATGAACCACAACACTGCTCGCAAACAACGCACACAGCCAATCAGCATCGACAAAGCCCACGTGACTGACACCGCTTATTTCAAATCCACTAAAACCACGTGTGCCGCATGCAATCACAAACTCCTTTACCGAATCACACAGTCTCGCAGTCCTCAAACACGGTCTAATATATGTGAGGGCTAATATTCATAACCTTTATGAAGGGAAATACAAGCATTTCTTTGGGAGGGGAGGGAGGGGTTGGGGGGATATGAAGTTAGCAAAGCAAGAGAGTGGATGCGAGAAGTAACGCAATTCTAGGGTTCAGAGCAGAAAGACACTAACTGGAATTATACATGTAAAGTTCAGTGAAATTACAACATCCAATTCAATTAATACTTAGGTAAGCAATCAAGATAGACAGTAAGTTGTTGACATGCGTTTCACAATAATTTAATAGACAGGGTAGCCGTACAGATAAGGCACTAGGGTGAGCTACGTACAGCGTTGATACAGCAAAGCTACAATTAGCTAACATCTATAGTATAAGAGGTGGGGAGGGGGGATCATTTAGGTGTGAGGGCTTATGGATCGCACTGGAATGTTGAGGTGGGGGGGGGGGGATCTTTTTAGATGTGAGGGTTTATGGATCGCACTGGAATGTTGAGGTGGGGGGGATCTTTTTAGATGTGAGGGTTTATGGATCGCACTGGAATGTTGAGTTGGGGAGGGGGGATCTTTTTTAGATGTGAGGGCTTATGGATCGCACTGGAATGTTGAGGTGGGGAGGGGGATCATTTTAGATGTGAGGGCTTATGGATCGCACTGGAATGTTGAGGTGGGGAGGGGGGATCTTTTTAGATGTGAGGGCTTATGGATCGCACTGGAATGTTGTGGTGGGGAGGAGGATCTTTTTAGATGTGAGGGCTTATGGAACGCACTGACATGTTGAGGTGGGGAGGAGGATCTTTTTAGATGTGAGGGCTTATGGACCGCACTGACATGTTGAGGTGGGGAGGAGGATCTTTTTAGATGTGAGGGCTTATGGAGCGCACTGACATGTTGAGGTGGGGAGGGGGGGGGGGGTTTAGATGTGAGGGCTTATGGATCGCACTGGAATGTTGAGGTGGGGAGGGGGGGTCTTTTTTAGATGTGAGGGCTTATGGAGCGCACTGACATGTTGAGGTGGGGAAGTGGGATCTTTTTAGATGTCAGGGCTTAAGGACCGCACTGGAATGTTGAGGTGGGGAGGGGGGATCCTTTTTAGATGTGAGGGCTTATGGATCGCACTGACATGTTGAGGTGGGGAGGGGGGATCTTTTAAGGTGTCAGGGCTTTTGGATATGATATGTTGAGGTGGGGAGGGGGGATTTTTTGGGTGTGAGGGTTTATGGATCGCACTGGAATGTTGAGGTGGGGAGGGGGGATCTTTTTAGATGTGAGGGCTTATGGAACGCACTGACATGTTGAGGTGGGGAGGGGGGATCTTTTAGATGTGAGGGCTTATGGAACGCACTGACATGTTAAGGTGGGGAGGGGGATCATTTTAGATGTGAGGGCTTATGGATCGCACTGGAATGTTGTGGTGGGGAGGGGGGATCTTTTTAGATGTGAGGGCTTATGGACAGCACTGGAATGTTGAGGTGGGGAGGAGGATCTTTTTAGATGTGAGGGCTTATGGAGCGCACTGACATGTTGAGGTGGGGAAGTGGGATCTTTTTAGATGTCAGGGCTTAAGGACCGCACTGGAATGTTGAGGTGGGGAGGGGGGATCATTTTAGATGTGAGGGCTTATGGATCGCACTGACATGTTGAGGTGGGGAGGGGGGATCTTTTTAGATGTCAGGGCTTATGGATATGATATGTTGAGGTGGGGAGGGGGGATTTTTTGGGTGTGAGGGTTTATGGATCGCACTGGAATGTTGAGGTGGGGAGGGGGAGGGTCTTTTTTAGATGTGAGGGCTTATGGATCGCACTGACATGTTGAGGTGGGGAGGGGGGATCTTTTTAGATGTGAGGGTTTATGGATCGCACTGGAATTTTTAGGTAGGGAGGGGGGTGGGGTCTTTTTAGATGCGAGGTGGGGAGGGGGGGTCGTTCTAGATGTGAGGGCTTATGGATTGCACTGGAATGTTGAGGTGGGGAGGGGGGGGGGGTCTTTTTAGATGTGAGGGCTTATGGATCGCACTGGAATGTCGAGGTGGGGAGTGGGGATCTTTTTTAGATGTGAGGGTTTATGGATCGCACTGGAATGTTGAGGTGGGGAGGGGGGGGGGGTCTTTTTAGATGTGAGGGTTTATGGATCGCACTGGAATGTTGAGAACATTTACCCTTGATTCGTCTTTTTCTCCCACAGCCTGGAGGGATTTACAAATGAGTTCTTGAAGAAGATCAAATACATACAGGGCACATTCGATAAGTCGGTTCTCGCCGGACAGCCATTGCTTCAGATTAACTCTGTACTTCCACAAACGACCGGGTTAGTTATGGGACAGTATTTTTTAGGTATTACCAACGCTAACAATGATGGACTACAGCTGAAAGTACGCTTAGCCAAAATTTCGCATTTTTAAGCATCACGCTCAAAATTGATCGAGGTTTTCAAAAGGTCAATGTCTGTTCAAAAATCTGGCCGTGGTCGGCCGAATACATTTAGATATTTAAAGTTAATAGGGAAATGGCTGTTAGAATACAACATGGCGACTGGCGGCCATCTGGAACCGCGGCTCTGAGCAGAAAAAAAAACAAACAAAAAAAAACGAGCGAGACTTAAGTAGGCGTCTACACTTTGGGGAGCATCACTCACGACTCCTGTTAACTTTAAATACCCCTTTTTTGCAGGGTCGGTGAAAGCGATCAATTTTTCTTTTTTTTTTTTTTTTTGCTATCTTTTTATTTTAGCTCTATCTTCGCCATATCGAATATGCCCTGCATTTGACTCCTCTCATAATACAGGGTGAAATCAACGTAATTGGGCGGGTGCAGGAATCATGACGCAGATCAGCCTCAAAAAAAAAAAAAAAAAAAAAAAAAGGTGGCCACTATGACGGCCAACACAAAACATACCAGAAACAGCCTAAGTGTATGGCAGCCTAAGTCAAAGCTAAACTTAGGACCAGGATGAGAATTAGAACACCAACAGCAACTCCGATACAAATTATTATATATATCTTTTTCTACAACAGAAAACAAGAAAAAAAAAACATAACAACAGCTAAAAAAGAAAATAATATACCAACACAGGATTCTGTGGCACTGGTTGCATTTTTTTCTGGCGTTGCAAGACACGTCACGTAACCCTGATGTTAATGTATCTGGTGACGTCACACAAACATCCCGCAGATTTGAAACCCTAGGCTATTTTTTTTACTTTCTTTGGTTTTTATTTATTTTTTATTTATTTATTAATTTTTTTGAAGCCTAAAAAATGAACCAGTGCCGTAGCAACATCTGGTATGGGCGCTGGTAGGGCTGTTCTAGTTTGTGCACTGCTCTGTCCCTGCCACACCGAGACTTAAGCGTCATGTACGTGACTGAGTTTCGCTCAAACGACACAGAGCAGAATACCACAAACCGCACAGCGTGGCTCACGCAAAAACCTTAAATACCATCTCCTCCCCCCCCCCTCCCCCCCCCAGCGCCCGAACCAGATTGCTAATGGAAATACATGCTATAACTGCGGCATTATAAAACTAATACACGAAGACATACCGTGCGGTTTTAATGGAGTCACTAACAGACAAACAGTTTATACGCCGCTCAGATACAGCGTCACAGCGAGCACGAGAATAGCTACGGCGATCGCCGAGCAGATTATTATCGCTATCAACTTCTATAAAATGCAAACAACAATGACACAGCATTAGAGATGAGATGGGGGGGGGGGGGGGGGTGATGGGGGTGGGGAGGGGGGAAGAATGAGGGAAGGGGCAAAACAACAGCAAGCAAAACTTTATCACCCCCTCGCCCCAATGGTCCATTCGGGGAACCCGCACTCGTCTCTGAGTACGGTTACCACAGTGACGCCCCGACGTCACGCTATGACGTCACGCGGTCGGTCCGGCATTAAGTGCACAGAAGCCTCGACCATCGACCCATAACTATATTTATTTCATATATGTATATTTTAACCGGTGTTACAAGATAACAAATCCAGATGATGACATCGTCAAGTACGAAAAAGAAACTAGAGTGAAAAAAAACATTAGTAAATCGGACCCGGGGTTGAGTTTCCTCCCATTAAAACTAATACCACACCCCGCCTGTTCATAACTCATGTTTTTTTTTTCACAAATATAACGCAATGAACTCATCACTAATACTTGAAACATTACACGAAAAAGACACTGGGGAAACATCCGACCGCCCATACCCCTCCCTTTACTTAGTGCAGTAGTTAGTGCAGTGCGAGCACAAATTGATCTCACATGTTATTTAGCGCACAAAGTAGTAGTAGTACACATAAGTGAGAACAGAAACTGATATACGCCATACTATAATGAAAAACATTGAAGTTTAAGCCGATGCAAAGAGCCATGCGTAAGTATTTCCTGGCTGGTGAGTAAGCACTTCAACACTATAAAAAAAAACTGTTCAAGGTCTTCTCTTCTCTAAAACGATCTGCGCTTGACAGCACGTCAGGAAAATCTTCGTGCTAAAGAAATAAATCCCGGAAAATTCACTCTATTCCTCAAAAATTTAGACAATTTGGGGAGTAATCAGGCGGTAGGCTCTGTGCATCAGACATTAAGCTGCGTTCATACTTCATGCCTCTATTTAGAAAACTTACAAAAAACAGCTATTTCCGGTTAAAGCAAGCACGTCCTTAACGGCTAGACGGATACGATAAACAAACAGTCACGTGATACTGAATTTAAAATTGGTTCAAACAGAGCTTCAAATTCAAAAATGGCTAACGCTAAATTTTATTGCTAATTCTGCATTTCTGCCTTACGATTATTAGAAAATGGATATTTCACAGCTTTCAGGTCAAGGTCGTTTTCAAGGTCAGCTAAAGCACGAACACAGCTTTAAAGAGTTAATTCTACAAATAACTAAAACATTCACATTTTTTTTTTTTACAAACCTCCACAAATTAGTGACGCTTTTCTCCGTGCTTTCGTCTCTCATTCCAGTTAGAATGTTAGTGGTCGTGGTTAATAACTGAACGTACTGATCTCCTAAAGAATACCAAGCCTGCCACGCCCAGCGTTGTCAAAAGACTACAACTGCACGCATACAAACAGTGCCTTCCTGGCCCAACATAGTGCACTACCAACTCCTCCCCCCCCCACCCTCCCTCGCCCCGTGAGGAAATGTATCATGTTCTCAGGGGCCTACCTTCCACAAACCACACCCTACGGAGTCCTTCCAGAACCTGCAATGCCACGTTTGTGACATCACGTGAGAGTAAAAAAATGTCGCCCGTACGTCATTATGACGTCATGAAAAAGAGTTGGGTACTTACACGCCGCGCTTTACTTTGGTATTTGACTGCTTTCTTCGTGTCGGCCTTGGCGGTCTCTATGTAGTCCACGGCCTGCTCTACGTTGTACTCTATCCGGTCAATCATCTCCCCCTGAAAACCAGAGCGACAACACCTCCCGCTAACACACACAGTCCACTGCCAAATATCACTGCGCACACTGGCCCTCATACTCTACTCTATCCGGTCAATCATCTCCCCCTGAAAACCAGAGCGACAACACCTCCTGCTAGTACACACAGTCCAACGCCAGTTATCACTGCGCACACTGGCCCTCCTACTCTACTCTATCCGGTCAATCATCTCCCCCTGAAAACCAGAGCGACAACACCTCCTGCTAGTACACACAGTCCAACGCCAGTTATCACTGCGCACACTGGCCCTCCTACTCTACTCTATCCGGTCAATCATCTCCCCCTGAAAACCAGAGCGACAACACCTCCCGCTAGTACACACAGTCCGCTGCCAAATATCACTGCGCACACTGGCCCTCCTACTCTACTCTATCCGGTCAACCATCTCCCCCTGAAAACCAGAGCGACAACACCTCCCGCTAGTACACACAGTCCACCGCCAATTATCACTGCGCACTCTACTCTATCCGGTCAATCATTTCCCCTTAAAAACCAGAGCGACAACACCTCCCGCAAGTACACACAGTCTACTGCCATGTATCACTGCGCACACTGGCCCTCCTACTCTCCTCTATCCGGTCAACCATCTCCCCCTGAAAACCAGAGCGACAACACCTCCCGCTAGTACACACAGTCCACCGCCAATTATCACTGCGCACACTGGCCCTCCTACTCTACTCTATCCGGTCAATCATCTCCCCCTGAAAACCAGAGCGACAACACCTCCTGCTAGTACACACAGTCCAACGCCAGTTATCACTGCGCACACTGGCCCTCCTACTCTACTCTATCCGGTCAATCATCTCCCCCTGAAAACCAGAGCGCCAACACCTCCCGCTAGTACACACAGTCCACCGCCAATTATCACTGCGCACACTGGCCCTCCTACTCTACTCTATCCGGTTAATCATCTCCCCCTGAAAACCAGAGCGACAACACCTCCCGCTTGTACACACAGTCCACTGCCATGTATCAATGCACACACTGATAATCCTACTCTATCCGGTCAATCATCTCCCCTTGAAAACCAGAGCGACAACACCTCCCGCTAGTACACACAGTCCAGTGCCATGTATCACTGCGCACACTGGCCCTCCTACTCTACTCTATCCGGTCAATCATCTCCCCTTGAAAACCAGAGCGACAACACCTCCCGCTAGTACACACAGTCCACCGCCAATTATCACTGCGCACACTGGCCCTCCTACTCTACTCTATCCGGTCAACCATCTCCCCCTGAAAACCAGAGCGACAACACCTCCCGCTAGTACACACAGTCCACTGCCAATTATCACTGCGCACACTGGCCCTTCTTCTCTACTCTATCCGGTCAATCATCTCCCCCTGAAAACCAGAGCGACAACTCCTCCCGCAAGTACACACAGTCCACCGCCAATTATCACTGCGCACACTGGCCCTCCTACTCTACTCTATCCGGTCAATCATCTCCCCCTGAAAACCAGAGCGACAACACCTCCCGCTAGTACACACAGTCCACCGCCAATTATCACTGCGCACACTGGCCCTCCTACTCTACTCTATCCGGTCAATCATCTCCCCCTGAAAACCAGAGCGACAACTCCTCCCGCAAGTACACACAGTCCACCGCCAATTATCACTGCGCACACTGGCCCTCCTACTCTACTCTATCCGGTCAATCATCTCCCCCTGAAAACCAGAGCGACAACTCCTCCCGCAAGTACACACAGTCCACCGCCAATTATCACTGCGCACACTGGCCCTCCTACTCTACTCTATCCGGTCTCCCCCTGAAAACCAGAGCGACAACACCTCCCGCTAGTACACACAGTCCACCGCCAATTATCACTGCGCACACTGGCCCTCCTACTCTACTCTATCCGGTCAATCATCTCCCCCTGAAAACCAGAGCGACAACTCCTCCCGCAAGTACACACAGTCCACCGCCAATTATCACTGCGCACACTGGCCCTCCTACTCTACTCTATCCGGTCAATCATCTCCCCCTGAAAACCAGAGCGACAACACCTCCCGCTAGTACACACAGTCCACCGCCAATTATCACTGCGCACACTGGCCCTCCTACTCTACTCTATCCGGTCAATCATCTCCCCCTGAAAACCAGAGCGACAACACCTCCCGCTAGTACACACAGTCCACCGCCAATTATCACTGCGCACACTGGCCCTCCTACTCTACTCTATCCGGTCAATCATCTCCCCCTGAAAACCAGAGCGACAACTCCTCCCGCCAGTACAGACACCCGATCCAGTGCCACGTGCCAATGCGCACACCGGCGTTCCAATTCTGTTTGGTATTCCATGTACATGTCAGTAACGCTTTAGAATTACGCTGACAAGAATGTCCTGGGTCATAGTGTCCAGCTTGAACTCAAAATTGTCTAGACTTTTTTTTAGGGATTTGGCGAAAAGATTGAAATATGTTGAAAAATTCACACCCCCCTACCAATTCCAAGAATATTTCTCCAAAGCTTTAACTGATGACCACTTCCCCCCGGCCTTCAATTCCAATCATCTGACGCCGCATGACGCCATGACGTCATCACCTGTCACGCACCGTGACATCACATACCATGGCATCATCACCTGTAACGTGCTGTGACGCCATCATCTGTGGCATGACGTCACCTGTGACACGCCGTGACACCATCACCTGTGACGGGCCATGACGTCATCATCTGTGACGGACAGTTACGACATCACCTGTGACACGTCGTGCCTGTCGTCACTTGTGACGCGTCACGACATCATCACCCGTGACAAGACGTCACCTGTAACCCGTCATGACGTCATCACCCTGTGACGCACCATGACAGCATGACCTTGACGCCTCATGGCGTCATCGCCTGACGTTGAACAGGTCGCCACAGCTCGTGACGTCATCAACCGCGACGCGCCGTAACGTCATTACCTGCGATTCGACGAGCGTGGCCATGTCCATGAACATCTCGTGCAGCTCTTTGATGCTTTTCTCAAGCTTGATGATGTCATTATGACGCGCCTCTATGTCCTTTAATGACTGCTTTGCTTGACTAGTATCGGTCAGAATCTATACGCAGACAAAAAGGTTTTCTCTGTAATCAACACCATTGCTGGGGGACTTGAGTTTTCAAAGGTTTCTGGTAAAATAACCAAATGATGAGATTTTGCTCACTTTTTTATAACTCATTACACTGATAAACGGAGGAGTTGGGTTCACAAGAAATGTGTATATTTCTGAACACCCAATCCCCCACATTTTTTTTTTCAATATTTTTTTTTTATCTTGTGTTATATCTTGAATTACTAGTACGGTATATAACTTGCTTTGTATGGTAAAGAGCAATCCCCCACCCCTCCCCCTAAAAAAAAATGTCACCGTCCACTTACTCCTTGTGTAAATATGGCGGGGTTTCCTGATTCTAACATGTCTTCTAGCTCCTCATTGGTCGTTTGTCTACCCGCTACAAAAACACATTGTCATTGGTCAACTGACGAATCACTAGACGTGCACAAATATTTATAGGATTCAAATATGTAACACATTTTTTTTATTATTATTATTATTTTGGCAATCATGATACTTAATATACAAAGTGTTTTTACGAATTTTTATCTATTTTTGAATGTTCACAAGAACCTTGACAACAACCTTGCTCGCTGCATAAATCCAAACAAGTTCTTAAGTAAAAAATCTACGTTGTGTAAACTAGGTGAAATACATCTTCTACATTTAATATTCTATGGCCACCAAATTCATGCAAAAAGCTAGCACAGTCTACAGTATAACCAGCGTGTGCGCTCGGCATCGCATGGTTATGACAGGTTTTTTTTAACTGCCGACAAATGCTAAATGCATATCAGAACCGATAATAACGTATAGTAGGAGATAATATACAGAAGTTTTAATGCTGCGCCCTATTCAAAACTAGAAGTATATGTTCGTTGTTTAAAAACTTACAAAGCTAATGAAGCGCAAATTCATTTATTTAGGGAAGGACAGGGATATATGGTTACGGAATCTTTTTTGCTCTTTTTTCAGTTTCATTTTATTTTTCAAAATTTAAACCAGAGCGCCCAGTGCACCGTAACGTCAGTGTATACAACCCGTATACACTGTGGTTCCATATTTTGTTGTAAACCACAGAGACATCCCAACTTTTCCCTACACCGCAGGTTGTTTCTGAAAGGAAATTTTTATGGGCTATATTTATATATATACCCTTAAGCTATAGAAATGCCGAAATATATTTCCGGTGTGAGTTGCTCTGGAAAATTCAGACTGTAAAGAGTTACCCTAATTTGGGCCTTTATTATCTGTACGACTCACCCCCGTAAGATCTACACGGCTCTCTCACATAAGATCTACATGATTCTCCGTAAATATCCACACTTCTCTCAGCCTCAAAATCTACATGGTGCCCCCCCCCCTCATCCCTTGAGGTCCACTCGACTCTCCCCCATAAAATCTACAATATGCCCCCCCCCCTCCCGAAAAAAAAAATGGCCTGTTCATTAATGCCGCGCTTTTCAAGTCAAAAACTACAGGCTGGGAGAGAAAAAAAAAAACATTGAAAGTGCCTTACTGATTTCTAAATGTCGTTGTATGCGTCCCTTGCAGCGCTCTCTATAGTCTATCTGACACGCGTTATAATCGTTCATAACCTCGACGAACTTACGTGACAGGGTCGCGTGCTACAAGAACCCAAAAAATCCAAACAAATAATACACACAAGTAAAAAAAAAAACACACACACAGTGAGTGAAAAAAAAAAAAAAACAATACAACAAGTATATGTTATAATATTCTGAAATTGTGTGTGTGAAACATAATAAAACTGAGCAGGTTTTTTCAGGCGCTAAAAAAAAGTGTATTTCTAGTATGTGAAAAATGGAAAAATATAAACGGGGTCAAAAAAAAAAATCGGTATGGTTCTGAAAATGAATTTCCATGCACAGACAAACATGTTTTAGGAATCCGCCGTGGGGTTGCGACATTGCCCATAGCGTTAACAAGGGGTACACAGTAACTTGCATTCCAGTTTTGCCAAAAAAAGGTGGTAACATAATTTAACCGGGACACGGTTTTCTTGCCCAGAAAAATAAATTAATTTGATATCATATTTCAGTTTCCCATACCAAGTGTTTTTTTTAACCTTCAATGGTTCACTGCACATTTAAATAATAATGAAAATAATTTCCTATTTCCAAAGAAACTGCTCTACACAAATCGCGTGCTTTGGATGGCCCGGATGGTCCGGATGGCCCGGATGGTGGCTGCTAAAAATAAGCTACGCTTTATTCCCAGATGTCCTGCTGTTGCTATGGCAGCGTAGTAGATGCTTCCATATCTGGCGGTGGTTCCTTTTCTCCCCCCCCCCCAAAAAAACTGAAATCTCTAACATGAACGAAGCGAAAAGCAAGGCGTGAAAAACACAGAAGTAATAGCTATAAATACCTACAAATGTGAGGCAAAATGGCAAAACACACAAGTCTTCTTTTTTTTTAATTTTTTTTTTATAAATACACTAAGGAAAAATAAACCGCCTAAAATGTAGTCTGAAAACACTGATAAATTTTTTAGCATTGCACAATGAATAATATAAAGTCTACACACGGTTCATAGCCTGTTTCTCCTGTCGCGCTTCCTTTGCGAGTTTTCGTCATGCAACACGCACACAATGAATAAAACATGAAGAAAGAGGGGGGAGGGAGGGGGGAGGGGGAGGGGGAGAAACAGGCTGACAAACAGCATACCAACATCTAAAACTAACATAAATTCAGTGAGCAAAACTGGAAGGAAATAAACTTCATTAATTGTGACAACCAGCTGAAAAAAAGACGTCATTTTTTTTTTTTGGGGGGGGGGGGCAAAAATGTCAGCCAAAATATTTTGCAACACACAAGAATAAAAAAAAAATCCTGTCTCGCTTTCCGACTATTTCTTTCATCTACAGGCGAAAGATTTTTCCCCATACCTTCCTCCCCCCCACACTACACACACCGGCATGGAAATCAATGCTGCACCTTGCTGTAACAGGCATCTTTCCATTCCCGGATAATGACTTTCACTATTTTAAGATAACGTTAGTATTTTTACTTTCAGGTTTGCAAAGTTTTCTCGCTGGGGGACTTATTTCTTTTCCCCGTTTGCATCCTTATTTACACAAAAAACATAAAATTTATAACACACAGCAAGGCTAGAATTCAGTTGTCACATTTCAGAACTACTTTTCTTTCTGTCCTGCTTAGGATTTCGCCTTAATTAAAACCGCAAACCTGATTAAAAAAAATACTCGGGTCCCTATCGTGCTTTCACAAGAACATCAATACGGAAACCCAGGAGGGGAGACAAAATAATTTCTTTTCAACACGAAGACAACACAGCGTTAGCTGCAAATAGTATTCACCCTAAGCAACGACACAAAACACATAAAAGAGAGAAAAAATAAACTTAATGAAAACAAATTGAAATGTCGTCGTCTCTTGGTGACGTCCGACAGACTGCATCTTACTGATTTCCATCTGGCGTTTGATTCGAGCTTTGCAGCCGTCCCGATAGTCGATTTGGGCCTTATTATAGTCGTTCATAACCTCGATAAATTTGCGAGAGATGGTCGAATACTACAACAGCAAGAACAAGAAGATATACGCCAGAATGAACAACAACCAGCTCTGTGTCAAAGTGTTCTTTTTTTTCTTTTTTTTTTTTTTAAAGCAGACTTATCGCGTGATATAACCAGACAGTAGCACACACAAAACTGAAGCCATCAGTGTTCATTCCAGACACCACCAACGCAAATGTAAGTTCTATTTTCTTTTTTCGCTTTTTTTTTTTTTTTTAACCGCTAATAAAGTTTAAAACGCGTAACGGAGGGCTGAGATGAACACTTGATGGCTTGTGGGGGGAAAACGCACAATTCCCGGCACAGTCACATACGGGTCCCCCATCGCATTTTGAAAAATGTACAACTAAGCAAACCTCTTTAAGAACCGTATGTCTTTTAAACCTACCCCCTCCCCCCCTACCCCTCTCCTTCAAATCAATCAGTGGATAAATTTCGAAATGTTTACCAACGGTTACACTTTTAAGAGAGAAAAGTAACCAAGGATAAGACTACGACGTTCGTCCAAGGTGATCCCGGAAACCGTACGGATAGCAATATTCCAAAATGGAGTGGACAGCCATAGGAACCGGGGAAAAGGGAGTGGGGGCATACATTCGAACAATCGTATTTCTTGATTTCAAGTGGAATAGTGAAGATCTATTTTTTGATTGTGCTTTAGATTGATCAATTGATTGATTGATAATCAATACAGTGACGACACATAAGCAACAATAAGCAGATAACACGTGATTCGTGTCACATGATCAGAAAGAATGTCAAGTGGCACATGTCCGTGACGGAGGGGAGGAGAGAGAGGGGGGAGGGGAGGGGGAGGGGATAGAGAGAGGGACTGGAAGGGGAGGGGGAGGCGCAAGGGGCCGCTCAAGGCGAGGCACGCGATCGTTGCCACAAAAAAAATAAATGGCACGTGACCAGCAGGGGTACACCACGTGACCGCAGAACAGATGTACTACAAACAACAGCAGGCGTGCAAATTGCGACACAGCACACAATACGAACACGACCCTTACACGAAAACGAACACTTTCAAAAGGTTCAAAGAAACCTGACAAAAATACACGATTTCTGCCACACTTTTATGCAACAAAACAGAAAATCTGACCCGTCTTCTTCCTGCGGAAAAAATGCTACGGTTTCTGAAAAATGTCAGTTTAAATTAATTCTTTTCTTTTTTTTTTGTCCTGACGATATCACTTTCTGCGTGCTTCGTATGGACACGAGTCGATGACGTCACCACACTCGGTGTCCCTGCTAAAACATGCAAAGAGAACAACATTTGTCAAGAACTGACAGGACAGTAAAAGCCCAACTCGTTGGCTCGCCAGCGAACCGGTTTTTAGACACACAAAAAACTCACTGTAGGAAGATTGAAACATGAAAAATTCCCATAAAAAGTGTTAACGAAATGCTTTAAGTTTACATTTTTAACACAACTATTCATCACTACATAATTACTACCGCTACTCCGTTATCTGAAGATTGCTAGCGTTCAAGATTCTCGCTTACATGACTTGCATTAGTAACATTTCCCTGAAATACGAATAAAGAATTAGGCTGGAAGGAAAAACAAGCTGAAAACACTGCCTGCTTGTTCTTCTGACTACGACAGGCAACGTGACGTCCGATGTATGAGAGCACATGACGTGATGGAGGATGTACGACCGCGTGACGTGATGTATGACGTACGATCACGTGACGTGATGTATGACGTGTGACCACGTGATGTGATGTATGGCGTATGACCACGTGACGTGATGCATGACGTATGACCACGTGACGTGATGTATGACGTATGACTACGTGACGTGATGTATGGCGTATGACCACGTGACGTGATGTATGACGTATGACCACGTGATGTGATGTATGACTGTTGCGTGATGTATGGCGTATAACCGTGTGACTTGATGCATGACGTACGACCAAGTGACGTGATGTATGACGTATGATCACGTGACGCAGCAGCACGAGGTGCTCCCAGCGTTATCCGCTATTGCATTCTGGGTAGACAACAGGCGGTAAAACATCAACACAGATTACCTGAATTCAGAGTTTCTTTACGTGAACGTATGCAGTAACACGCCTATGTGTTACGTATGCGTGGACATTGACGTACCTGTGTTTTACGTGTGCAACGGGCAGTGACGTACCTGTGTTTTACGCATTCGAGGACAGTGACGTACCTGTGTTTTACGTATGCGAGGATAGTGACATACCATTGTTTTAAGTATGCGAGGACAGTGACGTACCTTTGTTTTACATATGCGAGGACAGTGACATACCATTTGTTTTGCATATGCTCGGGCAGTGACGTACCTGTGTTTTACATATGCGAGGACAGTGACGTAACTGTATTTACCTATGCTTGGCCAGTGACGTATCTGTGTTCTAGTATGCGAGGACAGTGACGTGCCTGTGTTTCACGTGTGCTTGGACAGTGACGTACCTGTGTTTTAGTATGCGAAGACAGTGACATACCATTTGTTTTACATATGCGTGGACAGTGACATACCATTTGTTTTACATATGCTCGGACAGTGACGTACCTGTGTTTTACGTATGCGAGGACAGTGACGTACCTGTGCTTTAGTATGCGAGGACAGTGAGGTATCTGTGTTTTAAGTATGCGAGGACAGTGACGTACCTGTGTTTACATATGCTTGGGCAGTGACGTACCTGTGTTTTACGTATGCGTAGGTCAGCGGATGACGTGTTGAGGTGCTCTTCTTGCTCTATATTCTGTTCTATCACTATGCCAACAGAAACATGAAACAATATTTATTATTAACACCCAGAAACGGCTGACAAACAACAATTTTAGTGTCATTTTTCTTTTCTTAAGTGAAGGCGATGGCGAGTGGGACATGCTGATATCGGAGGTTCACAAGTACAACATTTTTTCTTTGCAATCCACATCCGTGTTACTTCGTTCAACCAAGACAAAATCAAAGTTAAATCTGAGCTCTGGTGTGACGGATGCTTGCAAAACACCTCGCTGGGTTCGGAGCCTTTCGCAGGAGATGACCAGCTATCTGAACACTGCTCGATAATTGATTCATTTATTGACACGCACCCTTTAATTTTCCCCTGACTTTGTTGGCTTTGCGTTTAATGTCGGCCATTAGCTCTTCTAATTCTTCTTTCATTTCTGAAACATAAATTGTTGTTTTTTTTAAATAAAATGTTTTCGCTTTTTTCATCTATAAGTTACTATTTTTAATTTTCGTTGTCGTCGCCCTCCTCTTCCCCTCCTCCTCCCTCTCCTCTTTCCCCCTCGTCCCTCTTCCTCCTCCCTCTTCCCCCTCCTCCTCTCTCTTCCCCCCTTCTCCCCCCTCTTCGCCCTCCCTCTTCCCCCTTCCTCCTGCCTCTTCCCCTTCTCCCTCTCCTCTTCCCCCTGCCCCCTCCTTCTCTCTCCTCCCTCTTCCCCCTTCCTCCTGCCTCTTCCCCCTCCTCCCTCTTCCCCTTCTCCCTCTCCTCTTCCCCCTGCCCCCTCCTTCTCTCTCCTCCCTCTTCCTCCTCCGCCTCCTCTTCTCCCCTTCTCCTCCCTCTCCTCCACGACAACATCACCCGCGTTTTATCGACGACGTTATGGCGTGACAGAAGAGAACGCCATGCAGTTGTGGAGAGCGGCACGTTTCTGACCGTCACTACTTCATAAAGTTGCCAACAGCAGCAACAACAGTTCTCTCATAATCCATCAAATGGCAGACAGAGTCTCTGACTTCCGCTGACAAAACAAACAGTTAAAAAATAATTTTTGAGAGAACTTAACCGCTTCTTTTCTATGCAACATGTCCCCCAAAAGACCAAGGCATGCGAACAGAAGGGCTGACAGACGAACGCTCCCACAGCCGAGGCGAGAATACTTTAGAACTCATGAATACGCTGATGAGCTTGTCGGTCACTCAGTAACACGAATCCAACCCCTAACCCCTACCCCCTTCGCCCCCCCCCCCCCCATATCACCCCGCAGCTCTCCACCGAGGGGCCAAAACTGTTACTGTTACTTGCAACATGTCCAGTCCACTGCATTTCAATGCACAGATAACAATCAGCATCGATCTTTGAAGCCGCAGATAAACAAAAGGGGTGATGCATCTACTGAGGACGGCCAAAAAAAAAAAAAAAGGAGAATCGCCTGTCTGGGAAACTAAAGCGCACAGTGGGCATAAAGGGAGGACATAAAACTCGAGCACTGGCTACAAATGACGGCCAATCAATCAAATGATACAAAAGCCACGGATGTTACGTCTAGTTGGGAGGGGGTTCTAGTATTGGCCCACGATCACCACATTTTATTGATATCCCGTCTCACCACCGTAAGACCCTAAGCACGCAATTTTCTGTGACGAGTAGAAGCTACGGTCGTCGCCACTTCCGCTACAGTTGCGAATCCGATCCCTGTGTGTTCTAATCCAGACTCCTGAGGACCGTAAACTTTTCGCGCGACTTCTTTTTAACTTGGATTTTGCGTCACCCACCAGAGGGAAACTAAACCCAAAACGAATTTAGCCACCCCCGTGCTTCAGGTCACACTCGGCAGATTGGAGGCGGATTTGTGACAAAATCCAATAGCACACAATACGGCAGCCTTCAACCTATTGCTCACGGATTGATTGCCTGCCTGATAGCTTATGCGAGTAGCCAGTCACTGCTAAGAACATTTCAAACGGCAGTCCATAAACATGTCATACGTGTATGTAGAAAGCAAAGCCCCGAACAGCCTCTGCCAGTTGGATACATCAAAGGCCTGCACGCGCTGATCAAAGGCCTACACACGCTCATCAAAGGCCCTATCAATTCTCTGCGAACGGGCCTATGGCGAGATTATTTTGTGCTGAAACACTTCTGCAATGCTTTGCAATGCAATAATAGATAAATAATTATGGGGGATTTTCTCAAGATATGGCAAGCAAACCCGGGGAAGGGGTAGAAATTTTGGCAATTTTCTCGGAAATTGCCAAAATGAGGGACTTTCTCCGGGGGGGGGGGGTTCCTGGGGGGGGGGGGGGAAGGGGGATGAGATTTTCTCCAGAAAAAAAAGAGGATTTTCTCCGCGGGTTGTGTTTTTCGGGGGAGGGGGGCGGGAGGGGGAGATTATCTCCACAATCACCAAAATTTTGTCCCAGAAGGAGCGTCTCCAGGACTCGACAAAACCTCCCTTAAACAATACTTCTCGTTGAGGAAGACATTCCTCTCGTGTGCCATACCTTTGTGTCCCCCTTTTCCGGGGGAGAATATTTCCCGTTGAGGAACACATTCCTCTCGTGGGGCAGACTTTCTTGTCCCCCTTTTCCAGGGGAGAATACTTCCTGTTGAGGAACACATTCCACTCGTGGGCATACTTTCGTGTCCCCCTTTTACAGGGGAGAATACTTCCTGTTAAGGAACACATTCCTCTCGTGGGGCATACTTTTGTGTCCCCCTTTTACAGGGGAGAATACTTCCCGTTGAGGAACACATTCCTCTCGTGGGGCATACTTTTGTGTCCCCCTTTTACAGGGGAGAATACTTCCCGTTGAGGAACACATTCCTCTCGTGGGGCAGACTTTCGTGTCCCCCTTTTACAGGGGAGAATACTTCCCGTTGAGGAACACATTCCTCTCGTAGGGCATACTTTCATGTTCCCCTTTCACAGGGGAGAATATTTCCCGTTGAGGAACACATTCCTCTCGTGTGGCATACTTTCTTGTCCCCCTTTTCTGAGGGAGAATACTTCCCGTTGAGGAACACATTCCTCTCGTGGGCATACTATATTGTCCCCCTTTCCAAAACTTAATGTTCCTTTCATAATTCACCTCTGTACATCCCCATTATCCCCGGTGTCAAAGGCCGTTTTATTTATTGATTTATTGCTTTTTTATATATATTTTTTTAACATATGGTGTTCTTTTCGATTTTGTCGACTTGGCTTTTGTTAAGTTGATGCTGACCAACTTGTAAACAACATTGTTTCAATGGCAAATCGTTTCCATGTAATTTGCCCTTGACTTGTAATGACACTTGCACTTCACTTCACTTGCAATTATTGTTTCCACAACAGAGCGATTTGTGCTCGACATATATCACTCCACATGTTTTATGTTTTAATAAATATCACCTTAACTGATAAAGGATTGGATACCACTGATTATCAATTGACCATTTCATATCTGGGGCGCTGGTTTAAAATAGTGAAGTGAGAAGGGGCATATTTTTATTATCATTTACATCTGCCAAAAAAAAAAAAAAAACAAAAAAACAATTAACAAGCAGACCTAAAATTCACAAAATTTAGACGTTCGTACTTGAGTGGGCGAGCCTCTGAAGCCTTATCAGGCATCCAAAATAAATCTACAGCATTACTACAGGGTCCTCCCCACACATGAAAGCACCTTGACCCGGGAAGTGCATCAAGAGTTTGTCTGTTTCGGTACGAGAGCGTCGCGATGATGAATCTTTGTTCCGCCAAGTGGGGACGTGAGATGGGAACAAAGCGAGAAGAAACGTTTGTTTTCGTCGTGTCATTTAAGCACTTCATACGGATCGAACTCAAGTGCACGGTAACAAGCTCTGCGGCTTCACAGTCAAATTGTCAACATGAATTGCTGAATGATCTTATTTGTTCCGCTTGCAGTCTGTAAGGGTCATGTGCTGTTACCACACCGACCATAAGTCTGTCTGCCATTTGATATTGTAATCGTGATAAACATAATATTCTTGATAACAACAGTAAACCATCTTGTAGCCAAGCCAAGACAATGGTGAATCTGAACAGGAACCCCAAAATACGGGTCTATACTATCCAGCGTCAGGGGGACTACGCTATGCAGCGTCAGGGGGAGTACACTATGAGGCGTCAGGGGGACTACACTATGAGGCATCAGGGGGACTACACTATGCGGCGTCAAGGGGACTACACTAAGAGGCATCAGGGGGACTACACTATGCCGCGTCAGGGGGACTACACTATGAGGCGTCAGGGGGACTACACTTTGAGGCGTCAGGGGCACTACACTATGCGACATCAGGGGGACTACACTAAGAGGCATCAGGGGGACTACATTATACCGCGTCAGGGGGACTACACTATGCCGCGTCAGGGGGACTACACTATGCGGCGTCAAGGGGACTACACTATGCGGCGTCAGGGGGACTACACTATGCGGCGTCAAGGAGCCTACACTATGCGGCGTCAAGGGGACTACACTAAGAGGCATCAGGGGGACTACACTATGCCGCGTCAGGGGGACAACGCAATGCCGCGTCAGGGGGACTACACTATGAGGCGTCAGGGGGACTACACTTTGAGGCGTCAGGGGCACTACACTATGCGACATCAGGGGGACTACACTATGCGGCGTCAAGGGGACTACACTAAGAGGCATCAGGGGGACTACATTATGCCGCGTCAGGGGGACAACGCAATGCCGCGTCAGGGGGACTACACTATGAGGCGTCAGGGGGACTACACTTTGAGGCGTCAGGGGCACTACACTATGCGACATCAGGGGGACTACACTAAGAGGCATCAGGGGGACTACACTATACCGCGTCAGGGGGACTACACTATGCCGCGTCAGGGGGACTACACAATGCCGCGTCAGGGGGACTACACAATGCCGCGTCAGGCGGACTACACTATGAGGCGTCAGGCGGACTACACTATCCAGCGTCAGGGGGACTACCCTATGCAGCGTCAGGGGGAGTACACTATGAGGCGTCAGGGGGACTACACTATGAGGCATCAGGGGGACTACACTATGCGGCGTCAAGAGGACTACACTAAGAGGCATCAGGGGGACTACACTATCCGCGTCAGGGGGACTACACTATGAGGCGTCAGGGGGACTACACTTTGAGGCGTCAGGGGCACTACACTGCGACATCAGGGGGACTACACTAAGAGGCATCAGGGGGACTACACTATACCGCGTCAGGGGGACTACACTATGCCGCGTCAGGGGGACTACACTATACCGCGTCAGGGGGACTACACTATGCCGCGTCAGGGGGACTACACTATGCGGCGTCAAGGGGACTACACTATGCGGCGTCAGGGGGACTACACTATGCGGCGTCAAGGAGCCTACACTATGCGGCGTCAAGGGGACTACACTAAGAGGCATCAGGGGGACTACACTATGCCGCGTCAGGGGGACAACGCAATGCCGCGTCAGGGGGACTACACTATGAGGCGTCAGGGGGACTACACTATGCGGCGTCAAGAGGACTACACTAAGAGGCATCAGGGGGACTACACTATCCGCGTCAGGGGGACTACACTATGAGGCGTCAGGGGGACTACACTTTGAGGCGTCAGGGGCACTACACTATGCGACATCAGGGGGACTACACTAAGAGGCATCAGGGGGACTACACTATACCGCGTCGGGGGGACTACACTATGCCGCGTCAGGGGGACTACACAATGCCGCGTCAGGGGGACTACACAATGCCGCGTCAGGGGGACTACACTATCCAGCGTCAGGGGGACTACACTATGAGGCGCCAGGGGGATTACACTATGAGGCGTCAGGGGGATAACACTAATGAGGCGTCAGGGGGACTACACTAAGATGCATCAGGGGGACTACACTTTGCAGCAACAGGGTGACTACACTTTGCAGCAACAGGGTGACTACACTATGCGAGGTCACGGGGACTACACTATGCGGGACAGTCACTCGGATAAGGCCCACGGCAAAGGACAATAGAGTACAATATAACAACAATTTTGTGTTGTGCAAGCGTTGTCAAATCAGCATTAGTGATCTTAACTTTTTAGCATCTTAAAATAAGAAGCACAGCTTCCACGTGTCGGGTCCCGTGATGTCCCGTGCATTATGTGCCCCCCCCCCCCCCCTGGTGATGTCCCGTGTATTACGTTGTTACGGCGCGTGATACCCCGTGCATTTCGGTGTTCCGTTCCGTGGTGACCCGTGTGTTGCATTGTCCCGCTCCGTGGTGTCCCGTGTTTTACGTTGTCCCGCTCCGTGGTGTCCCGTGTTTTACGTTGTCCCGCTCCGTGGTATCCCGTGTTTTACGTTGTCTCGTCTCGATCCGTCCGCGACGGTACTTATGGGACCGAATACAACGCTAGTTTACTTAAAATACCTCAGTCAAATCATACTTTGGGGGAGGGAGGAGGAAGGGGGCAGGAGTTCATCCCATCACCTCCCCCCGATCTTGAGCCAAGACTTAACGCAAGCCATTCCCCAGCGTTGTGTGGTTAGACAGGCTTCTCCGCAATGACTGACAACATGATTGACATGCGCAGCACCTCCCAATTACAACCCAACTTTTCGGCGCATTAATAGCGTTGTCAATACTTCACCGGCGGCTCAATTTGAGGCCAGAAAACTGGCCCCAAACAAAGCGGGCTAATGCAGTAACGCTGTCAATGAGTAAAACGACCCTTCGCGATAGCCATGTTTTTACGATATTTAGCCGCCAACTCCAAGGCTTTCTCTCGCAACCACTCCCTAGTATCCTCCTTCAATCAATTGACATGGCCATGGACCCTTAATGCACACCGTGACATCTTGTAGGCACTCGCTCAAGCCTTCTGAAGCAATCGAAGCACCATATTTTGGCAGCACCTAAAAATTTCGGGTTTGGAATCTACAAAGGCCCATGCAAAGTTTTAACAGCGATTTTTTGTCCATTTGTCCATTAAAATACTTATAAGAAAAGTAAGGGAACCAATCAAACATCCAATTCACAAAAAAATCATCTGTATCTTCAAGCAATCAAATGCACTACAGGAGACATCGAGAGAAATGGAAATCCTTCAACTGAATTAATCATGACCATTTATCATGAAGGGAATGAGGCCTTTGATGACCGAGGCACAGCTTAAACCGCGCCACAATATCCATAGGACCGTAGTTATGCTTCATAAATGTGTTTCCAGTCGCACCACTTAACAGGACCAAATCTAAATTGAGACCTGAAATTCAAATTCAAGGCCTGAAAATTACTATGCACTTTTCAACCGGAGAACAAACATTCACTCAGCACGGAATCACGCATTTTGTAAATTAAAATGACTTGTTTGAAAACGAGAGCATGGATGAGTCAAGTCGCCCGAGTCGCCACAATCAATATAAGGTACGCCTCGTGTTATGACGTCATCCCTACAAAGTGTTTTTTTCAATTTAGCTAATCTCGCCCAATGTGACTCATGCTAGGATCAACAGTGCTGACCCATATACAGCTCAAAATATTTACAATTATATTGAGCTAAAAAAGGGGAAGAACCAGCGTAATCGATTCACACCGGAACCCCAAGCACCCTCGATCCACACCTCTTCTCTCCCCCCCCCCCCCCACTAATAAATGGATCGCAACGCATAAATGTGCTGGACGCGATCTGGAAATTGCCGCAGCGTGAAATCACGAGACAACGAGATTCTCGTGCCAGTTCTCGAACTCGTCTCGCACACCATGAAATAGAACTTTGTGACACTGATCTCGTGTTCTAAGTGAGAACGTAACCCGACTTTTGTTTCACACACACCAGTACGTCACGTAACATCCAAACCTATTTTGGCACATTCTATATTATTATTTTTTTTTAGCAAAGAGACAAAATACTGAACGGCCTTATCGATTACACACACTCACCAGAATGAGTTTAACAAGTTAACTTCAAAAAATTATGCTGGTCCTTCAAGGCCATTTAAACCACTCCACGCTAAACAGACTACTCAAGGCTGCAACTTACATTTCCTTTTTCAATCTTTGCGCTTTTGGTATACTGCATTTGTACAGTCCCATTACACAACTCAAAAAGTACGAAATTGGTGACCACTATAACTTATGCGCCCTGGCCTATAAAGTACAGCGTTCCCCAAAAAGACACAGCTTTACACCTCCCCCCCTCCTCCTCCCTCCACTCCCACGAGCGTACCTCACTGTCATCAGTCTGCGGGCACCGACTTTAACTCCCCTCCCTCCACCCTCCCCAACTAGCGCTACTGTCATCACTCTGCGGCGCCGTGTCTACCCTCGCTTACACACCCTCCTCCCCTACGCCACACACTGTCATCGCTCTGGGGCGCCTTGGCCCTCCTGCCGCCTCCTACGTCCCTCCCCACTAGCATCGCCCCCTTTACCCTCCCTCATTCCCCTCCCCCCCCCCGATACGTGCGCCACACATTATCATCGCTTTGCAGCGCCGCCTTTGCCCTCCTGCCCTCTCCTCCGCCCCCCCCCCCTCCCCCACGTGCGCCACTCACTATCATCGGTCTGCGGCGCCGACAGGATGGCGCTGTGCTTTTTCTTCACCTCGTCCACATTACTCTGGATCTTCTCTATCATGAGCCGGATCTCATCGACCTGGAACAAAACGAATCGTTCTCACACACTTTTCGTATTATTATTATTATTATTATTATTATTATTATTATTATCATTTTAGGGGGGGGGGGGGGGGGTTAAAATCAAAGATTCGGTGCTCAGCACAGATGTTTTGCCATTAGAAAGATGTGGCAACACAAACTTTCAATATTATCACAACAGGCATTACATAAACCAGCTTCGTTAAATCACATATCGGTGTTAACAAAGTCGAATCTGGGTGTTAACGATATTTTTTTTAATTTACTTTTGCAATTGCCACTGAAAAAAATGTCTCTGTTTTTTTTATTATTTTTTTTTTAAGTCGCACTTCTGGCAATGGTTTGATGAGCTTGAACAATGTTCTTGAAAAGCAATAAAACGGGTCTGCGTAGGAATTAGCTCATTAAAGCGCAACCTCAAGCAGACTGCACAATCATAGCCGTGAACTAAACGCCTAGCAACAAGGCGGGTGACGTCATACGCCTGGCAACAGAGCGAGTCACGTCACACGCCTAGCAACAAAGCGAATCACGCAATCCACCTAACTACAAAGCGAGTTACGCCAACCGCCTAGCCACAAAGCGAGTCACGCCATACGCCTAGCAACAAAGCGAGTGACGTCATACGCCTAGCCACAAAGCGAGTCACGTCATACGCCTAGCCACAAAGCGAGTCACGCCATACGCCTAGCAACAAAGCGAGTGACGTCATACGCCTAGCCACAAAGCGAGTCACGTCATACGCCTAGCCACACAGCGAGTCACGTCATACGCCTAGCAACAAAGCGAGTCACGTCATACGCCTAGCAACAAAGCGAGTCACGTCATACGCCTAGCCACAAAGCGAGTCACGTCATTTCCCGGCTAGAAATGCATCTAGGAAAGCGCTGCAATTCGCCAACAGTCTAGTTGCGGCAAAGCACTTCTGGGAAAGAACCGAAAATTCTACTGCCAACGCCTCCAGTTATAAATACACTAACACCATTTAGGACGTCAGGACAGAGCCACTTGTAGCAGCAGAGATTTAATTCCTGATTGTCTGCAGGAATCCAAGAGGTCTTTAATCTAGGCAAAAAGGAGTCATAAAAAGACATCTCTTTAGGTGATGTCTAAATAAGAACAGTCATCACCAGCACATACTTTTTCAGCAGGTATTTTTTAACAAGGCAGTTTTGAAATTTCCGAAGGACACAACCTTTTTTCCAGTGATAAACTACAACCTGGGATAATAAAAACAAGCATGTCCAGGGACATGGTGACCAGCCGTGACCTACAGAATATATATCAAAGAATCACAGACAAAATCATGATCAAATTCGCAGACAGCGGTTACGAAAAAAGCCGTAACTGAACGGAGAAAACATTCGCTCACTTGATCGGTGTAGTTGTGGCTGATGAGGAGTCATTCTTTCAATTCTTTCATAAGGGGAAAAAATAAAAAAATGCCCCCCATTTGGCCAATTTTTGGCGGATCGCCAAAATGAGTAATTTTTCAAAAGAGGCCTACCTGGGGAGTATTCGTGCAAAATTTGAAGAAAATCTGATCAAAATTGTGGGAGAAGAAGCATTTTGAAAATTGGCAACCACAAAATTACAAATGTCCCCCATTTGACCAAATTTTGGCGGATCGCCAAAAAGAGTAATTTTTCAGGAGAGGTCTACCTAGAGAACAAGTATCCAAAATTGGAGAAGAATGCTATCAAAATTGTGGGAGAAGAAGCAATTTGAAAATTTGACACCAAAAAATTAAAAAAATGTCTCCCATTTAGCAAATTTTTGGCAGATCGCCAAAACAAGTAGTTTTTCAAAAGAGGTCAACCCAGGATATATTGATGCAAAATTTGAAGAAAATGTGATCAAAATTGTGGGAGAAGAAGCATTTTGAAAATTGGCAACCACAAAATTACAAATGTCCCCCATTTGGCCAATTTTTGGCGGATCGCCAAAAAGAGTAATTTTTCAGGAGAGGTCTACCTAGAGAACAAGTATCCAAAATTCGAAAAGAATGCGATCAAAATTGTGGGAGAAGAAGCAATTTGGAAATTTGACACCAAAAAATTAAAAAATGTCCCCCATTTAGCAAATTTTTGGCAGATCGCCAAAACGAGTAATTTTTCAGAAGTGGTCAACCCAGAATATATTGGTGCAAAATTTGAAGAAAATCTGATCAAAACTGTGGGAGAAGAAGCATTTTGAAAATTGGCAACCACAAAATTACAAATGTCCCCCATTTGGCCAATTTTTGGCGGATCGCCAAAAAGAGTAATTTTTCAGGAGAGGTCTATCTAGAGAACAAGTATCCAAAATTCGAAAAGAATGCGATCAAAATTGTGGGAGAAGAAGCAATTTGGAAATTTGACACCAAAAAATTAAAAAATGTCTCCCATTTAGCAAATTTTTGGCAGATCGCCAAAACGAGTAATTTTTCAGAAGAGGTCAACCCAGAATATATTGGTGCAAAATTTGAAGAAAATGTGATCAAAACTGTGGGAGAAGAAGCATTTTGAAAAGTGGCAACCACAAAATTACAAATGTCCTCCATTTGGCCAATTTTTGGCGGATCGCCAAAAAGAGTAATTTTTCAAGAGAGGTCTAGCTAGAGAACAAGCATCCTAAATTGGAAAAGAATCCGATCAAAATTGTGCAAGAAGAAGCAAATTTGAAAATTTGACACAAAAAAATAAAAAAATGTCCCCCATTTGGCCAATTTTTGGCAGATCGCCAAAATGAGTAATTTTTCAAAAGAGGTCTACCTAGGGAATATTCGTGCAAAATTTGGTGAAAATCTGATCAAAATTGTGGGAGAAGAAGCATTTTGAAAATTGGCAACCACAAAATTACAAATGTCCAACATTTGGCCAATTTTGGGCGGATTGCCAAAAATAGTAATTTTTCAAGAGAGATCTACCTTGAGAACAACTATCAAACATTGGAAAGGAATCCGATCAAAATTGTGGGAGAAGAAGCAATTTGAAAATTTGACACCAAAAAATTAAAAAATGTCCCCCATTTGGCCAATTTTTGGCGGATCGCCAAAGTAAGTAATATTTCAAAAGAGGTCTATCTAGGGAATATGGGTGCAAAATTTGAAGAAAATCTGATCAAAATTGTGGGAGAAAAAGCATTTTGAAAATTAGCAACCACAAAATTACAAATGTCCCCGATTTGGCCAATTTTTGGCGGATCGCCAAAAAGAGTAATTTTTCAAGAGAGGTCAACCTTGAGAACAACCAACAAAAATTGAAAAGGAATCCGATTAAAATTGTGCGAGAAGAAGCAATTTGACACCAAAAAATTAAAAAATGTCCCTCATTTGGCCAATTTTTGGCGGATCGCCAAACTGAGTAAATTTTCAAAAGAGACCTACCTAAGGAATATTCTTGCAAAATTTGAAGTAAATCTTATGAAAATTGTGGGAGAAGAAGCATTTTGAAAATTGGCAACCACAACATTACAAATGTCCCCCATTTAGCCAATTTTTGGCGTCTCGCCAAAAAGAGTAATTTTTCAAGAGAGGTCTACCTAGAGAAAAACTATCCAAAATTGGAAAGGAATCCGATCAAAATTGTGGGAAAAGAAGCAATTTGAAAATTGGACACCAAAAAATTAAAAAATGTCCCCATTTAGCCAATTTTTGGCGGATCGCCAAAATGAGTAATTTTCAAAAGAGGCCTACCTAGGGAATATTCCTGCAAAATGTGAAGAAAATCTGATCAAAAATGTGGGAGAAAAAGCATTTTGAAAATTAGCAACCACAAAATTACAAATGTCCCCCATTTGGCCAATTTTTGGCAGATCGCCAAAAAAAGTAATTTTTCAAGAGAGGTCTTTTTTGAGAACAACCAACATAAATTTAATAGGAATCCGAATAAAATTGTGCGAGAAGAAGCAATTTGACACCAAAAAATTAAAAAATGTCCCCCATTTGGCCAATTTTTGGCAAATCGCCAAAATGAGTAAACTTTCAAAAGAGGCCTACCTAAGGAATATTCTTGCAAAATTTGAAGAAAATCTTATGAAAATTGTGGGAGAAGAAGCATT
Organism: Protula sp. h YS-2021; assembly: GCA_949752745.1. NCBI lineage: Eukaryota > Metazoa > Annelida > Polychaeta > Sabellida > Serpulidae > Protula > Protula sp. h YS-2021. The sequence continues at coordinate 27,867,415 of OX457030.1, forward strand.
TTGAAAATTGGCAACCACAAAATTACAAATGTCCCCCATTTAGCCAATTTTTGGCGTCTCGCCAAAAAGAGTAATTTTTCAAGAGAGGTCTACCTAGGGAAAAACTATCCAAAATTGGAAAGAAATCCGATCAAAATTGTGGGAGAAGAAGCAATTTGGAAATTGGACACCACAAAATTAAGAAATGTCCCCCATTTGGCCAATTTTTGGCGGATCGCCAAAATGAGTAATTTTTCAAAAGAGGCCTACCTAGGGAATATTCGTGCAGAATTTGAAGAAAATCTGATCAAAATTGTGGGAGAAGAAGCATTTTGAAAATTGGCAACCACAAAATTACAAATGTCCCCCATTTGGCCAATTTTTGGTGGATCGCCAAAACGAGTAACTTTTCAAGACAGGCCTACCTTGAGAACAAATATCCAAAATTGGAAAGGAATCGGATCAAAATTGTGGGAGAAGAAGCAATTTGAAAATTTGATACCAAAAAATTTTAAAATGTCCCCTATTTGGCCAATTTTTGGCGGATCGCCAAAATGAGTAATTTTTCAAAAGAGGTCTACCTAGGGCATATTCGTGTAAAATTTTAGAGGAATCCGATCAAAACTGAAGGAGAAGAAGCATTTCGAAAATTGGCAATCGAAAAATTTGAAATGCCCCCCCCCCCCCCCCCATTTGGCCAATTTTTGCGGATCGCCAAAAAAAATAATTTTTAAAGAGAGGTATACCTAGAGAACATTCGTGTAAAATTTGAGAGGAATCCGATCAAAACTGAAGGAGAAGAAGCATTTCGAAATTGGCAATCGAAAAATTTGAAATGCCCCCCCATTTGGCCAATTTTTGGTGGATCGCCAAAAAAAATAATTTTTAAAGAGAGGTATACCTAGAGAACATTCGTGTAAAATTTGAGAGGAATCCGATCAAAACTGAAGGAGAAGAAGCATTTTAAGTAAAAGTTTACACACGTACATACACACATACATACGTACATACGGACGACGGATACCCCTCTATTGATAAGATAAGACCAGCCCGACATAGTCGGCTGGTCTAAAAAAACTCGCCGATTCGGAACGACACATACAAAAAGGGCTAAATTATTGAAATTTTACTGAAAATTAAACCAAGGCAAATGTGAATTTTAGAAAGTAGCTGAAAAGGGGGGCTTTTTCCTTTTTGTAGTTAAATGGCCAACAAGTCTGTTGTCGTGTAATGAAATTTAGTCTGATCCCTCAAATCAGTAAAATGACCTTTGGCTGCAGACGTGCAATTTTACATAGTGAAGATGGGTGGGATGGGGGAAGGGGCGGAGGGAGAGGAGGGGGGGGGAGTCGGGTTTTATGTGATGTTGATTATTTCTGCACAAGCCCTGTTTTTGGTTCGAATTTTTGGCCCATTTTTTCCATAGCAACTAAGTTTGGATTATCGGGATGTACACCATATGCAAGCAACTGATCAATAACGAGTTTAACGCACATTAGGGTCGGAAATTAGCGGGACCCCATTTCGGCTAGGGGCCCCCGTGTCTCAGGCCCTTTTGGCCCGGACTATCCCGAAAATTCGACCCCTGCACTTTTCGCTCGGACCCCCTGGATATCTACTCCAAGCCCCCCCCCCCCCCAAAAAAAGGCCTGTTACATACATCTTATTTGGAAAGTTTTAAGCTGGTGGCGATCGTTTCCTCAAAGCAGCTGGTCTGTTTGTTAACAAAGGCATAGATGTTGCCGTTTCGTTATATAAGACACAGCGTCCTGCTGTGTCAATAAAAAGGGCAGTGCGGAGCAAAAAAGTAACTGATCCAGAAATGAAAGTTCTAGATCGGAAATGTGGATCGCCATTTAATCACAAGAGTCTTCCTCGGCTCGCAGCACTATCACACTTTCGCTTTCCGCAGAAGTAGCACAAGGACTGTATCACATTACAGGCAACAGCCTGCGTTACTCGGCAACCATCAGGGAACAAGAACAAGAAAGTAAACAACGCCGAGATTACATCAGACACCCTGCCACGAGCAATTGCACATTTTCTTTAAAGATACACAGTGGGGACCAAAAGAGAAAATTTTTCTCACAGACTGGGAAAATTACAGGTCCTCTGACGGATCAACTGGAGGCAAAGATGGCGGTATGTTTATTCTAGTGGACGCACCTGCTCAAAGAACTCCTCCATGAATCCGCCCATGCCCTCCACATTGACGGTGACATCGTCCGCGGCGTCATCGTCGTCACTTTGTGCCTGCAACGCCACCACAACGAAGGTCAAGGACGTGTATCGTGCCCTTTGTCATTATACCCACTACTGACACATAAACAAGTATACGGACAAGTACCTGTTACCATACCCAAACTGGAACCGGTATGTCTTTTTTTTTTAATCGGGCTTTGTACTTAACGTCGATACTGCCATGGATTCCGATACCGCACGGAAAGTACATGTACGCCCCACATTTACATTTACAGAGCGGAGATTGTTACACAAGTTACATGGGTAGCCAGAGAGGATTTAAATCATGATACTTTCAGCTTCCGATGTGCAAAGCAGAAAATCATATTTAGTCCTCCAATTAAACAACTGACTACATTAAAATAGATGCTGCCATAGAGCAGCAGGATCCTCCGTGAAACTCACTGTCACAATAAATTAATAACTACAGTACACGCCGTTTCCTTGACAGATTCGAAACCACCATCTATAAAGAAGTTTTATTGCTGTAATTTTGACACTTGTTGATCCACCAAACGGAAACTTTGACGTTGCACATCTACATACACTAAACACTGCGTATATGAAAGAATAATAGCTCTCACATGATTCCTTAACAGAGAAGTGGACTCCACAAGGTACCCTCGAAAGCGTCAATTTCGGCAATTTTCAGAGGACTGTAAATTTGACTTTTTTTAATCAATCAAACTGAAACCTTGACGTTCCACATCTACATCCCCTCGTTTGGGGGATAATCAAGTCGGGCCGTTCGGTTATAGACAGCATGCCAGAGAGAGATTCATTGGTACCATTGGTACTAGTTAGAAACAGTTCACACCCGCACGCGAACATTACGAGCCGGTTGTCAAAATCCCGATTGTAAAATTTGTGCATATATAGATGTTACAGACCCAGCCCCCAGGGGCTCACTATAGCCCGTCGAATCCACGACAACAGGATACAACAGCTGATCTAAATTCTCAAAACCATTGTTGTGTAAGTCCGAAGATAACTGATCTAGTAACTGTGAGAGGCAATACAGCCCTTGACAATAAAAGAAATGGGGGCGGGGGGGGGTGGGGATTCGCATTTGTGCAGAGTAATAAAGCTTGTGAACTAGCTGTCCGAGGTATCTTCAACTCTGCACTGACTGAACTGGGCTCCGGAGTAAGTTACCCCAACTGAGAACTGAGAATATATTTTTATTTATTTATTCTATCAAATTCATAAATAATTATAACACCCCCCCCCCCTTCCATTTTTTTCTTTAGAAAACAGGAAAGTTGTCGTGCCCTGCCCACTTAGATCCATTTGGCATTTTGACCTTTGTACATGAAATAAAAAAACATATAAAGAAGATGCACAAAGAATTACAAATGTTAAAATCCCTGCTAAATTTAATTTTAACGGAAGAGACAAAATAACTCCGTATCTAAAGTATCTAAGAAACTTTTCAGTTTTTAATTTTTAATCTATCTTTTTTTTTCAAATATACAACAAGACGATATGGAGAATAAAAACCGATTTAAAATAACGTGAAAATACCACAGCACGACGCTTTGGAATATGTAAATAACTAGCATAGAGGGATCAAAGGAGAAATTGTAGATGAACGGAAGGAAAAAGAAATTACTACAGGGCAACACAAAAGTATTCAGAAACAAAATGTCAGTCAAAAGAATTGATAAGAGATTTCTAGTGCGCAGCGTTTATGATCTCCACTGGATCTTAGAGATACGGGGGATCCACACTATCTACCGAAAAATAAAGATTTCAGTGTCTTTTTCTCAACCATAATATTAGCCCTGACCTTCTATAAATTCCAAACCGGAATAGGAAGAATGAGTGTTCCCTCATTATCCGATACACCTGCAAGAAGCTTTTTTTTTCTGTGACCCGGACAAACGATTCAATACATCTGTAGAAATCTGAAAGATGAGGCATCTGGGGGGAAGTCACCACTAACAAGAACTTGTTTTTAATTCTCGGATACGCGAGAAATCTGCAAAGATTTGCAAAAATGAGTGCTAAAATGCGTTTCTGCGTCTCCCTCCCCCCCCCCCCCCCCTCCCCAAACAATTTCGTATGGAGGGATAAATCCTTTCCAGTTAATTGGTTCTTGTGACGTTGCTGTCTTGGAAAGAATAAGAATAAAAAAGGAAAAACATTTTATTGGGAGTCCTCAAATGTTACACTCTTAATTTTTTTTTAAGTATGTATCTGATTCCTGTGTATGTCTATCTAATGCAATAAAATGAAAGGATACAAGTATTCGGTAGCTGACAGATTAAACCCCATATGATAATACCAATTAAATACAACAAATGTCCGTAACACCTAGCTCACAGTCACAGACTACATAAGATTACAGGCTACGCCATATCAAAGTAATCAAAACTAGATTGCATTTTGTTAGCAAGTGCGTTTTTTGTAATGTTTCAACATATTTAACGTGTTGGTTACATCTGTTTTGGATGTTGAGGATCTAATAGACCTTTAAATTTTATTTTTTTTCCCACTTTATTCACGTTAGTCCCATTGGACCGTTCTATCTTCCTAGGGGAACAGGACTATTCTTCCCGTGACGACCCCCCCCCCCCCGGACCACTCCCCAGGGATGAAAATACTCCTGTAGAACTATTCCCCTACCCCGGTCCAATTTTCTCAAGACATTTTTTTCTTTTTTCTATTTCATATACTTCATTTTCAAATGCGCTTGGATCATTGGGTTACATGTAGCCTTCCTTAACATCCCATCGGAGTCGCTGGTGTTAAGTAACTGGGGATATTGTCTCTGGAGTCGCTTGGATTATCGGGTTACATGTAGCTTTCAGAGTAGATGCTATTCGGAGTTAACAGCCTACTGGAGTGGTAGCTATTACGTAGCGACGGTTATTGGTCTGGAGTCGCTTGGGTTATCGGGCTACATGTAGCCTTCCAGAGGTGATGCTAGTACGAGTTAACAGTTACTTCAATGTTTGACCGTGAACTTTGGAACATGCATGATCGAAACACAGAGGAACTGCTCCGGACTAACAGCAATATCGAGGGTTGGCACCGCAAGATGTTAGCAGCGGTGGCATTGCGGCACCCTAACCTGTGGCGATTTGTCGATGTTCCAAGAAAGGAACAAAGCCTCAACAACCTCATCTTCGATCAGATAATCGGTGGCCACAGGTGACCAAAATATGACCGTTTTCAAACAAACCTGTGGGAATAATCTCGGGAGGAATAGTCCTAGGAGGGGATCATTCCGGGGGGGGGGGGGGGGGATTTCCCGAATTTCCCATTTCTAAAACAGAAAGGGCCACAGTTCCAGTCATAGAAATGGCCATTGATCCCAACTTTCGAGGCTCTGGATCTTTCGGCACACGTTCCGGGACACCAAGGTTCTGACTAGCAGACTTTTTTTCTTGAAAAGCAGTAAGGAGTATCCTGGCGCATTATTTTCGACCACAAAGAAACTATCTATTTGAGTAAAGAGTAGTTCTACAATTGAAGAATCACTGGTGTTGTGGCTGATAATGGGGGATTCTATAACCAGGAGTGGTATTCTGCTCTGTCCTTATATTTAAGGACGTCCTTATTCTTGAGATGAGATGGTGCATCCTTAATTTTTATCCTTATTTTTGAAGACTTTGTTAAGTTTGAGGATAGAGCAGAATAGCTTTATCCTTATTTTTAAAAAATAAGGACATCCTTAAAAATAAGGACACAGCAGAATACCACTCTTGATCTCAAGAGAACATCTATTTTTCTCAGTACAAAACTATTATTGGACCATAAAAATTGCGCACCTTTATTTATAATTGGACCATCTATGTGATGCACTCATTTTAAAATAACGCCACTGACCCGAGTCGTGCGCCAACATTAGCAAAATGGACACCAATGACAAGTTCTATTATAGGACTCCTCCTGTCATAGTCCTAGATGACTTGCGGTCTTCGTATGACAACAAGAGTCATAGTTCCTATAAAAGGAAATGTCGGTGATGTCAATTTTCAAATCTCGGCGCACGATTGGGGCCAACGGCGTTATTTTAGAAAGGGTGTATCACATAAATGGCCCAATTATAAATTATGGCGCACAAGATTTATGGTCAGATAACAATTTTTCACTGGGAAAAATATGTGCTTTCTTGAGATCAGGATATCAAATCTCTCATCATCGCCCACAACAACAGTGAATCCGCTGTTGCAAAACTACGCTTTACTCTAGTTTGGGAGTTTCGCTGAGGTCGAAAACAATGAGCCAGGGTACTTCTCAGTCTGCTTTTAAAGAAAAGGCCTGCCAGTTCGAGCATCAGTGTCCTAGAACGTGCGCCGAAAGATCCACAGCCTCGAAAATTGAGATCAACTGCCATTTCTATTGCAGGAACTGTGACCCTTTCTGTCCTAGGAAGATAGAAAGGGTCCGCTGGGACTATTGCTGCCGCAGAAGACCGCAAGAGTCATCTAGGACTAGGCTTTTCCTCGTGTTTCGTCAGGATGATATAGTGTCAAAACAGCACAAAAATGACAATCGCATTACATAATGTTTAAGAATTTTTTACTACAGAACCCTTGATGAGCACACACGAGCCTCTACTGTGTCTAACTTGTCAGGAAGTGTTGTTTTTGATAGTGCAAGGGAGGGGGCGTTCGTATCGTGTTGTCAACTCACCGCTTTGAGGGCTGCCAATCGATCTTTTGTCATACTCGAAAGAAAAAAAAGAAATTAACTTCAAAACAGATCAAAACAACATTTCAAGAATCCAAACAACAGGTAAAAATAACACAGGTTTCATATATAAATCGCGATAATCAATACATTTTCTTTCCAGTATGTAGTCACCAACAGCGCATGTGCGAGTTGGGGATTTCCCTTCCGCTGTGTGACATCATAATTAATAGGCGTGTTTTCAAATCACTTCTGTTCTTGTTGTTGTTTATACCCCGTAAAAGACTTCACTGCCTTGGATAGACAAGAAAATTACCAGATGTTTATCAGGTAAGTCTGGATGACAATTAAACCTCAACAAAGCAATATAAACCATAAATATATTAGTTGACATAATACTAAACTAGATTAATATGCAATCACAAAAAATTAATTCAAATACATCTTAACATCGATGTAAATTAAAACAACGTGAATCAATATAAAAGAAACCAAGGCTTTCCATAAGAGTTTAAAGCGTTTATTGAAAATATATAACGCTCGGTAGACAATATTTCACTATTTTACTACTTTGAATTTGATTCGGTAATGCGACTGGTGTTCACAACGCGATTCCCACTGCGTGTCGTTGTTCTGTGCTTTAAAGTGACCGGTAATAAAATGCCATGAAATAAGGAACAGGTGCAAAAAAGATCAGTCTGTTCTCAAGTGATTCAAATTCAGCCGTGTCACTCTGAAAGCTCAAACATATTTTCTTTGTTCAAACTGGCAATATTTTAGATCCGGGAATGTCAACTGTTTCGCATGTGATTTTTTAACCTGCCAGGGACAGGAAGGGGAATATATTGAAAAGATGATAAGATTTAGTGTGTAATCGGAAAGAGTATTTTGAGAAATGTTTGTTAATCCGTGTTGCACATTTTATGAACGATTGTAGACGATTAGCATGTTGCTTTGAATACAATTTTTCAATGCGAATTAATTTATTATTGTGACTAATAATATTTGACCTGGAAGATATTATCAGGTTTGATAAATTTTATTCATTTACGATTACATGTATGTATAGGACAATCCCAGGAAATAACAGGACAAAAAGAATGACAGTAGTATCGAGATAAAAGCTGGCAATGATCGCAATATAAAATAACTCTGTTAACTCCAGTGAATATCTTCTGAATGTTTCACATAATTTCTGCTACATTTGTTCCACTGTTTATAAATATTGTCGAACGAAACATTCCTGATAATTATTTTTTCCGCAGTTTCATATCATATTTTTTTACATTTTCGTTTTTGGGTTTCTTAATTCATCACATTTTTAGCTTTTACACTATCTGCAAAGAAAATCTATACATATTATAGTCAAAACTTGCATTACCGTTCTGTTTTCAAATTTTATTAAATCACGTTACAACTGAAAAATTACAATCTGTTCTACAGCTGTGTCCCTTTTCCTGGTTGACTGGTTGGATAGTCCACCAATTTTGGGTAAATTTACGAAAAAACGTAATAGCTACGTGGGTACCAAAGCCTGCCATCTTTAATAAGAATTTCAAGAGATTAAGGCCAAATACCAAGAGCTAGTTGATTTTTTAATAATATTTTTTGTCACGAAACATTAAATAGAGCTGTGATCATAGCCTACATATTCCCCACAGCCCCCGCTCCCCCCATCAGTTAAACACGGCCATCAATAGTCAATCAAGAGCCGAAATTTTCCAAGTCCATTTGGTGCATCTTCTTTGCACGAACCTGGCCCATTTACAATAGCGATCTGTTTGTTCCCATAAAAGCTACATACCAAGTTTCATTTAAATCCTTGCAGCAGTTTTTAAGTTATCTTGTTAACAAGCTCTTGGTGACAGACCGACCGACACGCGGTCGGTCGCATATATTCCACACAGGTTCTACCTGTGGGGAATAAATTATATCCAGATAGGCACTAAATTCCGTCCCATAATTCAAACTTTTAAGATAAGATTATATCCCAAACGTCACTAAGAATTGCTTTTCGGCTGTATTTCCGCCATTTTTCCGTATTATAAAAAAAGAAAGAACAGCGATAACCAAGTAAGTACCAATGACGACTATCTTTAACCAAAATTTCAAGACAGTAAGGCCATTTCCCTGGGATGAGATAAGATTGTACTATTTTTTTTCTTTAATATTTCACGAAAGATTTCCTGCCAATCACGAAAAAATTAACGGTCGGGTACGCAGTAATATCTATTGCCTATACATAAAGTTTCAAGACAGTAAGGCTATTTTCCCAGAGTGGGTTAAGATTTTATAAAAAAAAAAAAAGAAATAAATAAAAAAAAAGTTTTATCGCCAATATTTCGACCAATTTTAGGTGAATAGCCAAAAGAAGTAATAAACAGATGGACACTTATGTGCACGTTTCCAATAAAACAATAGCATGATATACGTTTAAAAAAATTGCATTTTGACCAATATTTAGGCAAATTATAGGCGTATTGCCAAAAAAGTAATAGCTAGGTAGGTGGTACTGTGTGCCACCACTGCATAAAATTACAAGGCAATGAGGTTATTTTCCTAGTGTTAATTATTCTTATTTGCCAATATTTTAGTATATTTTTAGAGTTTAGTAAGAAATGGGTTTCTTCGTAAATATTTCTGACGATTTTTCCGAATTTTGAAAAACAGTAATAGTCAGGTAAGTAGCAATGATGGCTATCTTTATCTAAAATTTCAAGACAGTAAGGGTATCTCTCTGTTTTGTTTTGTTTTGCTTGTTTTTTTTTTGTTTTTTTTTTTTTTGTATTTTTTTTTTCTTTTTTTAGCAAATATTTCCGCCAAATTTTGGATAACCACAAAAAAAAAAAACAAAAAAAAAAAAACAACTAATGTTTGGGTGAGTAGTAATGATTGCTACCTTTACTTACAAGTTCAATGAAGCTATTTTCTTGGAGTTCGTTCAGATTTTACTAATTTTTTTGCCAAGACTTCAGCCAATTTTTTGGCGAATGGCTAAACCAGGTAACAGCCAGGCTTATGCACCCTGCCTTACACTAAAATTTTAGAACGTTTCCATGAAAATCAAAGGATAATATTTCCGACAATTTTCGGCAAATTTGCAAAAGAAAAAAAGCAAGAAAGAAATATCAGTTAGGTACTAGTGTGTGCTACTGTTACTGAAATTACAAGGCACCAAGGTTTTTTTCCTGGAGTTGGATGAGATTTTACTGATCTGATTTTTTTTTCGCAAAAATTTCGGCCAATATTTTGGCCAATCAAAAAAAAAAAGCAATAGAAAAATAGGCAATAATGTCTTCTATCTTTGCTTAAAATTTCAAGATAGTAAAACTTTTCCCCTGGAGTTAGCTTTGATTTTACGGAAAAAATCGTTTATCGCCAATATATCTGCCAATTTGGCGAATCGCCAAAACAAGTAACAGCCAGGCGGGCACTTATTCACTCTACCTTCCACCAAAACTGTAGAACGCTTCAATGAAAACCTTAGAAGATACCTTTTCCAATCAGGGGAGTTATTTAGATTTTACGAAAATCAAATTATTTTTCCCCAATATTTCCGCGAAGTTTTGGCAAATCTCCAAAACAAATGAGAGCCAGGTGGACACTTAAAACACCCTAACTCCCTCCCCTGAAAATTTCAGAATATTTATATGAAAACCAAAGGAGATATTTTATCAAGAAAATTAGTTTTTGGCCAATATTTCCGCCAAATTTTGGACAATTACCAAAAAAAAGGAATATCCAGTTAGGTTGTAATGTGTACTACCTTTATTTAAAATGACAATGCAATGAGGGCTATTTTCCTGGAGGTCGTTAAGATTTTTCTGCAAATTCTTTTGATTTTTCGCCGTTCCCGCCATTTTGGGCCAATCATAAAAAATAAATAATAGCCAGGTAGGTATTAATGTCTACTACCGTTATTGAAAGTTTCAAGGCAGTACGACTATTTTCCAGTAGTTAATTAAGAGTGTACTGAATTTTATTTCGTTTTTTTTTCACCAAAATTTCGCCATCTTTTTTGCCAATCAGCAAAAATAAAGTAATAGCCAGCTAGGTAGCAACGCCTGCTACCTTCACTTAAAATTTCAAGACAATAAGACTATTTTCGTGGATATAGTTGAGATTTTATAAACAAAATGGTTTTTGGCCAATATTTTGGCCAATTTTTGGCGAGTCGCCAAAAAAGTAATAGCCGGGTGGACACTTATACACATTACCTTCCACCAAAATTTTACAACGTTTCCACCTAAACCCAAGGAGATGGGTTTCAAAGAAATTAGGTTTTTGGCCAATATTTCTGCAAATTTTTCGCGAATTGCCAAAAAAAAGTAACAGCCAGATGCGTACTAATTTTCCATATCATCCTCCAAAATATCAGGACATTTAAGCTAAAAACCTAGGGCAGATACTAGTTTTCAACTTAAAAGCGCACATACGCACGTATTTATAACGACTGCTACAGCCCCTGCTTCTGTAAGAAGCTTGGACTAGTAAAAGAACCATGCGCGAAATATTTCCTTAAAATCGACCAAGACAAAACATTTTACAATATTATACGCTGGACAGCATTTCGATTAGCTAGTTGAGACACCGTTTAGGAGTTCTGTATGGCGAAATTTGAGGCAGTGGGCAATAATATTTAGCATCATTACAATCATAATTACAACTGAAAAAGCGACCATGTGAGTCCATCCAAAATCAAACACTGATATTTGTAACAAGGTCGGCAAGCTTGTTAGAATGTGTATGGAATCACAGATTCTGAGTGCACTCAGGAGCAACGAGACTATGTAAAAAATATACGACGCTCGAAAGTACAATGATGATCTAAGAGATATACGATATCTATATATCCAGCTACTGAAGTTAAACATTGAATCGAGACACTACCCACATTGGAAAAAAATCATCTTAATTAGTCTTAATTTCGAGTATGCGAAGCCCAGGAGTAGGACTAGGATTTTGCTAAGTATGCACAATCTGCAATATACTTTTTCTATCGGGAGTAAGAACTTGCAAATGTAAACTGCTAAGACGCATCTAAATTGGTCACTTGCAGCGTGTATAAAGTATTTCTGACATTACATATATTTTAATTGAAGCAGAGTCGGGAGTATGACACGGGAGTCACTGGAAGCCTTCCTTGCCACAGTTGTGGAAAACAGCAGTTGCTGGAAAACCACAACTCCTGGAAAAATGTCTATAGGCAAATGCCAGATGCTTCAAGGTCTAGAGCAAGGCCAAGACCCGAAAGAATGATCTCGTGGAACTCGTGAAGTCGTTGTAAACTGTGAAACGACACATGAACGAGAAATACCTGCAAAATTAGGTTGAGATATTGAGATATTAAAGCGTTATTTCTTAGTACCCGCACACAATAAAATAAAGGACAGTGACGTGAAAATTTAATAAACACAAAAGCCGGTCAGTGCATGGGGCAGAAATTAAGACAGAAATAGTGCCATGACCAAATTATACAGAGAATGCTACTGGCAAAACACGAGTAAGGCGCCCAGGAAAATAGTAGCTGGGAAGGACATCATGTTCACAATTCACCGTTACAAGTGCCCACTGGTCTTGATAGGGTTAAAGTATGACACTTTTAAGGTATGACACCTTTTTTTTTGGATCCACACAAAACGACACCCAAGCAGAGTCAGTACTCGGCACTCGGTACCCTCATCCCCTCCCCCCATTTCTGTAACTGAACTGATAGCGAAAATGAACAGTACTTTATATTTCAAGTGTTCCACTTGAACTCTGTCCCCAGCAGATTTATTAGTTCTTGATTATAAGGCTTGAAAAAACCGTCAAGTAAAATTCTTGTCTCATTTTCCATAACAATACCGCGTTTCGATTTGTTCTTTCCGTTGAGAGTGAGTAGTTTTCCTCTGATTTTCTCTTCGAATGGATCCAAGTTAAGAAACGGCAGTACACGCCGACTCAGATACGTCACCGGATCTTCGATATAACTGTCAAATTTTATAAATAACAAGTTTTCTTTGGAGAAGACTTCGATCCATTTTTTCAGATAGACACTGTATAAACCCGTTCGTACGAGAGCCTGAGCACCTTTGTCTGAAACTCTCAGCTTATCCAGTTGATTACTCAAAGCACACCTCTCTGTAGAGTACAGCCGACCGCAATGAGTGAACCAGTTTATACCGTTTCTGATGAGGCTGTGGAATTTCTTCTCCCCTACTGCCTGGCTGATAGGAGTTTTAATATTGTTAAATTTTGATAACGCCCTGGATGACGGGTCTCGAATAGTAAACAGAACCTTTGAGTTTGGAAGTAAGTGATGTACTTTATGAGGCATTAAATAACGAGGGACTATTTCCCCTGTAGTTTTGTCATAGTTCAGTGGGTCTTTTTCCCAAGCACCGCGTGTTTTTGCAGTCGTGGGAGAACAGTCTCCGGTTATAAAGTTCGACAGCAGGTCCCTGTTCCTCGGACGCTTTGACGTGTCGTAAAAGTTAATGCCGTCCGCAAGCACTTTCTGGGCCAACCGTGCAAATCTACTTGTGTAGCCAATCAGACTGGAGGAATTCCCGTATCTGATAAACTTGTTATCCCACCAGTAGATTTCTTTGTCATCACTTGTCACTACCTGGAATGCAATACGAGTTATTATCAGTTATCAGTCATCACTTTACAAGGCTTTACATAAAATAAGGTTGTTACATAAAAACGACACAGCTTGTCTTTTAGAAGAAGTCATTTATCTATTAATTTTTTTATTAAATAACTCGCTGCTGTTGTTTAGTCTGCTGTTAAAATAACTGATTTAACATGTTAACGAATTCCAGATGCTTATATTATCTGGGACATATAACGCGCAAACAAGAAAGAAAGGGCCGGCTTCTTACGCTTATATACAGTGCGTTTCATAAATCTGGTATATTTTGGGGAGGGGCGCTTTGGACAGGAACAAGATTTTTGATGTTTTCCATCACATGCGTCAAAGTTTCTTTTTTTAACTACAGTTCGAGACCATAAAATGAGGAATTCCACTGTCAAACTTGTGGTACCATAGAACGACTAATAGAAAACCATCCCCAAGACCCACATCAAAGTACACAGATTCGGTCAAACAGTTAACGACCGTAGCTAGTTTCAATTCAAGCAATAAAAGATTTTCAAGTGCCCAATCTCCCATTTGTTTTACGTTATCACCAAAAAAAAAAAAAAAAAGAACAAAAAGAATGAACCCAAACTGTTCAATCACAATCACGGTAGAAGATAAATTTTAAAATTTCATATTTATTAAAATAATTATTTTGGGAAATCTCAAGAAAGAGCACAAGCTTTTTGGGTAACTTTCTGCGATGTTTTCAAACAACAGAATGATGAATTGTATACATTTCAAAATTTTCGGCATCGATCAATTTCGATATACAA